>QLNU02014176.1:110516012-110535452 GCA_006491805.2 Dysdera silvatica | reverse complement strand
TTTCCTCGTCACTTTTCCCCCTTCTATGATATTTTCTAACAATTCCTGAATGGTATTAAATGTGCCAGAAACTTCTAAATCTTTGTCCACTCAAACTAACTCATTAGCTTTCATATTTATCATTCCTCCTCATCTTAGAATGCCATCCAACCCTTCCTCACCATCATCTCGGTCTGTCTTTCCGGGTTCATCAGGTGAGGAAAAATTATGCGATTGAAACATGTTTCAATTATAGGATTTTTTATTGGTAGTTGGGAAACCAGTTTAACATCATTTCGTTAAGGTCTTCATTTGCGGTAGTCCAATGCTCCGTTTTGCTATCTAAGTTCACACCTTGAAAGGATTGTTGCAGATAATTTTCGCTATTTTTTAAAATCTCATTTATGTGTGACCTCTCGTAACCGTAAAGCACTAATTTTCATTGACTAACACCTCTTCCAATGTATTGGAAAACTTTGATTTTTACCTTTATACTTAGGAATTTTCGTGAAAAACAGCGTGATTACAAATTGGCATTCAAATGACGAAATTGAGTTGATACGACACTATCCAATGGCAACAATGCATAAAGGACCAGTTTGTCAAAAAACAATTTTTAGTGGGCAGTGTTTTTTTGCGCAGATGAAATATTCGGATGGTCAGTCATAAATAGCGACTCCATGTTCACAGAAAGGTGTGTACGTATAAAGCTACAAAAGGAACATATGCTTTAATGGAGAACTTTGAAAGTACCGTCAAATAAATTTTAATTTACATTGTTCACAATTAGGTTGCAAGAAGTGAAGAATTTTATTTTTATTTATTTTTTGTGATGCCTATCGGGTGGCCGTTGTTCGGAATTCGTTGTTTGGAGGTTATCACTAATGTTAAGCCTATGGTGTGTAGCGTTTCGTTCCATTGATGTGTGTCCTGTATTCGGAGGTTACCGTTGTTCAGAGGTGACGGTTAACGGAGGTTTTACTGTATATATCAATGGAATCATTTCATTAAATTCCATCTTGGATCCTCATGGGCTATGAAGTTTCAGACAAAGCAATCAGGCCCTGCGGCGGCTCATAGGTAACGCGTTCTCCTAGCGTGCCATAAATCCGGGTTTGACTCCCAATGGTATGAAGCAAAGAAAAGGGGCGCCTAACCGGAAGGTTGGTTCTCTGCGATTTGGGAGGTTCGGATTTTCGGGAAAAATGTAGACCCCTCTCCCTACTGTGGGGAAGAGGTACGCATTCATCTAACGTGTTCAAGTATTAACAAATTAACGTGTATTAACCAAGGTTCGACTCCTACTAGTATTGCAGTACGCAGTACCATATTTCCCAATATGTTATACTAGGCTATAGACTAGGGCGGCAAAATTTTGTGTATTAAGTTTGATATAACAAAATCAATACCATATGATATAATCAGATGTTTTGCCGAGAAGAAAGCTAGACGTCATGCTTTCCATTTAAATACCAGTGTTCGATAGGCTTTTATTTTTTGCTAAAATTAAAATTTATTTCAATAAAATTGAATTTGATTTATTATATACCAAGAAGAGAGAATACTTCAATATAAGTTAATATTGTTTAATGTTTATGTTTCAATTTATGAGTTTGTTTTTCAACATATTTATTGTCAATATAAAAGTTTTTAGCGTATATTGAATGTAACAATTTTTATGTTCCTACCACTGATTGGGAGGTGGCGGCAAAATGGTAAATCCGCTCGTTGCAGCACGCGAGCCCTTTTCTGCTCATTGTGATCCGAGGTTTGGTTTCCTTGGCCGAAGAGGTTCGGATTCCTCAAAAAAACAAGTCACAGCTCATGGACTTTCTCCTCCGTCCCGTAGAAATACAAATTTATCACTACTAAGATTTCCTTTATTGTTCTACCTGCTGTGCTGGTTACGTTACTGGTGTCGCGTTGTTACTATTAGAAATGGGTCATTTAAAAAAGAATCGCTAATTTATTTGAAATAATTTTATTACTAAAAATACAAAAATAGAACATTATATAACGCATATGTATATATATAAACACTATGTACAAAATTTTATCCATTTTCATGGACTAGAACCAAGAAACAGGAGTAGAGTCTGTGCAGTGCCTTATGGAGAGTTGGAAAAAGAAATTAATAATTATATACATGTCTGCTTTAATATCAAATATATAATTCAAAGAATTTCTTTATATTAAATATCAAATGCCTCTTTTATAAATAAAATTATAAAAAAAAATCCATTGTTTATGGAAGTTTAGTTTTTTCCATTTCAAACAATGGTAGTAAATTTGTTGTTACAGTCATTACCGTTTCAAGCGAATTAAATTTTTAATTGCCGTATTATATCTGCGTTAAGACCACTTCAATTATAAATTTTAAAATTATTTGAATGGAAACGCATGCAACACATTAATATCACCTAAGTCACTAAGCGTCCAGTATTCTAATTCGAACATAAAGCTAGCTATTAAAATTTGTAAATGGAATATTCTTAAGACTACATTGAATATATATATATATATAGAGAGAGAGAAATTTTATGTACAATACTTGTAGAAGTCTACAGGACAATAGTGAATAATTAGAAATACCGTCTTTAAATTAAGAAAAGGAAAAAAAACCGCAGACAGAGCACTCATTTATTACGCGGCATAATGCTGTAATATTGGTAGGAAAGAATTGGAGGTAAGATGCACATGAAACAAAAATAGGATGCTCCAAAATCCAAAAGTCGACTGCTACAAATTTTACGCCCCCGCGCGCGTAAAATATGTGTTTTAACACCCAAAACTAACTGAACTACAACATGAAAATTTCTATAATAATTTGACGTTGATGAAAAGCTGTACTTGCAGATGTCTTTACCCAGGAAGTGACACATTTTGCGGTTGGATGATGCAAATTATAGCAAGCCTTTGCGTGGTTAAACGGAATTCCGATTTGATGAAACAAAATTGAAGTAAAATTCATAAGCACTCTTCGCACCGTTTGGCAAATGGTAAAGTGTCGATTTGGTCATGCATTGTAGCCGTTTCTTTTTGCCCGTGCACCGTGTCAAGAGTTTCCTCGTATAGTTCATAGTAGTTGAAGTAATTGGTTACGCGTTATTGATGGTCTAATACAAGTTTATTAAATCGGTGTTTATTACTGGACTTAGTGCCGAGCTTAATCCATGCAAACCCGGATACAAATTTAAGGCTAGTAAACCGTTTCCGTATTTGCCAGCTATATCCGGTCGAAGAGGCATCATAGGAGGTTTGTATGGGTTGACGAAGTTGGTTCCCATGACAGGAGGAAGTACCCCTGGCACATCTAGCTGATTCGGTTTGCTTAAGAAAAGTGCTATGGACTTCGTTTTTGGGCTGGGCCCATTATACAACATTGGCACTTTAGCCATGGGATTAAACTGTGCTACCAAATTATTGTGAAGCAGTGGATTTCCTCCAGGATATCCGATGTTCACCTTTGGCTGCAAATTTAAGTGGCCATGCCCCATGAAACCAGGCATTAAACCCAAGCCCCCTAAACCTCCTAGACCATGCCCTATATTTTTATACACGACACTAACCCCCTGAGAGTCATGGTTTATCATATGCTTAAGCTTTTGGGCATTTTCTAAGTTCTGCTCATAGCCACTTCCAACTTGGAAGCCTATGTCTGGAAAGTTTTGTCCTGTATATGGTTGTGGATGATTTTCTGGATTGTAAAGGTTGGCATTAGGATTTTTCACTCTTACGTTAGTTATGCCAATCTGGTTTTGGTATCCCATAGGCTGATTTAGTTTGTGAAAATTTAATTGATTTAATTGTCTTTGATCAGTATGCTGCATGCCATAACCGCTGCTATCATGAGGTTTTGCCGCAGACATTGATTCATGTCTAAATGGAACATATTCTTCTTTATCACTGTAACTTTTACCATAGTTGGAATGGCCACTCTGACCTTGACCATTGAAAAATTGCTGGCCATTGGGTTTTAACTCGAATACCTTGCCACCATCATAGTAATTATTTTTAAGTGATGCAGGATTTTTGCTATAACCTTCGTTGGCATTCTGGTGACTTTTATAGCCTTCTTTGGCATTGTGGTGACTTTTATAACCTGCTTCTTCTCTGTATGGTTTGTCTTCATACGGAGTAACTCTTATTACGCGTTCATCATACTTTCCATTATTCCCTTCTTGCGGAATGTTGGCGTAAAGTACTGACTTCTTTTGTGTTCCTCCGTAATCGCTACCCCCTTGAGTATTGCTATTGTCGAAAGTTATAATAAATTTTTTAGAATTTTGAAACGGAGTTACACTTGGGCCTTGATCTGAGTTGCTGTTATACTCGTATGAATTCGATTTGGGACCAGAATAACTTTGCTGGTTATTATCTCCATAAGAAGGCATTTCAGGGCTTAATCCATATCCGTTAGGATATGACTGATATGGGCCTTTAACAGGTTTTCTCTGCTGCTCGGAACCGTAAGCTCCAGCACTTGTGCGCTCTTCTTCTTCACTGCTATCTTTAATATCATAGTCATTACTTTGCTTGTTACTTTCGTCTGGTCTTTGTTGCTTCTCATTGGGTAGTACTGGAAGGAGCAGGTAACCCTCGCGTTCTCCAATCTTCTTCTGATTACCATTCTGGGTAAATCTACCTAATGGAAGATTACCCAACTGACGTATGAAAACAGATAAGTTTTCATCAATCTTTCCATGAATCTGTTCATTCAATTGAGGTTTCCGTGAATGAATTTTATCCTCGTAATCTGAAGTGCTGGACGCTGGTGAACCTAAACTTTGGTACCTGACAATAGTAGGTCGTATGGTTTTTTTGTATGAACTACCAGATGAATGTCCTTTTGATCCCCCTGATGAATGAATTGAGCCACCGGATGAGTATCCTGCAACTTCTCCTGATGAATGATCCGGGCCGCTCAAAAAGAATGTTGTTAATCCTCCTGATGAGTGGCTTGGACCTCCTGATGAATGTTCCGTTGATCCCGATGAATGACTTGGGCTACCTGATGAGTATCCTGGTGATTCTCCTGAAGAATGACTTGGACTACCTGATGAGTATCCTGGTGATTCTCCCGAAGAATGACTTGGACCACTCAAAAAGTATGCTGTTGATCCTCCTCTTAACGTGTGGCCACTGTATGCCTGCACTCCATGTGGTTCACTTTCACCACTTTTATCAGACTGTTCTGATAAGTAACTACTTTCTTCCTTTCCTCTGTATCCTATAAACAAATATAAATTTTAAATTTCCTTTAAAATTTCAGTGTATAATTGAAAAATTTACTTTTCGATGCTTTAGATCTCTCAATTTAGAACTTCAAATTTAAAAGCTAAGGGAATGGTTTTTAATTCAGTTGAACATATTTTCCTATTAAATGACATTTTTTTCAGCGCAAGCTTTCTCTTTCGCGCTAAAATGAAACAAATCGATGTTGATTTGATAATTCAGTAGACATTTGCTAATCCGGCTTCCGGATCCAGTGCAAAAAGAACGGGATTACAATGTCACGTGACGTCGCGAGCAAGGGTTATTCCATGTGACGTCACGATCATAATTATTTAAACCAAGTTTTTCTATGCATTCTCAGTAATCCGTAACTTTCACTAATCCGGCACTCCTCTATTCAAAGAAGGAGCGGATTAACAACAGTCTTCTGCATATATCTTATATTGAAGAAGGTTTATAAAAAAAAGTCAAAAATTTTCAACAAAAGTTCTCGTTTATAAATTTAAGTATTATATTTATAATTAAATTTTTATTTCTTAAACAGGTACGTACTACAATTATGTGAATGAAATGCTAACGGTAACAATACAATTATTATTTTTACGAAAATATTCAATCCCCTGAACTTCGGATACAAAATAAACAAATAAATTAACTATAATTAAATGAATCAATGAAAAAATATATATCATTTCCAAAAAACGAACAAATAATTACTTATCGTTATTTGAGTGAAATCTTTTCAGTTTCGAATATACAGGATTAAAATATTTTACATCCAAGGAAATTAATTAAAGAAAAAAAAAGATATTCAGTATACAAAGTTATACAATTTAGTAGGACAACACAAATTTCCTAAAATCAAATGTTAACTTAGAAATACGAATATATTATTAATAATTATCAAACAATTAAAATTGTAAATTAAGCACTGAAAAGTTTCTTCGAGCTAAATTAGGTAAAAAATATATTATAAAAACTTCCTATTTTATGCGGCGCAGTATAGCCCAGATGCTCTTGCGCCATAAAAAAGCCAAACAAACAAACATTTTATGTATGAAGCACTTAAATCATTTAAGAACTTCCGCAATCAGTTAACTTTAATCTTTATGCTCTTTCCATGAATATGGATAGTTTTCAGAATGGTAAAAAAATATAATTAAAAAAGAAAGCACACACTCTGGACGATTGTAAAGGTATGCAGAACCAGTGACGTAAAAAAGGGGAGGATTAGTGGGCTAAACCATCCCCCATTGGGTATCAAGGTTTAACGTTAAATCATAAAGCTACTGGAGCCCCGCATGATTTTTAACTGCCATTCCCCCCGTTTAGAATAGATCATAAACTAATGATTCATCTCCTAGTTTTATGCAACTGGGAAGCTTTCAGTTTCCAAAATAAACAATGTTTGAATTATGGGCACAATCGATTAATTATTATTTAATCGAATAATTATGGGCACAACAACTCCCCCAAACATATCTGAAAACAGTAATAAGCCAGATAGACAATAATAAATGCAAAACTTTTAAAAAACATAGCCTATAAATACACGTGTTCACCAGATATAAATGAACAGGTAAATCATTCACATCGATGTCGTTTGCCTTAATCAGAGCCGACGAGAGTGGGGAAGCAACAGGGACTGCAGCCAGGGGGCTCGAATGAAGTCAAGTGATTCGAAACTTCAAATACTTCAATATTTTCAGGTATTAGGGGGTGCTGGAGCATTAAAAGAACAGTAGCATGAAATGGTAACACTATGTTTAGTTAGCAGGCTCATAGCTAGATGCTTGTTACAAGGAGGTTCAAAAATAGCTGCAGGGAGAAACTGAAATTCTTTAATATTTTAATGTATTTTATTAATATATTCAATAACATAAATATCTAAGTAGGCTAATATATTTAACATCAATGAATAAATTTCTTAACTTAAATTTTGCATTAAAAACTTACAGAGGTAAACTAAAATTTACAATTTCCGCTTATCATTTTAACAGAGTAGATGGACTCAAACCTCTGTAAAATACATAGTGTACACAAGATTTACCGTAGAAATCTATTTTGAATATATTTTTAGCTTCAAACAATGATTTCCATTGTCATGTGCAATTAATTTTATACAAAATAAAAAATTTAAAATAAAACTGTAAGATAATTTATTTTGAGAAAAAATATTTTCCAGAGGGGCTAAATAGATTTCCAAGGGGCTCAACCCCCTCTAGCCTCAATCTGGCTACGGCTCTGAATTGGAGTTCGCTCCAGTTAATTCCTTAAGAGGAAACTGGTATATCCGTCCGAATCGTCTGTTCCGAATCGTACACGTTCGACCGAACTTCAAATTGGGTCGAAAGTATGCGAACTCACCTCGGTAATGTTAATACTAATATTTTGTAAAACTATTTAAGAGAGAGAGAGAGAGAGAGAGAGAGAGAGAGAAATCGGGCATAGGTGTTAGGGAGGGGAGGGAGAGTTTGGAAGGATGGCTGCCGTAGATAGCGCTGTAATCCCAGGGTTACATGATGGAAGAAACTCAACTTCAGTCCACCAATGTATAGTTAATGGATGGATATGATAATAACATGTTTTACCTGATCCATGGTTGTAGCCGCCATGGTTGCCCTCATACTCTTCCTGTTTTCCATACTGGGAACCATAGGTTTGAGCATATATTGGACGATCGCCTTGTCCAGTAAGATGGAAAACATGCACTTTGCCTTTCGACTGTTCATTTCCACCTGGAAAATTAGTTATGGACATAATTAGTAATGAACCTTTCAGTTATGGACAAATCATATCCGTGGTCGTCTTGAATAATTTTTATTGAATTGTCGGGAAAATAGAAAATGCTTATTAAAATATCCCGCATAGAATGAAATTAATATTGTGAAGCATAGTTTATACGATCAATAATAATGCCATTACTTCTAAAAGTTTTACTCCATTACTCCTTCATTACTTATCACCCTTACAAACAGGGTGCGAATCAAACTTTTTACAGGGGAAAAAATTTAACTCACAGAAAATCGGTTATAACGACCTTCAAGGGAACCGTGCAAATTCGGTCGTTATAACCGATATCTTTTTAAAACCATAGTATCCTATAGTATAATACACTTTTAGAGTTTTATAAATTATTTTGATAGTAAAAAGTATTAAACTATTTGCTTTCAAAATTAAATTAAAATATATTTAATTATAATGAATTTAATTTCCCTTAACGTTAAATAATATTTATAGCCACACTAAATACATAGTACTTTTTATTTTTTTAAATTGAAAAAATTCTAGAAAATACTAAAGTATATAATGTAGAAAACAAATCTAATGAATAATATTTATTATATTATACTAATGACTTCCGAACAGTGCCGGTTTATGGGTCTTATGGGCTCTACGCTGAAAAAATAGAATGGACTCCTAAAGAATATGACCCTCGTGATATTCAATTAATAAATCAATTTTTTTCAGTTCATGATCTTTAATATCCAGGTTTAGCAGTAAGGGAGTTTTCAAGTATTACGTAAGCAATATTTTGGCCATTTCAACCCCCACCCTTATTAAGCAAAAATTAACATTGGTTAACATAGGAAAATAATCACAACGGCAATCCCCCTCCCCACAAAAAAAGGGCTTAAGTAATACACTATGTAAATAAATTATAAACTCACCTGTAAAACACAAATAACTTATGATTGCAATAAGCGTTTGATATAAATTTATGCAAATAATATACCAATGGTGTTACATGCATAAAGCAGTTACAACTTTTGAAAATGGTGAACAATTTTGTTCGTGAAAAAAATAATCATTTACAACCTGTAAAGAAACATAAATTCAATGTGGAAAATTCCAGGAAATCAGAAATTAATAGCAAGTCGGTTCTCCTTGCTTTTCAGTAATATGTATCATTCTGTCAGGCATTGTTTGAAGTTTTTTTAAAATATGTAAGTCTATGTTGTTCCAAGCTTTCAAAATTGTTATTTGGAGATCATTCACACGATAATATTGCTTGTTGCGCCAATATGCAGCCTTTGCCATAAAACCCCACACATTTTCAACTGGATTCAGGTCTGGAGAACGCGAGGGCCATGGAATGACATCAACCTTTTCCCGTTCAAACCACTCCTTGGTGGACATTGATGATTTACACTGGTATTGTCCTGTTGGTACTTCCAATTCGGGCGGCCTAAAAAGTGCCCAAATGCGATTAAGAGATCATACATTAATTCCTGATATTTTTGGAGTTCATAGCACCGTGAAAAAACATGGTGTCTGCTTTTCCTCCTGCTCTGATTGCTGCCCACACCATCACTCCGCCGCCTCCTTGCTGTCTACTCAGCCTTACCTTTGGCTGATGACGGAAAAACGTTATACCATTATAATACCGATATTCAATTTTCACAGTGATTTTAAATGATAATTTGAAAAGATACGTCAGCTACTTTATTTTGCTCAACAGAAGTCAAAGTGCGCTGTTTTACATTGGGTGGTACTTCCGTCACCGGACTCACTTTCTCTCACTCCTCTTCGTTTTGGCCTTCCTCTTCCAATGTCCGACTTTCAAAATGGAATGCTAAAATTCACCGTCTGTGTCAATGGTCAACTGTCTGTCAATCACTCTTCCGAAATTGGTTTATTGCTTTCGGAAACAATCAGGTTATATTTCCAAGATAGGGTTCACAAGTGTTTTTATCAGACAAGATGTTTGCAACCGCCGTACAATCAGCCTGCCAACAATTAGCGGCTACTTCGAATATCAAAGGGATATCCGATGTTCCCTGAGAAGTACACCTCTATTCCCTTAGGGAATAATTGCCGTTATTTTTTAGCCCTCCTGCCTATTTCCAAATGGGCCCATTTTAGCGCTTTCTCCAACTCCTTCCCCCATCCCGCCTTTCTCAAAACCAGTGATATTGCTCAAAAATTACCAAAAACTTTAAAAATCAAAAATTATTGTGGGAAAAAAAATGAAAGAAAGAATGCGAATACTTCTTTTTTTTTCCTAATGATATAGGTGGGGGAGGGAAATAAACATCCTTGGCAGGGAAGTTAATGAAAATCTTTTGCCGGGGAAAAATTTTCACGAGCTAGAGAAATTCCCCCATCCCCCCCCCCGTTAATTCGCACCCTGCTTGCAAATGATTTCAAATTATCTATAAAATTGAAAAGTTGTAAGAAATTATTAGCGTTCTCAGGACTAACACAATTGCCAAATAAGGGTCTACATACAAAGCCATCGGGGTGAGTTCTTTGTGATTTTTCGTGAGGTTTTCCCTACCCTTAATGATCTGGCGGTGAAGGCACTCTGAGTTCAACGGGGGGACTTAAGTTCTACTCTAAGTCGGGGACGGTGTCTCTTATTTTCCTAAACATAAGAACTCAAGTTTGAGCTCAAACATGGGTGTCGAAAATTATTAAGTATGAAGTTGAAAAGTAATGAAACGAAACTTTTAGCAGTAAGGATATTTTTGTTGATCGAAAGAGTTTCGTTTAAGAATAATAATTTGAAATTACTTAATTCTAATTAATTCTACTGATTAATTATTCATGACTTAATTCTAATCCTTAGTAAATTCTTCGAAAATGTATAGTTACGATAATAAAATCCCCCAATTCTTTTTTTTTAATAGGGTATGGAATTTGAAATCTCAGAGTCGAAATCAATTTTTTTTAAGCCAATCAATTTTATAATATTCTTTTTAAATAATGAGTATTTTAAATGTAAGGTTTATCAATATTTTGCACTATTTGTTATTTCTTTGTGTAAATTTTTTCTTTGAAATTAGAAGAAGGAAAAATATTTTCTAAATCTTTTAAGCTTCTTATATAGTCATTAGAAATTTTGGTGAATTGGTTGAAATAGAAAAATACATTTTTTTTACAAAATTTTATTTAGAGGTAATTTGCGTGGCTACTAAAAATTAATGTGATCATGGAACAAATTTGCATAATAAATTCAATTAAAACAATTTAAATAAACGAACTAAGACACCGAACAATTAATTAAAATTATCAATTAAATTATTAAAACAACAATTGGGACTAAGATATCAATACTTGTATTATACAGGGTGTTTATAAAAGAAGTATACAATTTCAAATTTTATTTGCATCGAAACTACAATAACTAGAAACTTAATTCTTTTTAAATTACGTGGCAACAGTCAAAGTTTTTTAAAGCATAGTCAGAATGCCTCCACGTGTCAAACATGCGTGCGTTCATAGAACGTAAAAGACACCGAAAACAACAGTGATGGCATTGGGGAAGCATCCGCATTCTTTTCAAGGCTTTATTTCATCGATGAGTCAAATTTTCATGTGTCTGGCGAAGTTAACAAGCATAACTGTCGAACCTGGGGCACTGAAAATCCCCATGTGCTCATAAGACACGAGAAAGAAATAGCCCGAAGGTTAATGTTTGGTGTGGTGTAATGGTAGAGAGACTTGTTGGACCCCTTTCCTTTGCTGAAAACGTGGTTACTGTTGCAACGTATTTGGACATGTTGGAACGATTTGCAATTTCATAATTCCAGGATATTCCGAACATTTTTCAACATATCCCAATACGTTGCGAGAGTAACCACGTGTTCAGCAAAGAAAACGATTCAATAAGATTGTCTACCATTACACCTCACCAAACATTATCCTTTGGGCTATCTCTTCCTCGTGTTTTATGAGCACATGGGGATTTTCAGTGCCCCAGGTTCGACAGTTATGCTTGTTAACTTCGCCGGACACATGAAAAGTTGGCTCATCGTTGAAATAAAGCCTTGAAAAGAATGCGGATGCTTCCCCAATGCCATCACTGTTGTTTTCGGTGTCTTTTACGTTCTATGAACGCACGTGCACTGATTAACACGTGAAGACATTCTGACTATGCTGTAAAGAACTTTGACTGTTGCCACGTAATATATAAAAAGAATAAAGTTTCCAGCTATTGTAGTTTCGATGCAAATAAAATTTGAAATTGTATATTTCTTTTATGGACACCCTATATATATTCCTGTGAAAATATTTGGATGACTACTCCCCCATTTCTTTGCAAGTCAAAAGGAGGTGGTTAGTTATTACGTCACCCAAGGGCCAGAAATGTTGTTTTTTTTCCTAGACTCGCTATCTTCAGGCCCTGATAAGGGATTGCCTACCAGATAACGCATTGATTGGTTCTGAATGCCAATCCACTCATTTCGGTATTAATCTCCACTGGGTTAAGACATAATTGAACGAGTTGCCTTACGTTATCACTTTTACTTCGTTCGCCATTTGATAAAGGTGTGGAGAAAAGAGAGTTGCGGACTCTATTCTCAACATATTCATCGATGTTTCCGCTATGATTGGTATGGTATTATTGATCAAGTATATCGGGGATGAACGTCATAGAAGTGGAGTCAGATAAATTTGCAACTTTGGCAGGATCACTTGTTCAATGATCAAATACGTTGCAGATATTCACAACGGGTCATATCAAACGTTTGAAGTTTAGAGTTTTAGTACATGATTAAAAACATATTTTACCTTTATATCCTGATCCAGAACCACCATCTGAATGTCCATAACCTGCCTTCTCTTTTCTTACATTTGAACCGTATCCCGAACCCTCGCCATAGCCCTCGCCATGACTTTTGCTGCTGCTGCTGGAATGTGACTTGGATTTGCTGCTGCCATCTTCATCAAATTTCCACGGGCTGTCGAAACCAGTAGTTTCAACTTTGGACAAGTCTTTGGTGGAATTGATTTCTCTACCTAAAGATAAGTGGACCATGGACACAACGATACCAATGATGCACAGCTAAAGAATGAAAAAAGTACATCGAATTGAATATTACCTCCATCGAAATTATATAGTATATTGCTTTTATATATTTATATATAACGTTATATAATATACTAATAGGACGTTATAGTAGTAAGAAAACATTATATGGTGCCGAAACCCCGGGAACATGGATAGTGGAGCAGATACAGACGTGGAAAATAGAGTTATGACACATTAGCGGTCCAGTGATCATTTAAGCGCCAGACCACTTTCACCCGTGGGGATTAGACTCCGGTAACTTGTTAAAAGCCTGGAAAAGTTGGATTCAAGGATTTAAGTGGTATGCAACCATAGTTAATCTGGATGACAAACCTCCTGAAGTCCAGACCGCTCTGTTCATGTCTACTATAGGCTACGAAGCTATGAGTATATATTTTTCCTGATGAGAAATAAGCTACGTTAAATAATTTAATTGATGCTTTTGATGACTACTTCACTCCCAAATTCAATGTCACGTACGAACGCTTTATATTTAATAAGCTCGTACAATTAGAAAACGTTTCATTTAGTGATTTCTTAACTACATTTTTCAGTAGAAGCAAATCTTACGAATTCGGATCTTTGCATGATAGTCTAGTTAAGGATTGAATAGTAGTAAGAATATTCAGTGACAATGATAGAGAAATTGTTTTCGGTAGAGAACTTAACCTTGGATATGGCCGTTAAGATATGCAAAGCTAGTGAATTAGCAAGGCCACAGATCAATTGCATGAGAGCCGCACCCCAAATAGAGGTTATCAAAAGTAAAAATTTTAACAAATGTAGCAACGACAAGTTTAGAAATGACAAAAAACAAGTTGGAGCGAATTTTAAATCTACATCAACGCGTTATAAGCCATCTACTAATAATACACAGGGTAGAAGATGCTCATTATCTCATAAATATGGAGAGTGTTCAGCATATAAAACGGAATGTCGCTCGTGTAAAAAACTAGGTCACTTTGCTAAATGTTGCAAGTCAAAAAACGTATCCACAATAACGCATACCGACAGGAAACGAGACAATCAAACAGTTAATGGATTGAATGAGGAATTCAGTAGTTTCACAATCAGCGAACTATACTAAGCGAAATAAACTAGCAGATACCTCACGATGGCTACACCCTGGGGCCGCTATGGATATTTGCGGATGCCCCTAGGAATCCCGTCAGCTCCAGAGGTATTTCAGCAACTAATGGAACACCTACTCAAGAATATAGAAGGCGTAGAGTGCGCGATAGATGATGTATTAATCCATGGTGCCACTAAGATAGAAGCAGACAACATTACATCTAAAGTATCTAGTATTTTGTCAGACACAGGGTTAACACTTAATACAGACAAATGTGTATTTGCGGAACATGAAGTAAAATTCCTTGGACATCTAGTGGGTTGAGACGGGTTACAGGCCAATCCTGCTAAAGTTGAAGCAATCAGTAGCCTTAAAGGATCCACAGATATAACAACTTTACAACAGTTTCTTGGAATGATAACGTATTTAGCCAAGTTCATTCCAAATCTATCGGAGCGCACAGCCCCGCTAAGAGATTTGTGCAAGAAAGACACAGAATGGGTCTGAGATAGCGTTCATAAAAAGGCCTTTAAGGACTTACAGAAATTATTGAAAGATCTATCCACGTTAAAATATTTCAATGTAAATAAAGAAGTAACGCTTTCGGTTGATGCTAGTCATCATTCTTAGGTGCAGCTCTAATGCAAGACGATCGACCGGTTGCTTATGCGACTAAAGCGTTAGACAAAACACAACGTAACTATTCTCAAATCGAGAAAGAAGCATTAGCAATTAAGTTTACTTGTCTTAAGTTCCACCAGCATATATGGGAAGTCAAGCAGCTAACAGTGGAGACAGACCATAAACCACTGATCTCCATTGCAAAGAAACCGTTACATAACGCACCACTCAGATTACAGCGAATAATGTTTGATATTAAAGCTTATAATCGGATAATTAAGTACAAAGAAGGCACAGAGTTATACATAGCTGACACGCTTAGTCGTGATTGTAAGAAACAGTTTGAAGACTTGCCGGAACTACAACTTGAAGTGCATATTATTGTTCCCATGACCGGTCAGAAGTTCAATCAGTTCCTAGAAGCTACGCGTAATAGTGAATAATTGCAATTATTAAAAACCACCATACTAGAAGGTTGGCCACAGGAAATAGATCGTTCCACTTATTTTAAGAAAACACTGGCCTTATCGAGATGAATTGAGTACGTACGAAGGTTTTATATTTCGGGCTGATCGCACATTAGTACCCCAGGAAATGCGAAGTATCACTTTAAGCCACATACATAGCGGACATATAGGGATCCAACGTTCATTATCAAGAGCTCGAGAAAACGTATTTTGGCCTAATATGGGCAAAGATATAGAAAGATATGTTAATGGCTGCTCAGTCTGTCAAAGATACCAAAAGGATAAAGCAGAAGAGCCTTTATTATTAAATAAAATACCCGAAAGACCTTGGCAGATAGCCGCTACGGACATTTTTGAGCTGAACAAGGAGTATTATTTAGTGATAGCTGACAGTTACTCAGGGTTTTACGAGTTTCAAGAATTATCGAGTATAACCGCAGTGAAAGTAATAAAAGCTTTAAAAGAAATATTCTAGATTTATGGGATTCCCGAAATCCTGTGTTCAGATGAAGGAAGCCGACTAACGTCAATTGAATTTAGCAAGTTCGCAAGTTCTTGGAACTTTAAATTACAAACATCTAGCCCATACCATAAACGATCTAATGGGTTAGCCGAAAGATACGCCCAAGGAGCTAAAAATTTACTGCGTAAATGTAAGGCAGATAAACCTGACATTTGTCTGGCTCTAATAAATTCACGGAACACCCCAAGAGGAGAGTTAGGATCTCCAGCTTAACGGTTATTCAGTAGAAGAATTAAAGGTATTCTACCGTCCACAACAAACTCGTTAATTCTTAAAGTCATCACCAACATGACTGCCAAATTAGGAAGACCAAGAGAAAGAGACAAGTTATAAAAAGATCGTACGGCTAAGGAGTCGCCACCTTTTGTCACTGGGCAACAGGTACTATATAGAGTTGGTCGTCACGACTGGAGACCTGCTGAAGTAATATCCGCTTTGAAGCAACCCCGATCATTTATCATCCGAACATCCGACGGGAAGCAACTTCGAAGAAACGGTTCTTGAGGCACTCTCCACCTGTCAGTACTTCAACATCTGACTATTTTCCTTCGAACTCTGTCGAACAATACCAACCAATTCGCGAGTCCCGAACGCCTTGTGAAAACACTTCTGTTATGCCTGAAAATTTTACTAATTCCAGTGATAACTACGTCACGAGATTCGATCCAATTGTTAAGAAGCCAGATCGACTAATGTATTATTAATTTTGTAAAAAAGGGGGGATGTCAAGTATTTGAATATCATGACGTTATCCTTATGTAACCTTAGTTACTATTTTATATACCTCGTGATATCATGGCTGTTGTTTGCTAATTTTAATATTGTATTATGTTTAGAACGTTCACTATTAAATAGTGTTCTCTCGTACCCTCTCTGTCATTAAGCTTCGTAATAGTAATAGAACGTTATAGTAGTAAGAAAGCATTGCAATTACCTCCATCGAAATTATATAGTATATCGCTTTTATATATTTTACGTGTATATATCGTTCACACACACCTCTCTCTATATTATTTTCTAACAAATTGTATTTTTTCTTTCTCCTAGTTTTAAAATTTAATTGTGTAGCTACTAAACCCTCTTCATTTTTTTGTCGAGAAGACACGTTCTAGCAGATACTCGTATACACCAAGAAACCTTCGTATTTTTTTGATAATTGTATTAATTCATTTACAGTCAATTTAATTTAAATTCCTGGAAAGTGCTCTTTAATAAGATATTACAGATTTTAAACATCAAAGGCATTAGATACATATTTATAAAATAGGGTTGTCCAACATACTGCCTGCGGGCCGCGATCTTGCCCACCAGTAACTGTTTGGAATAAAAAGAATTCTAGGATTTCAAAACAAATATTTTAGACTTTTTTTTTTCAGAATTAAATAAAAATTGCCGGAACAATATGGTCGACCACAATAAATTACCGTGGAAAATTTTGATGTCAATTACATGCTCTATTACTTTTTTTAACGAAATTCGCTGAAAAAGCTGGCTCGCGAGATCCGTGAAAAAATTTCAAGTGGCCTGCTGCCCAAAAATGTTTTACAACCCTGTTATGAAGCGCCAACGCATTTTAATATGAAAACATGTATAAAAAATATTATATATGACTAAGCCTCGATTTTCTAATGTATTTATGACAGTATATTCGACTTATAATAATATTAAAACACATATAGTCGCGCGTGCTAGGAATAGTTGTCATATTCTTCCCCTCTTCTGTATTTTAGTACTCGTACCTACCAAGTAAAAGTGACGCGATGAACGTAAATCAAATATGAAACTTCATCATGAAGTCATTCATGGACATGTTATGTCTCCTAAACAAAAATAGCTCTAGATTGAGCTACTAATACGTGGGTGTCAAATTTATTTGTAATAAAAGAAATTCTCCTGCAGCCGTTATACTGCGCATTCATGTATATACAGTAGTTCATGTATCATGTATAGTGATTTATTTATAAGCAAACAGTCGCTGAACTCCTGATAGTTTTCTGTGCTAAATCTCATCCTTAACTACAACTCTTCTTATTAGTACTTATTGTTGCTTCCATTCTGCGTCATAATTTTCCATAGACAATTTGCAACTGGACTGAGAGTTTAGCGTAACCCCCCAAAACAAGTATGCTTATATGTAAGTTGAAATCATGGGATCAGTAATAAATAAATAAATAAATTTTGCTGTGCCTTTTACCCACTCTTTTTGTATCTTCTACCAGAACCGTAAAGTTTTCAAAGTTATTGGGGGACAAGAACATATTATGTATATTTATACATTACAATATATATAAAATTGCAATTTATTCTAAATTATTAGGGGGATTGGGCAAGACATAGCCAGAATTGAATTTCGGGGGGGGAGGGTGGTCAAAAAATTTTACAGCATGTATTGATACAATTAGTGAGTGCATGGCTTTAACCAAGTCCCATTAAAATTTTAGTTTGGGGGGGGCCGGTCCCTAAGATCCCCTTTCTGGATACTGGCATGGGGCTCTGGCCCCACTGGTCCATATAGCTCTACGCCCATGTCCATTACAGTTCCTCCAAAATTCAAAACTATAATATATAAGAAACAGAACAACGTAAGCAATGAATAATTTATTGGACATGTATTTTTACCTGTAATTCTTTCTTCTTGCAATAGAACTTTTGGGGACTTTTTAGTACTTAAGCCACTAATTAATTCTGTGTAGTCGAATTTAGTGGCACTAGAATTTTCGACAGATACAATTGCCCAAAAGGAAAGATATTATTTCTTAAGAAATGGTTCGTAGATAAATTTTTATTAACCTTAGCTGAGTAAAACTCCACTTTGTAGATACCACAGTAATCGGTGTCACCAAAAGCATGGATAATCTAACTAAAACACTTGGAATTTTTTATGTGCCATACTTTTATTTTAGAGACTAAAACATATCGCAATTTCCGATCATTCTTAACATCATTTCTATTTCTTCTCAAGTTCAATACTATATTTGTCGGATAAATTACTATTAGTCAACATCATAAGCATAGATTTATATAGGTCCGTGCCCTCCTCCGCCATATTTTAAGTTAAATAACAATTTTATATGCTCTGTAATAAATATATGCAGATAATATGTGTGGTTGCCCCCACCCAATAATTTTAAAAACGCTAATTATTTAATTAATTATTTAATTTTTTAAAAACGCTAATTTTTTAAACGCATCAACGATGTTGATGGTCAGCAGTATGGTTTGAAAATTGGCGGGTTTTTTTTTAATAATTCATGTTCCAGTTTCTTTGAACTTAGAGCTGTTTTAGGGAATTTGTAACGAAATCGTCCTTACTTGATTCTACCTTTAATTTTCTTGCAACGATTTAACTTTAGATTTACTAATCAGTAAAGTACACTGTGTCCGTAAAGTCATGGTGCACTTTTGACCGGTCACAGGAAATCACAGGAGAACACGCACGCACAGAGTTTTTAGGGCACCTTAGGTAACTCTCCCGTATAGCCTCTACAGACTCGTCACTTACCGATGGTCTACCAGAACGGGGTTTGTTCAACAAACTGCCGGTATCCTTCAACTGCTTATCCCACCGATTAATGTTATTCCTTTGTGGTGTACACGCGACGATATTCACGTTGCACTTTGGTCACGGATTCGAATTTAGCAAGCCACAGAACACACTGAACTTTCCTCTGTACCGTCCACATCTCGACTGGCGTGGGCGTGGGCTGATCCACTGCTGCGCAGTTCGTGGTGTTGCGTCATCACC
>QLNU02014176.1:110484185-110515912 GCA_006491805.2 Dysdera silvatica | reverse complement strand
ACATTATTAAAGTGTGCTGGATCTACTTAACTACATAACAGGCTGGATGGCTACATCACAACTTTTTCTATACTTTTCAACTTTTTGATAATCAACAATTAAAATTCGAGTAGAAATTATCACTGCCAATAAGCATACAATTAACTTAACTACATAAATATGAATTTTATTAAAGTAAGTTTATGAACAAAATCCGATTGTAAGCGAAGTATTTTTACTAATAAAAATACATAAATAAACATGTAAAAAGGATACATTAAAAAGTGATAGAATCTCTGGGCATCAAAAAACAAAACCAGCGGGAAAAGCCGAAAAGTTATCGCCCAAGTTACCGATTGGCTTGCAGAGGGCGTCGTGTTTTAAGCTCATATATTGTATGCAAAATTTTTAAAAAAATTATATCTCCGAAAATAACCCGCATTGGCACGAATGCCGAGACAAGTATTTTTTTTTTGTTTTGGCTCTACTTTCATAAAATAAAAATTCAAAATCGGCGGGGCACTCACTGTGGGTTCCCATTGTAAGACCGTCACATAATTTGTCTCGCTCTAAGGCCGCCTCGGTTGAAAATTCGGTCTTTCTACACTTTGGCATAAATCTCCGCACGAAACTACATGACGAATGAAACTTGCATGTCATTACCCATAAATTTACCCATTGACTAATCATTACCCATAATGCATTTATACATAATAATAGGACATATATAACGGTGGATATATATATATATAAAAGCTAGAACGATGCTATTAACGGGTAAAGAAGAACTCCAATCACTTACATCATTGTCAGGTAAAACTTGTATTCGAGTCGAGTTTTACGCATCTTTAGTCTATTTTAATTCAGAAAAACGCAGATGTGTCACACTTTCAACAATTTCCTTTCGCTTTAATGGCACCATTCTTAACAGAGCATGGCTTAAAACCCATTATTCTCTCTCCGCAGTTTCCTTCAATTGTCTTTCCTGGATTGGTCAATCGATTCGTCTTAATCGTTAATTATTGTTTATCGCAGAATCTTTATGTCTGAAAATCTGCTTATATGTGATAATACTACTTTTGTTTGAAGCTAAAAAGAACGGTATTGTAAATTTTTTATATTAAATTATATCATCATCATATTCAACCATTATCTATCCACTGCTGGATGAAGGTCTCTCCAAATGCTTTCCACACAAGTCTATCCTGAGCAATTCGCTTCCACGTCACCCCAACCTGTTTTCTTATTTCATCCACCCATCTAGTTTGAGGACGTTTTCTAGGTCTTCGGTGGTCTCTTGGAATCCAGTTCAGACTTTATTTTGTCCAACGTTGATCAGTTCTTCTTGCAATATGCCCAGCCCATCGCCATTTCAGCCCTTTTACTTTAACAATGATGTCCTCTACTCTAGTTTGCTCTCTCACCCAAGTGTTTCTTTTTCGATCTCTCCTAGTTATTCCAAGCATGCACCTCTCCATGCTCCTTTGCGTTGTCTGTAACTTTCGTATTGCTCCAACTGTTAGACTCCATGTCTCTGATCCATAAGAGAGGACTGGCAATACACACTGGTTGAAGACCTTTCTTTTTAGACACAAAGGCAATTTCCCCTTCAGGATAAAACTGTTTCTTCCAAATGCACTCCAGCCAAGTTTAATACGTCTGTTGAGTTCTTTCATAATGTTGCCATCCATTGAAATCAGCTGGCCAAGGTAAATATATGAATCAGCAATTTCTAGCTCAATGTTGTCAACTTGTATTTTTGTTTCCTCTACAAAATTATTGAACATGATCTTAGTTTTTTGTAGGTTCATCTTGAGTCCAACTTCTTCACTTCTAGTTGAGAGCTCTTGTACCATGTCTTGGAGTTCTAATGGGTCCGTTGAAAAAATAACAATGTCATCAGCAAACCGCAGATGATTTAAATATTCACCATTTATTTTTATTCCCTTGTTATTCCAATTTATCAGCTGAAAAATCATCTGTAAAGCTGAAGTAAAAAGTTTTGGAGAAATGGTATCTCCCTGCCTCACACCTTTACCAATTTTGATAGTTTTGGTATCTTTATGTAACCGAAATTTTGCACTTGCATTTTTATACACACGTTTCACCATGTCAATGTACACATCCTCAATGTCTGTTGATCTTAAAGAGTTGATGACTGCTGATGTTTTAATAGAGTCAAAGGCCTTCTCATAGTCAATAAATGCAACACACAATGGAAGTTCATATTCATGTGTTCTTTCAATTAATTCTCTTAATACTTGAATATGGTCCACTGTACTGAATCCACTTCGAAATCCAGCTTGTTCTCTTGGTTGAGCTGCATCTAATTTTTTCTGCAGGCGATGTGTTAGCACTTTTGTGAAGATTTTATAAATAGCAGGTAACAAGCTAATTGGTCGGTAATTTTTCAAATCCTCTTTATCACCTTTTTTATGCAAAAGAATTACTGTTGCAGAATCCCATTGGTTTGGTATGTTACCACTGTTGAGGCATTTGGTAAAGAATTTTGCGAGTATGTCTTCTACATGTTCTCCAGCTTCTTTTAAGATATCTAATGTAATGCCATCATATATATATATAATGTCATAATTGTTACTTTATTGAGGTTATCCACTAATTTATGTTGATGAATATGAGAGCATTTCCATAAATGCAACAAACTGTTTAATAATTTGTTGAAGGTTCATGATGCATGTTGATTAAAAGCAGCGTTTATCTATTTTAATGACTAGATTAATTGATTGAATTTTATGATGGAAAAAAAAGATATAAATATATATCTGGCCTGCAAAGGGGTTGCTGGTATCTAACGAAGAAGACCCACACGCTGAAAGCATGTGACGATGTGTGGAACCGGCCGGGTCAGTAACCCAGTGTCCTACCCCGCCTTCCAGTGGTGCGGGCCGGGCTTTCTATTTATGCAGCAAATTAAAATTTGCTGACGAATAGAAAGGTGAAAAGGGAGGGTTAATTCACCAACCCGTCTAGCTAGCATATGGGGCACAAGGCACCCGGAGATTGTTCTATACATATAAATAGATCGATAGGCCAACTGGCGCCACGTCCTTCGTGGTCCGGCTGCAGGCCTGGACACTGATGTTTTACCAACAATATATCAACCTACCTTTTCGAAAATGTCTTACTCACCGGAAAAAAAATTCATTTCAAAAATGAAAACAGTACATATAATTTACATGAGCGACTGAAATCATTATGGTTCTGCTTGAATTCTCACCAGTTCTAAGAGGAGGAGGAAAAAATATTGAACGTTATGGATTTGGCCGTTTAGTTCGTGCAATGGTGAATTGGGAGGGAGAGGAAATAATTGCGAATTCTGGAATTTTTCTAAAAAAAAAAATCATATTTTACTCATATTTTATTACTGAAGAAAAGGCCCTGCACGTCTAGGTAACGATCACGTTTCTACATTGGGAGGTTGCTTTGTGATTAATTTTCCCATTCGTTGATTTTTTTCACACGACAGTTTGGAAATGTTTACTCGGAGAGCGTCTAAACGCCGATAAGCATCTTGTCCTATTTTGGTCTGACAGCCTACGGCTTTCAAAATGTCAGCAGCAATGGACTAACGTAACCTCTAGTCTCTCTCTTTTCTTTTTTTTTTTTGAATTTCTTTCAGACCGTAACAGCTCATGACAGTAGTCCGTTAACTACAGACAGTAAGCTAACAAATTTTGAGGACCTTCATTAGGGTGGTCCTTATTTTTCAATCCTGCTTTTTTTTTTAAGGTCTCAGACATTAAGGTCGTCGATTGTTGTCTGTTTCCTAAAATGACCACCAGATGGTGTTTCAACCTTTAACTAGGAAAATGGTTAAATAAAATCATTCTCATAAATTTATTTCTCATCTATTGTAGCAACATTATCGGCAAATATGAAAAAAGTTGATTTATAAATTTATGAGAAGCTACATAGCCGGCATAGATATTATAGCTACGGTGTATTTACGTGCAGGATTCTGTGGAATCTCCCCCCCCCACCTTCCCTTGCTGACGAAGCGCGATTTTGCACATTTTATTTTGTTAAATAAATGAAAAATAATGAAGTTGGGGAAAAAAATAAACCATCCTTTTTCAAGATTGGTATTGGATCTACTGACTACGATATTCCACATTCACAGAGTGTACTTGAAATATCGCATGCCAGGGCAGTACTAGGAGGGGGGCAGGAGCCCCCATCCTTTTTCTAGGCTGCTATTGGAGCTACCACTACGATATTCCGTATTCAGAACCCTGCGGTGGCGCAATGTAGTAACGCGTTCGCCTAGTGCGCCGTTAATTCGAATTCGACTTTCAACCATAGGTGTAGAGTTATATGGGCTCGTGGGGCCCAAGCCCCTCCCCCCCCCAATAATCTGAAATAAATTGCGATTTTACATATACTGTAATGTATAAACGTACATAAAATGTTCATGCCCCACCCACACCTCTAATTATTTTGAGAACTTTATGCTGGTGCTTCTAACAGTGCAAAGAACGCTTACTCAGAGATCTCATAAAGATCACACTGCTCACTGTAGTCCGGGGTTTGGTTCCCTAGGCCTTAAGAGGTTCGGATTCCTCGGAAAACTGTAGGTCCAGAGATTCGGATTCCTCGGAAAACAGTAGGTGCCGACACAGCATGATCACTGTAGTCCTTGAGCCATAGAACCACAAACAAACGAAGTTCCGTATTCAGAGTGTGTGCGTGGGGGGCTCGGAGCCTAATCTTTTTCCTAGGCTGCTATTGGAGCTACGACTACGATATTCCGTATTCAGAGAGTGTACGTGAGGGCACTTGAAATGTCATTTATCGGGCCGTATTGAGGACACGAAGCCCTATCCATTTTCTCGGCTGATATTGTAGTTTCCGTATTTAGAGAGTGTACGTGGGAGCGCTTAACTGTCGCATGTCAGGGTCGTTTTGGGTGCCCGTAGCCCATCCATTTCTTAGGCTGCTATTGGAGCTATGACTAAGATATTTCGTATTCAAAGAGTGTTCGTGAGGGCACTTGAAATGTTGCAAGTCGGGGAAGTGTCGGGGGTGGGGTCAAAAGCATACTTGGAACTATTGCAATCATTTTATATGATTACGGTTACTCAAGGTAATTTTGGTACCAGTATAGCCCAGATGCTCTTGCGCCATAAAAAAACCAAACAAACAATTACTCAAGGTAATCATATAAAATTATTGTAATCGTTCCCAAGTATGCTTTTGACCCCACTTCCCTGACTTGCAACATTTCAAGTGCCCTCACGAACACTCTCTGAATACGAAAAATCTTAGTCAGTAATAGAAATCTTAGTCATAGCTCCAATAGCAGTCTAAGAAAAGGATGGGCTACGGGCACCCAAAACGCCCCTGACGTGAGGTTACGATTGTACAAGTTTTAAAATTTGGATTACGATTACGCAGGTTTCAAAATTTAGATTACGAATACACGTGTTTCAAAATTTAGATTACGAATACACGCGTTTCAAAATTTAGATTACGATTTTAATTACGTTTATAGTTAATGTTCATTTTTCAATTACAATTTGATTACAATTGCAGTCAATTTTGGATTATGCTTACATGCAAGTGTAAAAATGGAATTAATTGTAATCAAACTGGAATCGAAAATTGAGAATTGACTATAAACCTAATTAAAATCGTAATCTAAATTCTGATAATTATATAACCGTAATCTAAATTCTGAAACTTATGTAATCGTAATCTATATTTTGAAACTTGTGTAATCGCAATCCCACCTTTAATAACTGTAATCATATAAATTAATTACAATCGTTCCAAGTTTGTATTTGACCCCCCTCCCTCCATGCGTCCATGACATGCGACGTTTCAAATGCCCTCACGTACACGCATATTGGAACTGTAACTTTACCCTTCTCTCTGTAACTCGGATACGCCATAGAAAATTTTTTAAAAAAGGCTAATTTCTGTGTCGTCTTTTCTCCTTCCAAGAAAATACCTAAATCAATCCTTAAAGATAAGTTTCATGTCACATAACGCTGGGGAATATATCAAATTTTTTGTGAAGGCGGATGTTCGTATATCAGACAAACAAAAAAAAGCACATAGGTTAAAAGGACACCAAAGATGCATTGAACGGGCGGAGTTTCAGAAATCATCCATAGCTGTTCGCTGCTGGAAAAATGACCATAACTTTAATTTCTTCTAGAACCTACCATCATTTACCAGCCAAAATCTCCGCTATTTGAATTTTTTAGAAGCTTTCCACATAAAAGCTTTGAAATTTAACATTGTGAATGACCAAAATAGTATGCCGTTTTTCAGCCTGGCCTGGTCCACCCTACTACTCTCACTATGGCCACCCTTCACGCATCGACGTCAGCAGACGCCCCGGCCAGCTGGATTTGATTCTCATAAAATTTTTTGCATTAGGACCGATTTAAACAATCTGATTGGCTAACGATGACATCACTTATAGGTTTGCTACGCAATTTTGATTGCCAATATAGCACGCCCCAAAAGATCAACGCTACTACGGAGTTCACCAATCGTCGTTTATGTAAATCAGATTTTAATCGCGGGGGAATTTTAGAACGACACTCTTCAATAATACATCCAATTTATTTTTAATATTACCATGAGTTGATTTTTTTCTTTAATTTAAATTTAAAGTGTAATAAATAGTTAGAAATCTTTAAAACAAAGCAACATTTTTGAAATATTGTGCTGCTAGCTTATATTTTTATAGAAAAAACATCTTTTGCCTCAATTTTTGAGTAGATGGCGGCTGAAATTTTAAAGGATAAAATAGATTTTACCGAGTGCGTCAAATAGTAGCCTCGTATTTAAAAAATAAAAAAGTTTTTACCATAGACGCAATACTTAATTTATCTCCATTCATCGACCACCTCTCCGAACGACCGTTTTTCACAGAACAGATGGTGGTCACCTTAGGAGGTTTTACTGTAATTATATAAATATATGTGCTAATAATTACAATAAAACCTCCCTCAGTCGACCATCGTCGATTCCGTGAAAAAGCAGTCGCTCAGAGAGGTGGTCTCTAAATGGAAGTAGATTTACATTGGAGGGTCTATGGTGGGGAGCAATCCGTTTACAGGAAAAGTGGTCGTTAAGGGAAGTGGTCGCTGAATAGAGGTGGTCGTTAAGAGAAATTCTACTGTATTTTATAAATACATTAATTATGCAAATATGCTCTAATAATTATTTTATATTTTATTATATAATTATGCTATTAATTACTTTATAAATATACATATTAATTATACAAATATACTAATGATTACTTTATGAATATATTAATTATATAAATAGTATGCTAATAATTATTTTATATGTTATTAGATTTATAAATTTCTAATTTTATAAATTTGCTAATGATTTTGGAAAAATATACTAATGATAATTGTAGAAAAACAAGTCATATAACGATTTTAAAGCTGCTTTTACAGCCGAAGGCTATACAATAGATTGTCATATTTACAATTTAATAAAAGCAAAATGAATTTCTCATTGGAAGCGTTTATATTCCAATGAAATCCGATTTCATGGTGCTATATGGCCATTGACCGTTCGTCCAATGGTCCCAGCGATTGGCAACCTGTCCAGTGTTGGAGGTTGTATTTTTCTCTGATGCCGCTTATTCACCGTTATCTACCCAGTTACTATATACATATATCGATGGTAGCAGCAATAATTTTCCTTTCGCTTTAACGCAGATGTTTATATTGTTGATTTTACTGTAATACAGTGGCAACAGCCAATCCACTTTTCCGCCCATGAAACGATAACACAGTCATTTAGGATATAATATTATGAACTTTAAAAAATCATAATAAATTAACGAATAACATCAATGAATATAAAAATAATTAATTTCTATAAAGCAATTCATGTACTATATTTTCATACTTCAATTAAAACTTTTTTGTGCGCAGTTTAGGAGCTGATGACTTTTTTGTGGAGGTTACTTTTTTTTGTTTTTCACCTACTGAATTTACTATGTTGCGTCTTCATGGAACCAAATGATCAACTATTATGGAAAAATTAGAAATCTATCGTATAGTTTTGGTCTCAGGATCCTAGCTTCAATACTTTTGGATTTGATATAATTTTAAGAGTTTACCATAGACTGACATAGAGTATATCGTGGCGCCATCTATCGGGTAAGAATAAAACTAAAGTCGGGCCACGCGCGACTTGTGACATAAAATTAACGCTACAAAAATTTTCGTAATTCTAACTAATGGCCCAGGGGCTGTAAATGCCGCCATTTATATAAAAATTGCTATTTTTTTCCACAAATATAAATACAAAAATTAAATAACATTTTATGCACATTTATAGACTAGATTATATCAAATATACACTAAAATATAATTTCAATAACCAGCCGGCATGTATAAGTCAGGATGGGGAGAGGCAGTGCGTCCGTTGTCGGTAAAGTGGACCATGGTGCATAGTCATAGTCAGTGTTACTTTCTTTCATACGAAGTGGCAGCAGGTAGATCGTTTAAAATGGTGCGAAAAGGCAAATTTGATGATAAAATTCAACAATCCATTGCAGGAATGCTACAAAGGAAATCCTTCTTGGAATTTACCGACCAATATCCTACTCAATAGATCAATAATATCAAACCGCATCATGATTGATGAGTGGCCATTTCAAAATAAAGCTTTAAAAAATTATGAAATAGTATCTCTATTTAATGCACGTATCAAAGATAACTTTGGAAATTTCGAATAATGGGGTGCTGATGGTTCAAAAGAAGAAAATCACACAGCTTTCGCAACAATAAATGTAAAGAAAAATTTAAGATACACAATTATAAATGATTACTCGAGTTTTACAGCAGAAGCGTTTGCCATTCTTCTTCGCACCAACATTAACTTACAACATAAAAAAGTAATCATTTGCTGCGAAAATAAATCAGTTCTACAATAAAAAATTTCAAAACAAAGAATTCCATAATTGTCAATATTCTTCAAGATCTGGAGAATTTAATTGGAAAAGATGTTGATTCCTATCTAATTTGGGTTTCAAATCACTCAGAGATTCCAAACACTAAAGCAGACCTCCTAGCAAAGAACAAATTTCATCCTACAGTACATTTAAAATGGTCTATAATTAATAAGGAATTGAGATTATTAAAACAATCCTACCATCACTCCCTTATTGATACATGGAAGGATAGTGATCACTACTATCAGTTTTGCTTTATACCTCTCAATTTTTCACTTTTTGATCTTCTTTCTAGGAGACAAAGTGCACTTTTTATTCGATTCATAACTAGTAGCCTTCCTATTAACTCGGCATTACATGGATGGAGAATCAGTGACAATCCTATAGGTGAAACTTCCTCTACATCAGACTCAAATTACCATAGACTATTTCAATGCTCAAGAAATTTAGCCATTCGCACAAAATTCCTTCAGAGATTGAACATGCCAATATCATTCGTTTCTTGTCATCGAATCATATTTCAGATTGTTATAACTCATCCTTCAATGTTGTGTTTCTTTCTAGACTTTGTGTGTGGTTCCATCTATAACGTTTCCTCAACATAGTTCCTCGACATTTCAAACTTAGGCAGAAAAGCATTAGCATCTGCCAAAAAATTTTGCTCTGCAATACAGAGGCTGAAGAAGCAGAAGAAGGTAAATTTGTAATAATATACATTTGATTGGAAGAGAGAGAGAGAGAAACACACATACACAAATATTAGGTAGTATTATCATGGGCGGATTTACCATTTTGCCGCCCCTTCTTACCCGTCCGCCCCCCCAATCAGTGGTACGAACATAAAAATTGCTGCATTCAATATACGCCACGAACTTTCGCATTAACAAATACGAGTAAATATGTTGAAAAACAAACTCATAAATTGAAACACAAACCTTAAACAATATTAACTTATATTGAAGTATTATCTCTTCTTGGTATATAATAAATCAAATTCAATTTTATTGAAATAAATTTTAATTTTAGCAAGAAATAAAAGACTATCTCACACTAGTCTTTAAATGGAAAGCATGATGCCTAGCTTTTTTCTCGGCAGAACCTCTGATTATATCATATGGTATTAAATTTTTTATATCAAACTTAATACACAAAATTTTGCCGCCCCAGTCTATAGCCTAGTATAGCCTATTGGGAAATACGGCACTAAGTATTAGGTATATTTTCTGTCTTTCTCAAAGCATTCCTTATTAAACCGGTCGTGGGATCTTTTCCCACCGGACACAGAAAACATTTCTTTCCTTTGAGAACGTTTCCCCATCTAACCATGCCATAACATCGTCATTAATGTTACTGATCTTAAAAACGTTGGTAAAAATTGTTTCTTAATGACATCTACTAGTTATTATTTGGAGAAATCTGGAGCAAGTGGCGTTGCTACAAGCATTTGGATAATCCCCTCCACTCCAATTTTCAAATTATTAAAAGCACTTCAATACATCATAAGGTTTATGATTTTGACAGAGCTTAAATATTTATTTAAATTCAATATTCTAAAACGTAAATTTGAAAGTTTAACAAAACAGACATCGTACTATCAACCTAGCGAAGACACTTGCAAAGCCTTACAGGATTTTTACGAACAAACGCTCTTGATAATAATACTTCTCACTCCTACCGACAGTTGTCCCTCCATTTTTCATTTCCTCCCTAACTTTATTTCCTCGCGACATGAAAATCAACAAAATTTTATTATTTATTTCCTTTCGTTTTATGTCCCGTATTTGTTTTTCAATTTATCAACATTTCCTTTTTTTCAACCTTCAGATCAAGGACGTTCAGCAAAACTTAGACATATAGAAAATTAAAATATACGGAAATTTTCTAAAAATATGGAAGTTTTACTGAACTCCCGTATACAATTATTTTTTCCAATTTAGGCTTCAAAGTCAAGCTTGCTTAAAGTTTCAAATTGATTCTATATGAAAAGAATTAAGAAATTATTACATAGTAGGGTAATTCCACGTCAAGTGGTCAATGACTTTCACCTTACTATTTTCTGTCGCTTTAATTTTTTGCTGAAACTAGTATAATAGAAAGTTCAAGGTCTCTCTTTTTTTAATCTCTTCCCCTTTTTGAGTTATGGTGGTTTAACATTGCCAAAAATAGGGAATTTTGACCTTACCTGACTGCATTTAAACCTAAATATCTCATCCCAGATTTGAGATATTTAAAAAGAAAAATACCACTCTCTTCAGAATTTCATGGACTTTATTATGATATGCGACATGACGGATTGTTTTTGAATTTTCAAATTAATTTGAAAATAAAAAAAATTAAAAATATGATAAAAAAATTAATCTGAAAAAATTTCCAAAAAATTATATTACTTACCCCTCATTTCTAAAAGCTCTCTGCACAATTTTAGCTTTTAACCTCAATAAAATCATAGTTTTTAAAAATATTTTATATGTGCATCCATGCAATATTATTCTATGTGTGGGATAAAATTTTCACAAGTAGGGATGATATCCTAAATAAATCCCTATAAAAGGGTTTTTTGAGAAAAATCATAATAAAGTCCATGAAATTCTGAAGAGAGTGGTATTTTTCTTTTTAAATATCTCAAATCTGGGATGAGATATTTAGGTTTAAATTCAGACAGGTAATGCCAAAATTCTCTATTTTTAGCAATTTCAAACCACCATAACTAGAAAATGCGATGATATAAAAAAAAAATCAAATTTTAGATTTAAACTCACTGTTAAGCCATTAAATAAGTGTATAAAATTTTAAGAAACTTGAAAAACGTGAAGTAAAACATTTATTCAAAATTGTATTACTTGACATGGAATGACCCAGTAGTGTAATCATTTCTTCATTCTTTTCATATAATATCGCACCCGCAAAAATTTAAAAACCAGTCATTCGAAGTTATTATAAATGATGTGAATATAAATGCATTTACATCTTTAGAAAAGTTGTATTTGACTTCTACTTGGGGCTTGCATTTAATTTGCTTAAAGCTTGCATTAAGCTTGCTTATGACTTACATTGCATTTATGACTTGCATAGAGATTCATGGTTAAATTACTTTATAAGACGAAACTTCGCCAACAGCAATGGAACCCATGTTTATATAAAGAGGATGACTAATTTTTCTTTTAATGCTAATTAACTTTTAAATTAATCACTAATTATCTTTTAAACTAATTATTAATTGTCTTTTAAATTAATCGCTAATTATCTTTTAAACTTATTACGCACTCACTTTTAAACTACGGACTAATTAATCTTTAAATTAATTACTGCTTAACTTTCAACTAAATTACTAATTATCTCTTAAATTAGTTACTAAATACTTTTTAAAATCCTATATTGTTCAAGTTGATGATAATAATAATTATGGTAATAGTGATTTATATTTATTAAAAATGATGACAGTAATACTAATAATTACGTTATAAATATCACACAGGTATCAGTATCCATAAATTTATTTTTCAATGCTAATATTTTCAGAGCAACATTTTTTTTAAAGCCCTGAAAGTTGCGCTGTTGTTCATAAAAAAAATGTGCATACTTTTTCAATATTATTTTTCAATAAATAATAATTTTGAAATTTAGATAAAAAATAAATACTTTTAGTACAAATTTTTAAATTTTCCTTTTCAATAAATTTAGTCAGCCTAGTCCAATCCGTGTAAAGTTTCAGCTTTATAACCGTATTAGGTTTGAGAGAGAGAGAGAGAGAGACTAATTTAAAAATAATAAAATATAAATATTATTACATACAGTTTTTTTTACGATTTACTACAAGCATAATAACAATAATAATAATAATAATAAAGTGTGAACAGTCTTTAAACTTTCACATTCACTTCCCTCTCAAGCAAAAACGGGGCAAAATTTTAAGAATGTCAACATCCTTAGCTGACTTCGATCAAATAAAAGTCACGCAGAGTGTTCAGCTGGAGCGATTTCCCACCACATGTCTTCATGGCAGTGAATGGATTAAAACAAGCGGGAATTCCCATTTAAATTTTTTTTTTGATTCTTACACATGGGAATTACTAAAGGAAAAGAGATTAAAAAGATAAGATAAAAATAAAAAAGAGATAAAAATGAAAGAATTGTATGAGTACTTAAATTATAATTCTCTAAATTGTTGAAATGCTGCATCTGGCAGCAAATTGGCTTTGATGCAAACTTTTGAAAAAAAAAACACTTTTTTTTTGGATTAAACTTGCAGAGCCATTACCAGTATTTTCAGGAATTTAAAAATATAGCATTTCTAGCCACTCAGACGTTTGGCTGGATTTTTTTTTTTCGATTTTGCGCCCCAGTTGGTCGAAAACTCAGCTAAAACGGAAACACTTTTCGTGGGAAGACCCAAAGAACTTCCGGGGTGTTGCCAAATACAAACCAACATTACGTAATACTAAAACGTGTAAGTCTTAAAACACAATACTTAGCACACCTTTTCCGATGACTAAATTGTCGTCTTCCTTTGTGCATAGTTTGAAAGGGAATTATTAATTTTGATTACTACGTTAAATTGCTCGGAAACACCAGCTCTAATCCTCATCCCCACCTACTCGCACATATTTACTTTTTAGTCAAAATTATAGATTTTTTTCAGAGCTTTTCTCTGATAAGTCGCTGAAATGATGCGAATTTTCCGCTAGAAAGCCTCTTCCGGGAGGAATTTTAACAAGGCAGACAAAATCATCTCAACACCCTTTAGCGAAACGACAAAATATATTGCTAAAGCTTAACTACTATTTTCGTAGCCATCGTCTGTCTTTTTTAAAAAAGTTTTGAATAACGAAGTCGCCTGCTTATTCTTATAATTCAGTACATTTATATTTAAAACATATGTTACGGGAATAATTGTTATATATTTATTGAAGTCAAGCAATTCTCATCATAGATGATGATAATGTGGCAACACAAAATGATAAATTGCTCGCAAAAAGAGAGAATAATGATTCCTGGCGCCTGGTTGGTGGTGGTATTGTGCAAAGATTTATTGGGAAGAGTGGCCGCCGAAAGGGCAGCCTGTAATCCCAGACAGGTTTTAAAGTCAAGAGATCTTGACTGCCAATGGGCGAAGGGGAGATTGTCGATCCGTGCTGGCGTACACGGACGCACTGCTCGCACTGGTGTCGTCATTTAAGACATCTGGTGGAAACCAAACCCACAACCTTTTGATAACCAATCAAGTGCTCTTTCATATTGAGCTACATTCGATTCCTGTAGCTCAATTGGAAAGAGCATGACCGGTTATCTTAAGGTTATGGGCTCCGTTCACACCAGGCGTCAATAAATCTTTTTTTTTTTTTCCTTTGCGAGCAATTTCTCATCGATTGTTATATATGTTGGAAGATTTAAATCTAACCTTACTTTTACCAAAACCAGCAAATAATTTCTACATTTTTTTTGTTCAAATAAATATAGTAGAAACTTCTGTTAAATTGCCTAATTTTGCAACAAAATGTGGATTTTTTACTGATTTTATAATGTAATGATTGATTATTTAGATAAAGGAAAATTAGATTGTTTTCACAAATACATTTTCTTAATTGGTTTAGAACTATAGATGTGCATGTGTAAAGTTTGCAGTGAGTGGATGTGCGTTAGAGATGAGTTAGGGCTCATTTTTCGAGGCCGGAACTCGCCCGGGCGGGCAGACTTGCAATTTGAGCCTGCCTGAGCCAGAAGCCTCAAATATAACTTTAACTCCTTGACTTCAGGGGCGGACTGGGCCGCCGGTGCGCCCTCATGGGCTATAGGACTAGCGCCCTCCGATAATCCAAAGCATGCGCCTTTTGAGATAACCCAGTCTGACGTATTAAATCATACGGCCCTGCTTGACGTATGATTTAAATTCAAAAAAATGCTAACTACACTGTTTAATTTCCTTTGAATTTTCAATATGCGTATATCGACAATCCTCGGAAACGAACCACACAGCTGAAATCCTTGGAGAATTTCGATATAAAAAAAGTCAGTTTTCACATTTAGTTGCATCTGTCCAATGAGCCCGTCCCATCTCTAATGTGCATAATATTTCTTTCATGAGTTCAAATCTGTATAAAACATTTAAAAAATTAGATGTATTATTTTTAATCGCAATAAAAAAAATAATTAAAATTTAGAAATAGCTTCCGAGAAGCACAAGTAAGTACTCGCCAAATTCCCACATCTGATTACTGTTTGGTAATCAGACGACTATGAATTTGGTGTAGAAGTAACCGCAACAGCCGGCTTTTAACATTAAAAATGTTTTTACTGAGTGTGAATTTATAGAAACCGTTACGATTTTTCGCTACACCTTTGGGACATTTTTCCCTTCCGTTTTTATACTAAATTTTTTGCCAAGCTTGGCCAATTTTATCCAAGTTTAAAATAACGCTTTCAACGTTAATTTATTTTTAATTTAATTATACATTTACCTTTTTACTTTTACATTTGAATTTCCATTCTTTCCGCTCTACATATATATATATTTAAGAAGATATATATATATAGGTTTAAAATAAGCTTGCATATATATAGATTTAGAAGTAAAGCTTGCATATATATATAGATTTAAGTAAAGCTTGCATATATATATATTTAAGAAGTAAAGCTTGCATATATATATATTTAAGAATAAAAGGCTTGCATATATATATATATGCAAGCTTCACTCCTTAAATCTTATAGCAATGGCGTATGCAAAGGGAGATTTATGAGGGTCTTAACCCCCAATTAAGTTTTGATTGCCGTGTTGTATATATGATACATATAGTGTTACCTTCCATAAGGGACACCTCTATTTAAGGGTCGAAATGTCCGGTCCCGTGGGTGTCCCTTATTGGGAGGAAATACTGCGGATGTATAAATTTGTTGCCCAGTCACCATCCCTAATACATTTTCTGCGTATACTGTTATCTTATTAACCCAATCTTGGATTTATTGAGGGAAGGGATTTTCAGTTTTAGAAGGAATCCGAACCATAGCCAGCGGAGTAGTCTACCTCAAAATTCGAACTCGGTACTCCGGGACAGCGGAAAGGCATTCAGACTTCACATGACACCACCTAGAATCAAACCCGTTATTTCCAGACAGTAGAAAGAAAAGTTCCTCACGTCCACACTGCCGTAGTGGCTCATATTTCCTTAAAACTTTTGCTTTTTAAGCTAATGAGGGTTTGTGTCTGCCGGGTACTGATAGTTTTCCAGCAAAAGCTTGAATAATAACATAGGAAGATAAGGACACCCTCACGGAAGAATAATAATTGAAGTCCCAGACAAATGCCAATCTAATCTTGAGAACAATACTCCGACGCAGACGTTTTCAGCGAAGACGGAAGGGAAATTTTGGACGGTTTCAAGAATTTCACTATCTGCTGCTCGAAAACAATGCACTTTTATTTTGAGTGCGTTTGAGAAACCCGTATGCAAAATTATGAGATACAAACGATATCACTTATCTCATACCATAATATTAACATGAATATATTATAAAACTAAAGGCACGAGCGTAACAATGAGCTTTGGAAAAAAAAACCTCTCATACATACGTTAAAAAAATTTCAAAGATATTTTACAAAATATTTTATAAATTATTTATATTACAGAGATATTTACAAAGGAGCACGATTTACGAAGTAGAAGGTACTTTATAGAAAAAAAATGTACATTGCAAATCAAAGTGAGATTTATAAAGCAAAGTGTAAATGAAAAATAAAATTTATATTATAAAGTATTTTTACAAAGTAAAAAATTAGTAAGAGAAATCTATAATGATTTTTTTTCGATTTGAGAAAATTCTTCCTCTTCTATCATGCTCAATAATACCAATTAATGATTTGTAAAATCCAGTTATATATATAGAATATTACCTTTATTAAAAATAACTATTCGTGAATTTGTTCTGATAGGAGCAGACATATTTCAGCCTAAGCCGTTTTAAGCTACGCATCGTCGATATGCCAGTTCAAGTAACTGCATTAGCTTTTGTTCATTTCGTTTTAAACCATATTTATTATTTGTTTGTTTCAGTAAAAGTGGGGTAAACGCACACACATATTTCAAATATTATCAAATTATTACGTTGGATTTAAAATTTCCAACATATACAGGGTGTTCATGAAAGAAGTATACAACATCAAATTTTATTTGCATCGAAACTACAATAAATAGAATCTTAATTCTCTTTTTAATTACGTGGGTAATAGTCAAAGTTTTTCCTGCATATTTAGAATGTCTTTATAGGCATTCCGTTATCCCCCTACGATGGTGTGTAAACGGAAGTCTAGTTATATCCACATTCGCTGAAATATGTAGGGTGTTATTTTTCAGGCACTAATAATATTTGTCAAAATACTTTGAAAAATTCTTTCCTTTATTAATATCTACATATTGGGGGAATGTGCTACATCGTCAATTGATCAATTAATTGTAATAGACAGTATTTTTTAAAAAATTAGGAGGAGAAGAAGAAATTAATTATTTATAGTTTTATTTGGGTTATTTATGAATTAAATTCGATACTTATTTCTTCCCGATTTAATATTAACAAGCTACCGACTCCCAAATAAAGAAGGCAATCAAATTTGGAATCTTTACAGCGAATACGTGCCTTTGATCCTACGTATCGATACATTCTTTTGAACCTTTGTAAAGATGCGTTTCTTTAAACCTTTGCTTAATACGTGCCTGAGATTTTCATTGTTACAATTTTATCAACTTTTAATTTCAAGTGCAAGCACACAGTGATCTAGAGAAAATAAAAAAACACTTTAATTTTTGTTACTACATTTTTTATGGCTTCGATATCGATGGTGTAGATCAAAAATTCTATAAATGCGAACATCGAACTTCCGAGAAAATCGCTGTTTAAGTCTTTATCTGTAGATCAAGTTACCAAATTTTTCAGCAATATTTTAAACCCATTAGAGCTTTATAGTATTTAAAAATTCACTCCAAAATTTGTTGATTTGATCTGAGGTAATGGTGTGCAAGCTTTTAAGCCGCATTTTCTTGAAAATTCCATTTTTGCATTTACAACGCTTATGCTACTTCATCAATATATGAAAGAAGCCATTTTTTTTTTGCGTGGCAGTTATGTTCCCAGGAAAGTTATAATCATCAATCAAACCATGAGTTTTAATATAATGACGATGGTGATGATGATAATTGCATTCCTGTCACCATAGTTGTTATTAAATAAGAAGTTGCGAGTTAAATTCAAATTTCATAACAACTGCACTTCCTTAAACAAATTTGTAATAGTTTCGAATGAAAGTACCGTATATCAATGAAACGAAATAGCAAACTGTACTTCGCTTGATAAAGGAATGAGTAGTTCTCGAAACGTTTTGAAATCTTTTCTTATACTTTGGACCAGTGATACAATTTTGTTAGTTATAAGTACTTAAAATTAAATTTTTTCTAAAAGCATTTATTTTAGATGACATAATTTTAAGGATTTACAGATGTAAGCAGAAATTGTAGAAATAAAAAAAAAGAACATAAAAGATGAAAACACAAAAACTCAAGAGAGAAAGAGGAGTTTTCAAAAATTCGTAATGAGCATTTTAATATTTTATTTAAGCGACATCCGGAAGTTTTTCTAAAAACAATTTCTTGTAATTTTATTACCTTTATATAACTTTTTAAATAGGAAAGGAATAACTATTTAAATAAAATTTAAACGTTTAAATTTTATTTAAACATTTAAATAAAATTCAAATGTTTGAATAAAATTTGAATTTTTAAATAAATTTTAAATGTTTAAATAAACTTTAAATTTATTTAGTTATAATTTCACCATCTAACACGTCATAACATCGGCGCTGGTATCACTACGCCAATAAACGTTGATTTATATTGTTGTTTGATTTAATCTTTAAATGTTCAGATAAAATTCAAATGTTTGAATAAAAATTTGACTGTTCAAGTAACTGTTTATTTAAAAAGATAGCCGAAAAAAGGGTAAATCAATGATTATTTAATGATATGCAATGTGAAACATTTTAAATATATTTTGGTTATTTGCAGAGATGGTTTAGAGCTAAAATTGCATAATAATATTAATATTTCTTTCTGTTAATAATGCCATTGGCGTAACTACTCCATAGAATTATAGAGAGGTGGTGGTGGTAGTGGATTATAGCTCTCATATTCAATACTTTACGTATAGCATTCATTTATAATTTTCATTTTTCTCTAGGCGTCAGGTAGGGACTAAGCTCCTTCTAGCCCTCCCTATTAATTGCGCCTATAGGCAAAGCTAGAATATACTAACGCAAAAAATTTACTTTAAAAACGCATAGTGTCATGAAAGGGACTGTTTACCTTTTCTTGAGAAAATGAAGTGTGTGAATATCATCGCTTGAAATTCTGTAGTCGGAAAATAATGTCCTAGGTTATTTTGGCCTTTCTACGGCTACACTTGTGTTCAAACTTAATAAATAATCCACAAAAGCGACTATAAATCGAAGTAAACGAAATATGCTGAGAGTCAAAAACATCTATTGTGCAGTTTTAGAAATTTTAAATGAAATACCACCATTAATACGAAGCTTGTGCGAATTCAGGGTTACCAGGAAAACCTAGAAAACCTTAAAAATCTAGAGTTTTCAGGGAATTTGAAAGTGACTCTAAAAGTCAGAAGGAAGTAAGATTTTCTTGGTCTAACCTAAAAAGTTGGGGAGAGATAGAGAAAAAAAGCTCTAACTACTGTATCAAATAGCTAAATTCCCCTAACTTCTGTAGCAAATAGCTCTAAATCTCCCTAATTTCTGTAGCAAATAGCTCTAAATAGGGGTTGTCCAACCTTTTTGGGCAGCGAGCCACTTACAATTGTTTCACGGATTTCGCTGGCCAGCAGTTTCAGCGAGTTTCGTAAAAAAAAACGCCACTTTTTAGAGTTTCTCCCGAGTGTTTATTTTTTCACTTGCGACATAGAAAGAGGTCACCTATGCCGTTTTAGAAAGGGTTTTTTAAGGCGTCACCTACGCCGAAAAAGAAGTATTTTTTTTTCAGTCCAAACAGTTGTTGACGGGCCCAATTGTAGCCCACGGGCCTATGTTGGACAACCCTGCTCTAAATCTCCCTAATTTCTGCTGAAAATAACTAAATCTCCCTAATTTCTGCTGAAAATAACTAAATCTCCCATGAATTTTGAGTCGTTTCCCCCAACTGAAGTTTAGTTGATTTTACAGAGAGAAATCGAAGCAATTATTTGGAGAAATTTTGCGTGAATGGTCAGAGATTTTTTTCTGGTGAAAATCCTGCAATTTTACAGATTCAGAAAAAGCAAAAAGTGCCGTGCATAGTCATAATACAATTCTTTCCATGTTATATGAATTACGCATGGCTTTGAAGACTATCCTTTGATTTTATGCACCAAAATGGATATAAAACATGATCACGAGAACTATATAAAACACTATCCTAATTGCTGTATAAAGAACTATCTTAATAGCTATGTAAAGCACTATCTCAAAAAATATATATAACATATTCTCTACAGAATACAGATAGATGAAACGTATTTTGATAGTTATATAAAATATGATGAAATAAAATACATAATCCGATATAACTAATCACTACTAACTAATCCCTACATAAGTCCCTATCAAATCGTTTGTTCAGGTAATAATCAGTGCAGGGTTTAAGCTGCAGTCTCGTTTTTCGCAAAATGCGACGAGTTGCTCGAAAATGCGAAGAAAAAATTATTGCCCATCGCGAAAATGCGACAGGCATTTTTAACCACAGTTTATTCTCTGAAAACAGGATTCCTCGATTCCAGAATATCCGTTTTGCACTTCAGCGATCTTTTCTTGTTCCTTTTTGTTTCCTCTTCAAAATTCTTAACAGCACCTGTTAAGCATCGTTGATATAAATAATTTCATGGATAGGGTTCTTGGAACAACGAAAGCAACTAATATTTTTTAGCATTTTGCTACAACTTTTTTTCCCATTTTAGCATTTTTGCGACAGCATGTTTTGAGCCAGCTTAAACCCTGAATCAGTGTTTCCTCCAAACCCAAAACACTCTCTCTTTCTCTTAGAGGCATATACAATTAATGTTTAAACGGAAATGAAAGGATTACTATGTATTTTTTTTCTTCTGAATATAGTGAAACCTCTCTAATACGGCCGCCTATGGTTTCACTGCATTCTGGCGAGGTGAAAAGTCAGAATAAGAGGAAAAATAACATTGCCGACAATCGTAAATTCAGATTATCCTACAAATTCTAACTATGTACTATGGTAGAGAAATAATAGTAGGTATAACCAGTACTAAAATTTCCCTTCTGTTTCCAAATTCAATTATTTTAGTGTTTAAATGCAATTCAGTCATATACTTTCACCACTCACCTGCGTTAATCCCACAGCCATCTTGTTTGCCAAAAACACCCAAAAAAAGCAGGACAACGTAACAGTCAATCCAAGATTGCAGTTCAAACTTTTGTTATCACATTTTTCCTCCACTTTGGTTTTAAAGGACAGCGGGAAACGAACGATCGCCAAATGGGAACAACTTGGCGAATATTTTTGACGCCAACTCTCTATATGGTGTTGGAGCAGGAAGGAAGTCACCGCGTTTAATTATTACTTGCTGAAAACCTATTTTCACTCAAATCCCCAATTTTCTACAAAAGTTAAAGGAAATAGTTAAGCCATATAAGCCTTCAAACAATTAGTGTCGTTTCCAATCATAAAATTAAAAGCATCGGAAGGATGGCTTTGCAGAGAGAGAGAGAGAGAGAGAGAGAGGATAGGATGGTGGTACGCATAGCACGTGCAGGATGTAATCGTGCACAGGATATGCAGTATATATTTGTGCACAGAATATGCAAAAAAAAAAAAATCATCGCTTATATTTCATATTTTCGTTTCGCTTACAAACCTCAGTTAGAAAAAGGTTAAAATAGAGTATATATTTTATATATATATATTCCCCTCCCCAAAAGTACTCATATGGGTGCCCATTCCCCTGTGTACGTCAGTGAGTAATGCTCAGTGTTAAGAAGTATAGAGTTAAAAGCTTACTTAAGATATCACAATGGAAATCATTTATAACGATGCTGGTTATAACGACCAACCGCATATAACAATGGAATTTTTACAAGAAGTTTGGTTTGCTATTTCTTACTAAATACATCAGTTATAACGACATGGTGCATAACAACGAAACCTGTTGTAATGACGGCAACTTTGTTCTTAAAACGGAAAATCCGTATCGGATATAATGGCCCAACTTTACAACTGTTCATCGTTAACTGTCAAGTGAACAAAGCTAGATTCATACTTTTCCATTCAAATAAAAGGAGAGGTCGAACGCATTGTTCGGTGAAATGAACTGATTTTAGTTTTCTGTCAAACCTCTGATGTTAAATGCATAGCAAATTGTAAATGTGCTTGAATTCTTAGTGTATAGTAAGTAGATACTATTATGTTTCGCGGAGAGCAGATGTGGTCGTCTATACGTATAAATGGAAGTATATAGTATACGATGGAATGATACACCAGCATAAATTAACTAAGTACAGTATTGATTAAGAGTGCGGCAGCCACAAATAAGCTAATGGAGATTATGAAACGACAGTATTTGCACTCGGAAATATAAAATATAAGAAGCGTGGGGTGCGTATATGGTAATGATATTTCTAACAAATATAGAAAGACAACGAACATCATAGAGATAAGCAGGTGTGGGGGGAAGCTCTGTGTATATTCATGTGTTACTTAGAGCTAATTATCATTTAACCGCTAACTAGTGACGAGAAACATCACAAACCTTACAGCAAAATTTCATTACAAAATTTTGAAGCGAAAATTGTTGATTTTTTTTCGAAAGCAATATCGGATTTACGTATAGATCAAGCTAGTCCGGACCATAGACGTGGTGTAACTTGGGGGTTAAATATAACGTAAACTGGGGGAGGGGGCAAAAAAATTCTATATGAGAAAAGTAGGAATTTGCTTCCTTTCTAAAAAAACTGGGGGACAAGTCCCTATTTTGCCCCCGCCAGATTACGCCTATGGTCCGGACCTAGATCTCCGTAATTTGGGGGTCCCACAGGGCCCTTGTGTTATCAAACTTTCAGCATTATTTTAATCTTGTTTATTCACAAATGTCCGTGAAATTTTCGTTACTAATAAACCTGAATATTGAAAGTAAGGAAATTTAAAACACATGCGCCCGCGTGCGTTTTATAGTTCAATAAATTATGCTTTAAATGGATAAATTATGATTTTAAAGAATCAATAAATTATGATTTTAAAGAGATAAATTATGACTTTAAAGAATCCATAAATTATGATTTTAAAGAGATAAATCATGACTTTAAAGAATCCATAAATTATGACTTTAAAGAATCCATAAATTATGACTTTAAAGAATCGATAAATTATTATTGTAAAGAATCAATAAATTATGATTTTAAAGAATCGATGACTTATGATTTTAAAGAATCGATAAATTATGATTTTAAGGAATCGATGAACTGTGATTTTAAAGAATCGATAAATTATGATTTTAAAGAATCGATGACTTATGATTTTAAAGAATCGATAAATTATAATTTTAAAGAATCGATGAATTATGATTTTAAAGAATCGATAAATTATGATTTATCGGTTCAATATCACAATGGCCACATTCTTTAGGAGGCCCAATTCTCTCCTTCCAACCTACGGCCCATAAAAATTTTAAACAGGCACTATTCGAAAGCCTTTGATATTATGACTATAAGATATATTATCGATCTCATTTGTTTTCTATATTATATTGTATACTTCAGTATTTTCCGCAAGTTTTTAATTTAAAAACCATGCTATGTATTTAGTATGTTATTATACATATGGTTATGCATCAAAGTTTGAATTAGCAAATTATTAATTATTTTATTATATTTACCGTAGTTATTTAAAATACTATAAAAAGAATACGGAGATTGATCAAGAAAGTTAATCAATAGAGTGTGTTTTTTCTTTTTGATTAAATTTCTTACTGTGAGCATTATTATATATGAGTTGGAGGTACACTGGGTTTATGTGCATTTAAAGAATGGCATTTTTGTAAAAAAGTTTCATGACCTTCCAAAAATTCTAATGCTAAAAGTCTGCACACACACACACACACACAACTAGCGTCAGGGTAGGGGCGCTATAACTTCTAATGCTCTGTACGGGATTGGTTTTTTTTTCTTTTTCTTTTTCTTTTATTGGGTTAGAATTTCTTTTAAGTAGAGGGCGACCTAGATTCTTTAACAGCGGATCTATTCTTTGACTCCCTTTATATAGTTACGCCTACTCATGTACACCTTTAAGACTGGCTGACATTTATAAATAATTACGTCCTTTCTTCTATAATAAATAATAAATCTATGGTAAAAACATAGACTAGAGACGAACTGGGTCGCCGACCCACGGGTCGTTGCGCCCCCATGGCGATAGGACTCGCGCCTTCAAATGGGCAAGGACTCGCGATCTCCTAAAATCCAAGATATGCGCCCTTTGTTAGGACTCAATCTACCCTTGACAAAGGCTATTATTTTTGTATTGTAGATATTAAAATTAATATGGATACATTATCATTGTTACATAATTAATGGTATTTGTTATACTGCTATGTAATATATGAATATTATTGGAAAGTTTTGAACGAAGTTTGTTTCTTGTTGTTGAACTGTGACATGTATTACGTAACTTTCTTGGATCGTTGCAACGGAATTCTTTTTGGCATGCTTTATTTTCAGCTTTACATGCATTTTAAATTTATTTTCCTTCAACGCAGTTTAAATGGTTTGTAGCCGAACATTGCACAATATCATGGCGCCAACCCTAAGGAGATCAGGTCCTTTTGGTCCCCAAAAATATTAATGAGCAGTGCCTTCCCAAAGTTAATGGACATTAAATAAAGAAAGGCAGAATGCAATCGAAAATGATAGATGTGATATATAAAATATATTGATTGCTAATATTTATGTTTTTCTGTCCCTGGTCGATTCACTTAATGGTACATGGGGTTCTTTAAATCAGAACCACCCAATACTTTCTTAAAAACGTCACCCTTATATAGCCCTTGTATTCATTAAAACGTTAAGAACGTTTACAATGAGGTTAAAAATTATAAACTTGGTAATTTTAAAGTTCAAGTTCATAAGTAGATTTTTTTATAAGAGTGGGGAGGATAAAATTTCTCAGTATCTCATATTTTATGTTCATCAGAACTCCAAATATTTCACAATTTCTTCTACTTTTATCTCTTATATTTTATTAGTTTTTTTAGTTTATGGGAAAGAAAATATTAATTTCATGTTTATAAAGTTCGTATTTTATTTTCTATAAACTTTAAAGACAAATTACACTATCAAGAAAAGATAATATTCCCCTTGGGTTTGTGAAATAGAAAAAGTGCCTTAACATGTTGATGCACGAGGATCAATTTCTCTTTTCTCTCTCACTATGAGCAGGGGCGGACTGGGTCTTCTCAAAGGGCGCATACCTTGGATTATTAGGGGGCGCGAGTCCTATAGCTCATGAAGGCTCACTGGCCTAGCAGAACATATATATAAGATTTATATATATATATGTCTTATATATATAAGCTGAGGGGTCCGTTCGAAAAATATGCAACAGTCTCTCCTTGGAGGTGTCGGCGGTTGTAGCGGCGCCTCTAACTGTACGGCTACTAGAACCAACACAGCCCAAAGTGCTTTGCAGCCTAGTATAGGTACAACCACTAGGGCTGAAAGACCACGCCAGCGCATGTCATGGACAATAGATATGAACACCTACATCATGCGCACCTACTATACGATTACAAAGCTAGAAACAGACATGACAAATTACAGACCCACACTTCACGCCAAATTCGCACAACAGTACCCACACCTGGACATCAGTATAGAAAGGATAACCGTTCAGCGCAGGAATATAGTAACCAGAAACCTTTTGGTGGAGCCCCTGCTATAAAGGTTAAGATAATAAAGTGCCAATAATCTAGCAAACACTCCAACCAGTGAGGTCAACGCAGAAGCACCAACTAGCGTAAGAGAGCCGCTCCAACCAAGCATAGAAGAGAGGAGGGACGTGGAGAAAATGGAAGAAGGTTTCCAATGTGCCCTGGCGGAATATGAAGGCTCGGATGCCGCAACAAGGCCAAGAATACCACGCCAACCGGCATCTTGGAAACTCTGCAAAGCAACCAAGATCCTCAATGAACATACTCTACCACTACACCTACAGAACCACAACTCCCTACAGGAAATACACACCGCCATATACTGTGCAGCAGTAGCGGCATCACGCGCCAATGGGTACGAAGTAAGGAACGAAGGCCGAAGTAACAGAGGAAACAAAGCCCAACCACCATGGCAAGTGAGACTGGAGAAAAGAATAGAAGAGCTCCGCAGCAGCATAGGGCGAATAACCCAGTACATGCAGGGAAATAGGAGTAAGAAATTAGTGAGGAAAGTGAAGATGGCCCTTAAGAGAAATAGGATTCATACAAGACACGAAGAGCCCAATAAACATATCAGCGAATATCTGGATACCCTCAAACAAAAACTGGGTGTATACGCCAGAAGACTCCGAAGATACAAAGACTATACCAACAGAAAACAACAGAACATGCAATTCCAAGCAAACCAGAAGGCCTTCTACAGGAAGCTTCGAGAGACCCCAGCGAACAAAGACAAGTACGAAGCCCCAAAGCCAGCAGAAATAGAGACCTTCTGGAAGACACTATGGTCCAATGAAGTACAGCACAAAAGCGCCCCCTGGATTCAGCAAGAAATGGAGGCTACGAGAGGAATAGAGGAGATGGAGTACACGGGCATCACGATAGAGGAACTCCAGCAGGTAATCCAACGTACGCACAACTGGAAAGCACCCGGTATTGACGGCATACACAACTTCTGGTACAAGAAATTTACCAGCGCCCATGGCCCATTAGCCAAGGAACTTACGGCGATAATTGAAGACCCCAGCAAAATGCCTGAATTCCTCTGCAAGGGAATAACTTACCTCCTACCGAAGGACCAGGATACCAGTAACCCACAGAAATACTGACCCATCACGTGCCTCAACACCCTGTACAAGACACTTACAGGGTGCATCTCTGAAAAAATAAACCGGCACAGCGAAAGCAACAACCTAATGACCGAAGAACAAAAAGGATGCCCGAAAAGGACTTTGGGGAGCAAAGAGTAGCTGACCATCGACTCGGTTATCCTGGAACAAGCAAAAAAACGGAAGTGAAAACTCAATCAATACCACATACATAGACTACAAGAAGGTTTTCGACTCTGTCTCATACTCGTGGCTCCTTGAAATGCTCAGCATATACAAAGGTCACCTCTCCGTCATCCGATTACTACGAAGCAGCATGAAACAGTGGAGGACCCGGGTGCAACTAAACACGCCAGATAATAAAATAGAATCAACCGAGATCCCTATCCGGCGGGGAATCTTACAAGGAGACGCATTAAACCCCCTGTGGTTCTACCTGGTTCTAAACCGCTTGTCAAGGATGCTGAATACAAGTAAATACGGATACATGCTGAAGAAAGGCAAGAGAAACCTACATAAGGTATCCCACCTCATGTATGTAGATGACACCAAACTATACGCGTCAACAATCACCCAACTCCGATAACTCATCAGTATAACAGAGCATGGGCGCCCATAAGGGAGGGGCAGGGTACTTGATCCCCCCTAGATGGTTAAAAATTTGATTTTCCCGATTTTGCTATGCAGTTAAGTTTAAAAGTACAACAGCGACTTTTAGGTGACAGTTTCAACACATCTTATTACGAACTAACAAAACAGTAATGCTTTTAATAGCGGGAGAGGGGTGTGTACGCATGCGTGGATTTAGGCGCCCACAAGCTGTGTTTGTTGTTTTGACGCGATGATAGGATTGACCATTAGTATGTTCTAAACAGTAGTTTCTGTAGAGCTTTCCAAACGACTGGAATGTCCTCCGCTCTTGTCGATTTCTATGGAATTTTACCTTTTTTTTAAACAGCGAAGCATTGTAAGTCCGAGTAAGTTGATTTTGCGATTCCTTAGTTTTGCTATTGACTTCGTTACTGTTTTATATTTAAGTGCGCATTATTATTTTTCATTCTATTAAGTATTGAACTGATTCTCTGCCGTGGATATAGAACTGTGGATTATTATTTTAATGCTGTAACTCTTTTTGATAATGGACATAGGGAAGATTTTTGATCAGACCAGTGGGAAAATCGTTAAAAAGGGGAAACTAGTGCAACAGCAATCTACAAGAGAATTATCTCCGTGCGGGATTGGTTTGGAACAATTTTTAGTGCCTTCAAAAGGAACAGAAAATTCATTTAGTGGTCTCTCAACTTCAGCAGAAAGAATAGTTGAGCAAACCATCCAGTAATGATAAAGACACTCCTCTTTAGCTGTGAAATTTTTGCTGTACGTTATGATTTACGCCTATTTTTGAATATTTCATTATCATATGTTTCAGATGATGTAACGTACCAACTGCTAACAAATCCACGGGTGAAGTTTTTTACTCGCGATTTTAAGAAAGACGTACAGGATTTTGGTAAAGATAAACGCCAATTTCAGAAGAGCTGGTTGGACGCATAACCCTGGTTGATATATTCTCCTTCTTTAAAAGGTGGACTTTGTAAGTATTGTGTGCTGTTTAAATCGACTTTAAGAAGAGGTGTTTTTGGCGCCTTTGTGGTTAACGCTCAAAAGGACTTTAAACATTTTCACGAAGATGCAAGAGCACATGCCAAAATACAGTGGCACCAAGAAGCTGCGACTGATGCCAAAAACTTCTGCGATTCTGTGGAAATGAAAAGCAAAAAAATAATTGGACGTTTGGACTCAGCCAGATGTGAACTAATTCAGATCAACAGAACTAAACTTAAATCTATTTTGCAAACAATAATATTTTGTGGTGTTCATGATATTTCACTTCGCGGAAAACTCTCACAAAGAGGGAATTTTGAAGATCAACTTAGTTTACGCATCGACGCAGGAGATAAAATTCTTGAAGACCACCTAAAAACACATTCAGAAAAATCTAAATATGCTTTTCACAGAGTCCAAAATGATATAATTAACATTTGTGGAGCTATAATCCAAGAAACAATTGCATAAGAGTTCAGTGAATGTGAAGCATTTTCTTTGCTGTCTGACAAAACTGCTAATATTAGCGGCAAAGAGCAAATATCGTTTGGAATAAGATACGTCAAAGAAGATGCTGACGTTGGTTGCGTGATAAAAGAAGAATTCTTGGGTTTACTGAGCTTCTGAAATTAGATGCAGAAAGTGTAGAAGACGCTATTTTGCAATCCACGGAACAGCTAGGACTAGAAATGGTCAAGCTTATTGGTTTAGGGTTTGATAGATGCTCCACGATGGCTGGTAAAGTTGCTGGTGTTCAAAAACAGATCAGAGAAAAATATCCAAAAGCTGTATATTTTCATTGCGCATCCCATCAATTGAACCTAGTGGTTAACAATCGCAATCATGTGCCAGAAATCAGAAACACAATCGGAACAATAAAGCAAGTGATCAAATTTTTTAGGGAGAGCACTCTTAGAATGAAAAAAATTTCCAAAAATTCCTGGTCTTTGTGAAACAAGATGGACTAAAAAATACAAGTCCATACGATATTTTGCTAAACATTTTGTAACCATCAAGGAAGCTCTTAACCGTCTTTCTATTGCTGATGAGGCCAAACCAGAAACACGCTTCCAAGCCTTCCAGTTAGACACTGCAACATCATCTGTAGGGTTTGTCGTGTGTCTCAAAATCATATCCAAATATTCATCCTATCTGGAGCCAGTTGTGAATAAATTACAGTCTATAGATCTTGACTTGCATTCTGTACGTCGACACATAAAGAAGAAACTTCTGGAGGTTTTTCGCAATCACAGGGTGGAATCAAAAGAAGAATTTACTGAAATTCTTATGGAAGTAAAAGATATATGTGATTTTTTGGAAATTGACGTCAAAATGTTTAGAGCGTCTACAAGAAGAACTTACCCTTTCGAACATTCATTGTGCCACTCCACTTGCTTATAATGAATCAGCTCTTTTTGTTCCTTACTTAGATTCCCTAATTATGTCGCTTGAATCAAGGTTTGCCGATCTGAATGAGATACCATTCAAAGCAATTTTAATTCTCCCCAACCTAATGAAAAATATGAAAAAAGATGTTTTTATCAGAGTTGTAAAAGAATTGTCCCAGTTTTATGATATTGAAAATCTGGAAGCAGAAGCCAGAACTTAGTATGATTTATGGAAAAACAAAGACTGAGGTGAAAAAGTTCAGCTAAGTGATCTCCTCTCAGAAAATTCATTTTTTCCTGCAGTTAAAAGGGCTCTATTGAATTATATGAAAATTCTGCCAACAACATGCACTGTGGAAAAATCATTTAGCACCCTTAGGAGAGTGAAAACATGGCTGAGAAGCGCAATGAGTCAAGAGCGTCTTTCAAGTTTGCGTTTATTAAGTGTTCATAGAAAAAGAGTAAAAGAGATGAATTTGGCAAAACTGGCTATAGACTCATTTTTTAAAAACAAACGAAATCTGGAGTTTGCTTTTTATGAAAAGTACTAGATATTATGGTGGTGGAATTAAAATTTTTCATCACAATGTTCTAAGCCTTCTACCTTATTTCTACAATGTTTTAAAGTGTAATTATAAGTTGAATTGTAGAGTTGAATTGTAACTACTGCGTTTTCAAAAACAAATTACTGCAAACTTTCAATTTATTTTAAATGTAATTTTACATGCCATAAATATACATGTAATATTGTTTCATACACACAAAGCCAATTTTTTTAATCAGATAAAACATTTGTTCATATTTTTGCAGCTTTATAAAAAATATAATGAACGGAACAGAAAAAAAATTATGAAGTTTTAAGTTTTTGATAGACCTTTCACGTTTTAAAACAAGTTACTTTTCAGCTCATTACTAATTGTCAAGCAGTATAAATTATTTTTGAAGTATCTTAGTATCTGGTACATAGAGAGAGATTCCCCCCACCCCCTAAGATTACTCATATGACACCCATGTAATAGAGACATTCTCCAAGGATATAGGAATGGAATTCAGCTTCGATAAGTGCAAAATTCAGAAGAATAGCAAGAAAGATTTACCAGGCGTCGAACTCAAAGATCTTGGACGAGGGTGAAACCTACAAATACCTAGGGGTAATGCAAACACGGCAGCAGGAGCACAAGAAAATCAAGGCTCAGCTCACGCAAGCATTCCAAGAACGACTCAGAAGCATTGTGAAGACGAAACTGAGCGGGAAGAACATCACGCAAGCAATTAACGCATATGCGGTACCAGTGCTCACCTACTCCTTCGGGATCATCAAATGGTCCAACACTGAACTAGAACAACTCCAGCGGAAAATGAGAACCATCCAAAGAAGAGCCGGACAACTACACCCTGCAACGGCAATTGAACGGCAAACACTACCCCGGGAAGAAGGAGGACGCGGACAAGCGGACCTCAAAGACTTACATGACAAGCAGATCCAGAGCATGAGGCAATACTTCCAGTTGAAGAGTCCCCGATCGCCACTCATCCAAGCCATAATACAAGCAGATGCAAATTACACGCCACTAAACCTGTGTAGTACCGAAGAGCGTGTCCTCGAAACAGCCAACGAACAGAAACTGAGAACTTGGGCCGGAAAACCATTACATGGCAGGCACTACAATGACCTGCAACAACCACACGTTGACAAGAAGGCATCAAATGCTTGGC
>QLNU02014176.1:110471834-110484085 GCA_006491805.2 Dysdera silvatica | reverse complement strand
TTTCTTTCGAACGTTTCACCATCTAATCACGCCATAACATCGGCGCTGATATCACTACGCCAATAAACGTTGATTAATATTGTTGTTTGATTAATATAAAGCTTTATAATATTCTAAATTATTGTAATAAAATATATATTTGTAATCTTTCATTTACTAAATGATACAATACTGTTTTCAGTACTTTTATTAGTTTCTGCCAGTTTCTCCCACTTTCTGCCGGTTAAAACCGGTTATAACCAGTTTCTGTCGGCAGAAAGCAAAACCCTGGAGCAAACTAGAGCAGAGGACATCATTGTTAAAATGGCGATGGGCTGGGCATATTGCAAGAAGAACTGATCAACGATGGACAACAGAAATTCTGAACTGGATTCCAAGAGACCACCGAAGACCTAGAAAACGTCCTCAAACTAGATGGGTGGATGAAATAAGAAAAGAGGTTGGGGTGACGTGGAAACGAATGGCCCAGGATAGACTTGTGTGGAAAGCATTTGGAGAGACCTTCATCCAGCAGTGGATAGATAATGGTTGAATATGATGATGATGATATATATATATATGGCCTGCAAAAGGGTTGCTGGTATCTAACTGGAAGGAGACCCACACGCTGAACGTATGTGACGATGTGTGGAACCGGCCAGGCCAGTAACCTAGTGTCCTACCCCGCCTTCAAGTGGTGCAGGCTGAGCTTTCTATTTATGTGGCAAATTAATATTTGCTGCACGGATAGAAAGGCGGAAGGGGAGGGCTAATTCACCAACCCGTCTAGCCAGCGTGGTGAAATTATGGCTAATTCCTCCATTATGTTGACACACCAGAAACCATGGCCCCTAGTCTCCAGGTGCTGGAGTGCTCCTGATCAAGGCAGCGGTCAGTGTGGCATGAAAGCAGGGGGTGCTAAGAATCACTGGAATGGCCCAGGCTGCCGTTTGTTATTGACCTTGGCAACGTATAATGGACGATCCCTTGCTTCTGAAGCAAAACTTCAGGAATTGGAAGAGGAACTAGACAAGATCAAATGGGACATTGTAGGACTCAGTGAAGTTAGAAGAAAAGGTGAAGAGTTGGTGGAACTTAAAAGTGGACATTTGTTTTATTATAGAGGAACGGAAACTGGAAGAACAAGTGGTGTTGGCTTCTTAATCAACAAAAGAATTAAAGACTGTCTTCTGGAAGTTGAAAGTACATCAGATCGAGCAGCGAGGCTCGTTGTTCAACTAACCCAGCGATACCAACTTCAAATAGTACAGGTATATGCACCAACATCAAGCCATACCGACGAAGAGGTTGAAGAATTTTATGAAGAAATCAAAGAGTTACACACCAAAGGGAAACAACATATCAAGCTCATCATGGGGGATTTCAATGCAAGAATTGGACAACAGGAACAAGGAGAGACATCGGTTGGTAAATACGGATATGGGGAAAGGAATGAACGTGGCGATCAACTCATCGAATTTGCAGAAGCTGAAAACCTTAGCATCATGAATTCATTTTTTAAGAAGAAACCGCAAAGAAAATGGACATGGAAACACCCAAATGGGGGAACTAGTGAAATTGACTATATCCTGGCAAACAAGAAATCAATTATTGAAGATTGCAGTGTACTGAACAGATTTAATACTGGAAGTGATCATCGAATGGTGAGATGTAAAGTGCACTTAAATACTAAACTAGAAAGGCAGAAGCTCATTAGGAAACAAGTAAGTAAGAGGGTGGATTTAAAGAAATTAAAAGAAAATACCGAGGCATTCAAGTTGGAATTAAAAAATCGCTTTTCTGCACTGGAAGGACTTATTGATGAAAGTGATATCTCAGAAGCAAATGAAAACATTGTTAAGACAATAGTTGAAACTGCTGGGGAAATTGGTGGTGTAACCTGTAAAAAGCACAATAGCAAATTATCTGAGAAGACGAAACAGCTCATGAAAAGGCGAAGAGATATGAAGGTGGACAATCGAAATACCAGTTCCAGGATTGAGTACATAGAACTTTGTAAAACTCTGCGCAAAAGCATGAAAGAAGACATAAGAAAATTCAATTGTGAGTTAGTAAGGAAGGCCATTGAAAATAACAAGAGCCTTAGGGTTGTTAAAGGAAGTTTATCTGTTGGGAAGAAACACATCATTGCATTAAAAGGAGAGGATGGCACCGTAACAAGAAATAGGGAAGAAATACTTAGAAGAGTTGAAGAATTCTACAAAAAACTATATGAAAGTAACAGTGGATTAAACGAAGACACTGAAATAGTCGAAGGAACAGCTCCTAAAATCTTAAAAGAAGAAGTTTCATTTGCAATAAAAAGTATGAAGAAAGGAAGAGCCCCTGGTGATGATGGTATTACATTAGATATCCTAAAAGAAGCTGGAGAATATGTAGAAGACATACTTGCAAAATTCTTTACCAAATGTCTTAACAGCGGTAACATACCAAACCAATGGGATTCTGCAACAGTAATTCTTTTGCATAAAAAAGGTGATAAAGAGGATTTGAAAAATTACCGACCAATTAGCTTGTTACCTGCTATTTATAAAATCTTCACAAAAGTGCTAACACATCGCCTGCAGAAAAAATTAGATGCAGCTCAACCAAGAGAACAAGCTGGATTTCGAAGTGGATTCAGTACAGTGGACCATATTCAAGTATTAAGAGAATTAATTGAAAGAACACATGAATATGAACTTCCATTGTGTGTGGCATTTATTGACTATGAGAGACTGCTGACTCTATTACAAAACATCAACTGATCATCAGCGTCTTTAAGATCAACAGACATCAGGAAGTGTACATTGACATGAATTGAAACGTGTATAAAAATACAGAGATTAAAAATTTCGGTTACATAAAGATACCGAAGCTATCAAAATTGGTAAAGGTGTGAGGCAGGGAGATACCATTTCTCCAAAACTTTTTACTTCAGCTTTACAGATGATTTTTCAGCAGATAAATTGGAATAACAAGGGAATAAAAATAAATGGTGAATATTTAAATCATTTGCGGTTTGCTGATGACATTGTTATTTTTTCAACGAACCCATCAGAACTCCAAGACATGGTACAGGAGCTCTCAACTAGAAGTAAAGAAGTTGGACTCAAGATGAACCTACAAAAAACTAAGATCATGTTCAATAATTTCGTAGAGGAAACAAAAATACAAGTTGACAACATTGAGCTAGAAATTGCTGATTCATATATTTACCTTGGCCAGCTGATTTCAATGGATGGCAACATTATGAAAGAACTCAACAGACGTATTAAACTTGGCTGGAGTGCATTTGGAAGAAACAGTTTTATCCTGAAGGGGAAATTGCCTTTATGTCTAAAAAGAAAAGTCTTCAACCAGTGTGTATTGCCAGTCCTCTCTTATGGATCAGAGACATGGAGTCTAACAGTTGGAGCAATACGAAAGTTACAGACAACGCAAAGGAGCATGGAGAGGTGCATGCTTGGAATAACTAGGAGAGATCGAAAAAGAAACACTTGGGTGAGAGAGCAAACTAGAGTAGAGGACATCATTGTTAAAGTAAAAGGGCTGAAATGGCGATGGGCTGGGCATATTGCAAGAAGAACTGATCAACGATGGACAACAGAAATTCTGAACTGGATTCCAAGAGACCACCGAAGACCTAGAAAACGTCCTCAAACTAGATGGGTGGATGAAATAAGAAAACAGGTTGGGGTGACGTGGAAGCGAATTGCTCAGGATAGACTTGTGTGGAAAGCATTTGGAGAGACCTTCATCCAGCAGTGGATAGATAATGGTTGAATATGATGATGATGATGATATATATATATGAAGTGTATCAGTATATAAGCTCTGTTAACAATTTCTTAAAAAGGAAAATATCTAAAAGTTTGAGACGTGCAACCGAGTGGTTTGGAAACTATGGTTATTTCAATGCATTATTTAGAGTTGCGATGTGCAAACCTTGGAAATTACAAATTAGGAAATCATGGCTCGATATGGAATGGTCGTTGATGCTTAACTAATAGGGTTAAGCTAACGGTTCGACACTGTCACCAATATTTCGTCTGCCAGTCATAAACTGATAATTATAAAATGTCTGTGGTATATACTTTGTGGTTGTAGATGCAATAGTTATAGAATGATCTGGTACCACATACAAAGTGTCTTAAATTGGATAATTGCAAAATTTCCGTAGAATGTTTTTAAAATTGCTTATTGTTACTTTGGAAGATTACCTGAGGGCCATACGCAATCTCGGTTTTAATTGTCTGAATCAGTCAATGACTTGTGTGGAAGTCGGTTTAGCAAAGAACTGTTGTTGATGGTTAGTGACACAGATTCAGCTGAAGATTGTTGAAGACGTTATTAGACAAATAAATCTTCCTTACAATGGCTTATCTACAACATGTACGATGTCTTAAGAAGTTAGATCATGTTTAAGATTCATTAGGTCTAACTACCAAAAGCTATTTTGGGTCTACTTTGCCACTACTTTCCAATCCTTCATGATTGTATCATAGACAAGGATGAAAAGACTACGGTGTTCAATCGCACTAGCAAGTGTATATAAATAAGTTAAATGTGATATTTTCTTTTTTTTTACAAAAAAAAAGTTATTTTAATTTTAGAACATGTCATTTCATTAGCCTAATGATATTATTTTTAGATTGGACAATTGGGACCCTACTGCACACGTCTAAAATCAGTTTTGCTAATAAAAATAAAATGGAGCACTTAAAAAATTGTATCAGTTTGATTTCAAAAATCAAATTTTATAAAACCAATTCAGTCACAGTGTGTAATGAAATCGCTTTTTATAAAAATAAAGAAATGTTGTTGAAAAATTCTAAAAGAAATCTTCGTACCATGGACATTTTATTATCTTTTTATAAAAGTATCATTATCAAAAAAAAGTTCACATTTTACCTTTTATATTTTACATTATTATGCATAGGAGTCAAGTTTTCAAAATTATTTGGAAACTTGGGCCCTCAATAAAAAAGATATTTCTTTTAGAAAAATAATAAATATAGTAGATAGATTATATCTGAACTTCTCTCTACCGAAATCTAGGTGATCAAAAATAGCCTTTTTTATTACAGTCTAACCAGTCTATCTCTAATCTCAAACATCTCGACATTTCAAATCTCGCGGGAAGGAGAAAAATTTTGAGATAAACAGATTCCTACATATACGGATCTTATTGAAGGTATTTTATTAATAATAACAAGTATATAGGCGTAAAGTTAAGGTATGTTAAGTCGTTTTGTTAAGCTATGTCAAAAATGTTGTAAAATTGTTTTTATATACCTTAACGAAAATCGTCTGTTAATAGCTTCTGTCCCCCGACTTTCTTTGAATGCATAATTTTATGGAAGTTATAGAAATAGCTGCAAATTCATCCCAGCTAATATCTTCCTGAGATTCAAGAAAAGTTCTCAGTATGTATTTATTTTATATAAATCGAACACTACGCAGATTAAATCAAACAACAATGTCAATCAATCAACGTTTATTGGCGTAGTGATACCAACGCCGATGGTATGGCGTGATTAGATGGTGAAACGTTCGAAAGAAAATAAATATTTCTGCCTTCGGTGGGACCTGAACCCACGACCTTCCACTTGCCGGGCGGAGGCTCTACCCACTGAGCTACGAAGGACAATATATAATCTCTTTACGAACGTATATATATTGTTGCCAGTTATTTCGCAGAATGGTGTAGTACATAAACTACTATTTAAACCAGATTTATATAAAATAAATACATACCTGTATGCTGCAACGTGCATTTCGATCAATTTAATACCAGTCTCTTTGCAATTTGGTTTAAATAGTAGTCTATGTACTACACCATTCTGCGAAATAACTGGCAACAATATATATACGTTCGTAAAGAGATTATATATTGTCCTTCGTAGCTCAGTGGGTAGAGCCTCCGCCCGGCAAGTGGAAGGTCGTGGGTTCAGGTCCCACCGAAGGCAGAAATATTTATTTTCTTTCGAACGTTTCACCATCTAATCACGCCATACCATCGGCGTTGGTATCACTACGCCAATAAACGTTGATTGATTGACATTGTTGTTTGATTTAAGTTCTCAGTATTTCAATAGCCTTTTCCTATTCCTTTGTGGTAACGTTAGGCTGATCACCCCCGTCACAAGACGAACATAACTAACGCACAGAATATTACGTACAACGAAATGTCTTTGTGTTCACGATCCTCTCAAATTTCGTAAGCTGAGTGAAATAGTTTCCAAGATAAAACGGAACAGTAGTTTATCATTCGTCCCTCCAACCCCTCTCATTATTTGAATTTCCTAGTCCCTACTAAAATCGCCAAAGGAAGTCGTGGTCCCTTTGTAAATTTCCGATGAATTTGCAACTTGCTTTTCTTATTTTTCTATCCTACGGCGCACATGTCGTCGTGATCTTCAAATTTGTATTCAGTCCGTAATTCGAGATAATATACAGGTCTTGAGAGAATATTATTCGAGATAAACATGGAAATACGCATTGAATTTAGGCTGAAAGTGCAGAGAAATATAGATGATTGGAGATATACAGGTTTTCGAGGTAAACAGGTTCGAATGTATTATTTATTGTTTTTTAATAGGCATTCATTGTTTTCGGAAAAAATCTCATATTTATGTTCTTATGTACCCTGCCTTTAAGAGGGAACCAATAAAAGAAATACAAAGGTACATATCGGACATATAGAAAGATATCTATGTACTTTGCATATATCGAATCTATACAGGAAAATCGGATTATTTTCAAAGCAGCTAATACCTTATTTTAACACACTTTGTCCCATTTTTCACTATTGATACAATAGTTTAGTAACATATAATTAAATATGTTTTTGGATAAATTTGTTGGTTTCTTTGCACCCTTATACACAGGACTGTCCTGAAGAAAATTATTGAGAGTATGCAGTGTTGTCTTAATTAAAGAGTATTGAAATTGCGGGGTAACTCTGGACTTGGTGACGTCACAGCGCCGAGCTGACTGGCATTTGACTGGTCGTCTATCGTCTATCCAAATCCAAGGTGCAGTTGCCACTTTCATTCAGTTTTTCATTCCTCCCTTGGTCGTACGCAAGATATTATTTTGAGGCTTGGGGGATTCAGGGGGCTTTTCCTCATTTGTTTCCATTCAAGTTTGTAAATGACTAGAAAAGAAAAAGAAGGCTGAACTGTATTGAAAGTTGCCCCAAAACCAGGAAATACAAAAACTTTCTTGAGACCTTGAGAGTACGCGGCACGTTCTCGGTATTTTTCAAATTTTCTTGAGAGTAAGCGGCGCACACAGCGCGTATTCTTTGGGAACAGCCCTGCTTATACACTGAACATTGAATTTTTGGATTATCTATAATAGGGCCCATGCCCTTTATTTCGGAAAATATTATAAAAATAATTTTTACATAAAAATGCGCTAAAAAATTCTCGAATTAAGATTCCTTTTTTAAATATTGGTACATTATGGAGAGATTCAAACCTTTATTAAAGTTTACTGGACAGGCGGACCCCACGGGCCCGTATAACTCTGCGCCCATGTTATTACGTGCCTCTGTGCTTTAAACCATCTCCTTCGTTGTCTACCTTTAATGCAATTTAAAATTTCTTTTCATTTAAAATAAACTACCAATTATTCAATCTTTCATCAAATTTCAGTTTCCTTTATAATTACAGTCAACCAAACGTATGACATCACGTCAAAGCAATGGTGATAAACAGAAATGGCTATAATTTGTGTTTCGGGAAAGCTATGAAGTCTTTTAAATAAAGTTCGTTTGGAGCTGAAAAACCGTTCTGTTTTCTATTTTGCTCTTCAAACTTGACATGTTAAAAGTTTATAGGGAAAACATCAAAGAGACGTAAAGTTGCTCTTCCTGCAGAAAGTCAGTGATGTCATTCTCACGGTCTAGATTCATTTTAGCAGAATTACTTGTTGCAGCCTTGAAGTGGAAAATGTGGTCGATCGAATAGAAGTAGACGAAAAGGTGAGAAGGACGATTCAAGCGATTCATTTACGATTTCTCAACGTGCAAACCCATATTCCACGCGACGACAACCAAGCATATTGTGCTTATGTCTTTTCGAGGGTGCACAGCCTAATTTCTAAAAAAATCTCCCTTCTTTTACGGGTGGAAACACGTTGTATTCGTTTGATGCCAAACTAACGAAATTGAAACAAAAATTGGATACGGCTTGTGGGAAATCAAGCTAGTTTCGGAGTTGCGGAAATTCATGTAACAAAATGATATTTTGTTTCACCAAGAGATTATATAACAACTGCTATTTCAATACTGATGAAAGGTTTCAGAACGATGTTCTATATTCGAAAACGAAATACATGTACACGGTAACGAATTTTGATAGAAATATTATTTCTAAATTGTAATTGAACTTCGCTTTGAATGTTAAAATTTTTCACTGAACTTTTAACAAAAAAATAGATGCGATATTTTTACCTACGCTATTCATTACAAGTTTTAAAGAAGGTTCTTATGCATAATTTTCAATTTGTGATTTAAAAATAACACTACTACGAAATGGCATGAATTTTACCTTCCTTTTAAGGAATTCTGTTATTACACGGTAATTTAATCATTTATTTAAATATTTTACAGATCTTTTTCATATCTAATTAAGGACTTCATTATAATCAATCGAAATTGATTTATAAATAAGCATACTTTCTTTTAAACAACAATATAAATCAACGTTTATTGGCGTAGTGATACCAGCGCCGATGTTATGGCGTGATAAAATGGTGAAACGTTCGAAGGAAAATAAATATTTCTGCGTTCGGTGGGACCTGAACCCACGACCTTCCACTTGCCAGGCGGAGGCTCTACCATCTGAGCTACGAACGATAATAGCTAGTCCCTTACGAACGTGTAAATGATGTAGTACATGGACTACTTTTTAAACCAAATTACGAAACCGGTATTAAATTGATCGAAACGCCCGTTGCAACATATGTATTTACATAAATCAAAAACTACCAATTCGTACCAACAAACGTTGATTTATATTGTTGTTTACTTTAATCTGCGTAGTGTTCGATTTATTTAAATACATATGCTGCAACGGGCATTTCGATCAATTTAATACCGGTCTTTTTGTAATTTGGTTTAAAAAATAGTCCATATACTACACCATTCTGTGAAATAACCGGCTTCAGTAAAGTCTTTATATACGTTCGTAAGGGATTGGATATTGTCGTTCGTAGCTCAGATGGTAGAGCCTCCACCAGGCAAGTGGAAGGTCGTGGGTTCAGGTCCCACCGAACGCAGAAATATTTATTTTCTTTCGAACGTTTCACCATCTAATCACGCCATAACATCGGCGCTGGTATCACTACGCCAATAAACGTTGATTTATATTGTTGTTTAATTTAATCTGCGTAGTGTTCTATTAACTTCAATAAATATTTTGTTTCGTCTGAACGGAAAAAATAGAAAAGAAAAAGCCTCAGCAAAATATATGTCTAAATTGATAAAAAAATTCCTTTAAGGAAGATATGTGTGTGCTTTGTGTTATAAAGAGAGGAGGAAAAAGATTTTAAGATACCTTTGTGATTAAACCCTGAAACGTTTTAATTGCGGAATTTTTTAATAAATATTTTTGATGCATGGTTTTACAAAGGTTTTTGATCAGACGAGTTTAAAAAAAAAAGTTTGTAGGAAGATTTTGACTAAAAGAAAACAATTTCGACTAAAAGAAAGCGTTTTTGATTAAAAAAAAAAAGTTTTGTTGCAATCAAAACAATTTTAAAGAAAATAAAGAGATTTTTGGGGTTAACTTTATTTTAATTTTGGCAGTAATACGTACAAAGCTTAATTCACAATCTTTCAATAGAGAGAGGGGAGAAAGAGAGAGAATGCCGCTTATTTTTTTCTTTTTCGTACAGGTATTTTTAGTTAAAATCTCATTTCTGAAGACACTCTTAGTTTGAATTTTCGTCTGTAGAGAAACTTTCAATTGATGATATAATTTTTTTTCCCAGAATTCTCAGTAAAGAACATCAAACTGGGCAATTATTTTGACCCTAGATTAGGAGTGCCTCAATCTAAATCATAATAGAGTTACCCTGACCCCGATCGAGAAATTATGGCCCAGCTGACCTTTAACAAGGTCAGACGTAAACTCCTTTCGAGAGACCTAATTTAATGGCACTTGAGTGATTCAAAGGTGTTTCCCGTCTTCTTTGTTCTTAATGCACTTTTTAGTTTAAAAAAAGAAAACCTTAGTAAATGTTTACTTTTTTTTAAACTATCCATATTTTCATTTCTTACTCGACGTGGATAAGTTTCACAAAAATTTAATAAAATTTTGAATCTGGTTTGTTGTTGTTGGTAATTGTGCAAGAAATATTGGGAAGAGTGGCCACTGTAGGTAGCGCTGTATTCGCAGAAGAGTGTAAATAAATCTTGTTTCATATGTGTAGCATTTTTTCTTTAAGACAATTTCCTTGAAAGGTGTGTGGTGTGTATATATAGGCGTCGGAAGAATTTTTTGTAGGGGTGGGCAAAGATTACTTCAGAAGAAATAAAAAACAATACATTAAAAATTATCATGATTAGATTAATTGATGAATTAATTAATTTAATTATTTAATTAAATCATTAATGAGACTATTTAGTTCAAAATTATTTAAATAATTCATAACCTTAAATTTTAATTGACACTGTATACATCTTGTTTATCAAGTTTTTTAAACTAACCTTTAGACTGGGTGTATAAAGCTTGATGTCACGATTAAATTATTTCAGGTACATATTTTAGCATACATAAAACCATTTTTTTTAGATCACATATGGGAGAGATGTATCTATAGGCAGAGATACCGGTACTCTAGATCGTCGTGGACCAGGTTGAGAACCACTGATTTAGATAATGCAATAAAACTTGTCTAAAATCAGCTACCACTTCTTCTTCTAGAAAACTAACCGTTTTGTGGAGTGTCCAGTGCCATATTTCCCAATAGGCTATAGACTAGGGCGGCAAAATTTTGTGTATTGAGTCTGATATAACAAAATCAATACCATATGATGATATAATCAGATGTTTTGCCGAGAAGAAAGCTAGACGTCATGCTTTCCATTTAAATACCAGTGTTCGATAGGCTTTTATTTTTTGCTAAAATTAAAATTTATTTCAATAAAATTGAATTTGATTTATTATATACCAAAAATAAATAATACTTCAATATAAGTTAATATTGTTTAATGTTTATGTTTCAATTTATGAGTTTGTTTTTCAACATATTTATTGTTAATATAAGTTTTCGGCGTATACCGAATGTAACAATTTTTATGTTCCTACCACTGATTGGAGGGACAGACTGGTAGGAAGAGGCGGCAAAAAAGCAGCCTTGGGGTGGCAAAAATAGCCTAGGGGTGGCAAAATGGTAAATCGGTCTATGGGGGTGGCCGCAGAACGTTTCTGATGTTGAACAGTTGAAGATTGTAAAACTAAATTTGAATTTTCATAATATCCCCAATACATTAAAAACATGTATATCAACGTAAAAACATACATAAAACCGTACATACACGTAAGGATATATAAATAAGCTTATGGAATTGATAAATTTCCAAAATAGAAATGTTGCGTTAATTTATTTTACCGTACAATTTATAAAAAATTCAGAAATGATAAGGTGCGATATACAGTAGTGGACAAAATTGTGGAAACCCTTTGAAAAAAGATTATTTTAGAGGTTTGATGGCTAATAACACCACTTTTTTTTGTACCAATACTATAAAATTATATATCATTGGAAAGGTAATTTAATCAAGATTGTAATGCAATAACATTTATGAATCGTATTTTAATAGAACAGCATTCATAAAGAAGAAAGGTGATATACATAGAAAAAATGAGATATACAAAAATGTTCACCATACCAGTTAATACTTAGTTGGGTAACCTTTAGCCTTAATTACGGCCTTACAACGCTTTCCCATGGAGTGAACCAAGTTCTTTAGTTCTGCAGCTGTTATAATATGAAACCAAGATTGAATTATTGCTTCTGTTAATTGTGTTTTATTGCTGGGTTGCTTCCGACTAACAAGCTTCTTTAGCCGGCTCCATAGATTTTCGATGGGGTTAAGGTCTGGGCTATTTCCAGGCCATTCCAGCAGTTGAATATGATGATCTTGAAACCATTTTTTGCACACACGAGCAACATGACATGGAGCTGAATCCTGTTGAAATATAAATGCTTCATTATCTTGGAAAAGATCACATGCAGAAGGCTGCAGCTTGGGC
>QLNU02014176.1:110456090-110471734 GCA_006491805.2 Dysdera silvatica | reverse complement strand
CCTCAAAATAAATATCAATGTACTCACTCCTATTACCTAGATTTGGGTCTCGAAACTGTTATTCTTATAGATATCTATCAGTCTGGACTTCTCAGAAATTCACAACATTAGGCCACGTTGGCCTCACTGACCCCGGAGAGTACTTCGTGAAACCGGCGTCCTGTCCTTATCGGAATCGAGAGTACTCTGGTTACTATTACAATTTTCCCATTCAGGGAAGAAGAAAAACACCTAAACTAAAATGCAGTACGGGAAAGAAAGTTCATATATGTGGTGTAAAATGTCTGCTTGATGTTTTTTACACATTGTCCCTGGTGGGATCGCAAGGGACCTTTTAATCTCCAGTGATCTGAAGAATTTGGTGCTTGGTTGTTGCATCCATAAATTTAGTTTTCTACTGCTTTTTTTTTTGTCTTGAAAAATCGGCTTATACTTGTCCAAGTGCAGGGCGTGATTACAATGAATGGCTATTACTGAGAAAGGTTAAAATAGAGCCATAGCCGCATCTGGGTTTCTGGAGATTGCAAAGTGAAGGAAACAAAAAGGGTGAAGGTGAAAAATGGAACGTTACAACCATGGCGTACGCAGGGGGTGTTGATGGGGGTTGTAACCCCCCATTGCAATGAAATTTTGTATATTTAACATAGGAATATGTGAGTTGTAGCTCTGTAACCCCCCATTGAGCCTATAACCCCCTTACGAACTTTCTGCTTATGCCTATGCGTTACAATGTCAACGGATGGTGGTCATGCTGTTCTGAACAAGCTTCGGTAGGGTAAAGTTGATAGAGATGATATCACCTGAAAGTTTACAACAATATGGGATATAAAGGCTTATCAAAATATGAATAATTACAGTTCTTTGTCTCACGGTGTATTATTGCTTTGAAATGATGATTGAATTGTGTTCGGGAGGAAGCCAGTCGTTAATTTTAAAGTTATTAAAAAGTGTATTTTTGTTTACTTTTTTTCGACTCAACACTTCGCGGATGCTTTACACCAGTCCTTAAGTTCAGGATTGGCGTAACCCGGGAGTCTGAATTTAATCAAATTAAATAATTCACACTTACCAATAACCGCAGAGTGCACTAAAATGAAGTAACCGCTAAATCATCGACAGTAATAACACTAGAAATTAAGCAAAATCGCTATATATATATCTCAGAAAACAAACCGTCAGGCAAAACTATAGTTTAAGATTTTAATATGACGCATTTTCGGAAGGGATTTTTATTTTAACTTTTTAATTATATTTTTCGATTTTAATGCATGTGGGGGTTCAAACACCTTTCACCCTCCCCTTGGATACTGCCTTTCTCACGTTTGACCTATTGGATCCAAATACACGCAAAAATATCAGAGATTCCAGGAAACCATACTAAAATTATTGTGGATTCAAAAAGTGTCTCGAATCCACGAAGTCGGAGACTATGGTAGCAATAATTTTGAGTTGTATCTTATTAGTTTGAATAATTATATGAAATATCTGCTTTACATATCAAATGTTAAGAGTATGATATGTTGTTTTTTCTTACAAATATTCCTTCCTTTGCTTACTTTGAGGGGCGGCGGGCAGTACAGGATATGACTAAGGGCAGCAATATTATAAATCCGCTGTTGGCATGAGGTATTTTTCCCCAACTCTTTTCATAATTTTATTTTCTTTCCTCTAAATAGTACTTGATAACTCCATATCAAATCTAATAAACAAATTCTTTTGTTGTCAAATGTTTTTGTATTTAACGATATATGTATTAGTGATTGTGTATTTTCGTAAGAAAAAAAATTATTTTGGCTTACAAACCTTTGAGTGACGTCGGATATCGAAAATAGGATGCCCATCATTCGTCGACGAGGTTTTTTGCCTCCAGACGTGGTCTGCATAATTAGAGGGATATCTCAACAAAGAGCTTAAATTAATATACGATATACATAATCGATACAACTTTCGATTCATCGTACCATGACGCTGACGTCAGTACTGTTATAAAATGGCATTCCTCTTAGATGACCCCATCGAGCGATCCCTAGAACCACGCAACTGTCATCCGTGACGGTAAGAGAAATCCATATCCTGAATCATGACAATGAAAGATAGTATTTAGAACCGCCATGATCGTGGTGACAACACATTGAAGAAGAGCTCGTATTGTACATCATGGCTATTAAGATTGACGTTCGGCGATCTATCAAAATCTCGAATGATTAATTTTAATGGAAAGTTCAACAAACTTGTATCTGTAGGTGAGCTCCAAGCAGAGGAACTGTTTTCTCATTCTTTGTAACGAGATCTGAATGAATTGAAGTGACACTAAACAGAGAACAAATGGACAAGAATAAGCTATTGTCAAGTCTTGTTTCTGTTATATGAGATATGAGATCCATACTAGAGTGGATATCTGCCTCGCCTTCTACTCCATGCAGCCTATGAACTGTCTAGTCAATAAATAGACGCAGGCATAATCAGCTTAATAATATGTTGATTTAAATAGCTTTAAAAATATTGGAGTTAATCAAGGTTAATCAAAAGAAACAAAAGTTAATTCGCTATTAAAATTTGAGGTCAGCTCTCAGTACATTGTGTTTAGCCGATATACAGCGTTTTTTAATACTTTTCTAAGACCTATTGTCTCAGCTCATTATGTGCTCGAAAAATGAAATTTGCGTAATTTTATAATTTATTAACGTTTCCCGAAACTTTATTGCATTTTTAGAAATCTCAAAAGAATTAAATACTCTACATACACATATTTCAAAAACGCGGAATTACACATCGTTATTTTTTAATACCAATGAATAACGTTTTAATGCACCACACAGGGCCGTGCTTACGGTGTTCACGGCCTTGGACAAAGAAGATTTTAGCGGCCCTTAAAAATATTTTGACATAACACAACGATAAAAAGATTTACCGGGGTTTAGCATTGGGTCCTTCATAAAGCATAAAGTCCTTTACTGGTCTAAACGCTGTAGGTAAAAATAAAGAGCAGATAATGAAGTTAAATTGAAAATAGGGGATAAAAATTAAATAAAATACGAATCATTGTAATTTATTATTACTCTAATTATTATAATTATAACGAATTAATGAAAAGCTATCTCAACGAACAAAGCTGCTTGTTTTATATTACTAAAAGTAATTTTTTCTATTTTTATGCTAAGAAGTATCTTCAGTGGCCATATAGTCACCGTAATAAACATAATAACGTACATAGGTTACTGATGATAACATATTTGACTAATAAAACACATGTATTTATTTCGACCACCATTTAAAAGTTGCATTATGGGAAGTATGACGTCACACGCAAAAGGTGAGTTGACCAAATACTCTGTTGAAAGTATATGGGACCGCTAAAAACTGATTTTTGGTATTTGCACTACAATTTTTGGCGACCCTGGGCGACCGCCCAGCTCGCACCCTCCTAAGCACTGCCCTGGCCATACAATAACAATATTATTAGCATGCAATACATTTTCTAGCTTCTGTTGCACCTGTTGCTTTTACCAATTAATAGGCCCGCGTTATTATAACGGGCCCATGCAACAACATAAGCTATAGGGGGCTTAAAATTCGTAAATATTTTGATATATTTTATTAATATATTTAATAATACCAAATATACCTATAAGCAGACTAATCTATTTAACGTTAACAAATAAATTTCTTGAAGTAAATTTTGCATTGAAAACTTATAAATTTTAGTATACCTCTCTATAACTTCTCTTATCCTTATTATAAAGTAGATGGACCCAACCCTCTGTAAAAAAATTATATACACAAGAGCTACTGTAAAAAAGCTTTTTGAGTACATTTTCAACGTCAAAGAACAATTTGCATTGTCATGCACAATTTTATACAAGAAAAAAAAAATTTAAATGAAATTCTGTAAAAATTTATTTTGAGAAGAAAAAATTTCTAGGGGTGAAGGCTCAGCCCCCTCTAGCCGCAGCCTGGCTACGGTTCTAGATCAATATGCGGAATACCTTAAACTGCCCTTAAACTATGGAATACACAACGCATGCCTACCAACTTCATGATATGAAATAAATATTAATCTATTCTAAAATTAGAAAAAGAGAAAATTTCATTCTCTTTCTCAGATATGAAACAACAGCGCTCCCTACCGGACGAAATACCAAAGCATTTTTTTTTTTCAATTAAGTGAAAAAGCAAAAAGACTCAATGCCGCAGCATAGCTATTCAACTTCTGCTTCTGATTATTGGTATAAATGTGAGTTTATTATATAAGGTTGTAGAACCCAAAAAGGCCATAAAGCTTATCATGAAATGAATAGGAATGGGTGGAAGTTGGAAATAATAGTCTATTTAACCTTAGAAAAATATTGCACAATATACATATACAGTGGACATTTTACTAACTGGCTTACATTCAATGGTGAGCTGGGGCCGGTTTGCACAAACAGGTTGCCAACTTTTTTGTTGCATTCCGAGAACAACAGTCAGGCTCTGGACGTTAACATTTTTTCAACTCGCTGCTATTTACATTGGGAATATTTAATTTGGAAAAAATTGGGCCCAATAAATGAATTTGAAATGGAAGAGCGTAGAAAGCGTAGTTTATAACACAAAGAAAGGAGAAGATTGAAAAAAAGTCAATGTACTAATAAATAAAAGTACGTACATGTTAAATCGTTAAAGTAAATAAGTCTGGTTTAGTACGGATACAGTAAATTAGTAGAAGTAATTATGATTGTAAAAGTGGGATTAACGAATATTAGTTAATTATAGAATACGAAGAATCTGATTAATGGGATATCGAAGACTTTGTGCTGTGGGCATGTTAGTTCATTTTACCTTACTAACAACTACACTGGCTTCCTGAATACTTGACAGTACTTGGGCCCAGCACTTCCTTACACGGCAACATCCCTGCGAATTTCATCCTGTAAACGAAGTTCAATCCATCAATTACATTTTCCAAATGTTGTAATAGGAAACTGGCCATTAGAATACAACCAATGTTTTCAGAGTAAAAACCATTTTCAATGGAGCAATTTACTTAGTGAGAGGTTTCACGGAAATCCCAGGATATGCTTGCACTTCCTGATAACTATTGAGTAACGATGTTCAAAATCGTTCATCTTTTCGTTCAGTCAACGATTTGTTCCGCCTGTACTATCGGGTATATCTCCTCAGTGGCGTAGGATCGGGGGGGCTTACGGGCTCAATCCCCCCTATTGGCTATCAAACCACATTATTTTCTCTGAGGCCGCATAACATGAGCACCTTTTAAGCTATTTGTGGCCCCACTCATAATTTTTGAAGTGCTACGTTATTGATTACTCCCTTGTAGTCTTCTTAGCTAACAGAAAATGCGAAAGAGAATCTGAAACGAAATGATTGCTTTAAATCGTCACAAATTTGCAAACACGCATGTTTATGCATAGAGTTTCCAAAATTATTGGAGTGGTAGGCATGTGGACTCCCACATTAGGGACACTATGTCCACTTCATGGGTTTTCCTAATTGTTGCTTCTTAGAAACGTAAGGAAAGGAAACTCAATAAGTTTAGTTTCTCAAATTGACAAAGTGCCAAATTGTTTTCTTTTACGTTGTGTTTTCTAAATGTACGTAACTTTACTTTCCGTATCTGACAAAAAAAATATCGCGTAATTATAAAATTATTTCTTATATTTGGCAACAGTAAGTGTAATTGTTTACCGAATTCTAAAATCAAGTCAGTCTTCAATTTACAATAGACATTTGCACACGTCCCACAAAGGCTCCGCCGACAAAATGGCTTACAAAATGCTTTTAACGATGTGTTCAAATTGTTTATTGGCGTGTATTATTTAATTAGCTTAAACAGCCAAAATATAAATAAATTTTATTTTAACTGGATTAAATTTCTTCAATACCTATAACTGCAGGCAAACACATATTATATATATACAGGGTGAGTTCAAACCACCGCACTAGAGAAACATTTTTGAAATAGCCATCTGTTCACTGATTGGACTAGTTTCACCAATAGGCGCTAACGAGTAACTACTGGGTTGTTTATTTTTCCGAGATAACCTTTTCATTGGTTCTATACTATCAGAAAAAGGGTAAGCCCAATTTGGCGACTTTGCAAGCTGTCTTCACCGTGTTACGAACAACGAAAATAAAATTTACAATATTCTTACGCGCGAGAATGATCAGTTTATTAGAATTGGCGGCCTATCGCTATTTTTTAAATCTCTTCCTAATTAATAAATATAAAAAACCTCAGTTTTTAAAAATTATGCACTAGAGAACATTTAGACATCGTCCCATTTGCCTATCCCAACGGTGAGAGGGTGGGGGGTCGCGAGGATTTGACCTCCATCGCCTAGATTTTAACGTGCATTTTTTTTAACATGGTTAATTTTCTGGATTGTGGGTTGAAATAAACCTCACCCCCTTCCACTTTCTGGGAATGCTTATGCACCGTCCTGTAAATTTCGAATTTAGTGACCTTTTACCCTAATACAGCGTTAATAATTGTTATTATCTGATTGATGACATTACAACTAATCAATGGTTACGAAGAGCTTTTATTTTATTTTCTTTCTTTCTTTCTTTCTTTCTTTCTTTATCTTTTGTGTATGTGTGTGGGGGGGAGACAGAGGGCAGGCAAGTAATGCTCCAATCAGCGTCTTTTGTAAAATTATTACAAAGTTGTAAATCAAGTTCGTAGTATTTTTATCTTTTTGTGTTTAAAAACTGCTCGGTTTTGGGGGAGAGAGGAATGGCTTCAGCTAATGTCCGCCCCTGAATATTTGGTAGTTGTAACATAAAAACTATTTGTAATAGCACCGGGAGCAGGGGTTAGTCATAACCCCACTGACCTTTTGTTTTCCTGTATACAATTAAATTTTGATTGTCGAAACTCTCCCCACCTCTTAGTACACCCATAACCCCTTATAAAATGTTTGCGTACGTTACCGAAACATTGTATTTTCTTTCACTTTATCCAATAGATACACTGAACATAAGACACGAAAGACATTAAAATATGTGGCCTATTAATTATTTGTGGTGGGGGCCTGGACTTCACCCTATGTTGCCCCCTCCTATACTTCGGTCTTTATAAGAAGGCTAAATTTGAATATAATATTCAACTTTTCTTGCTTTTCTCAAGTTATTACAGGATTTGGAAAGATGGGGGGAAGCGTGTAGGTACCGGCCGGCCTCCCTTGGAAGAGATAGAGAGGATTGCCTCATTGGAGGAATTTTTAGGAGATTGGCTCGTATTTACATTACAGACTGAGAAAGTCAGGAAAACTCACAAGTAAACCCCCATCCTCAAAGCTCACATGCCGAATCTAACGAATTTAATTGAGCTTAATGTAGACAGATTAAAATCCTTAATGTATGAAAATTAGCGGCTATAGACCCTTGGAAATCGAGAAATTAAATGTTAAAAGGTAGTTAAAATAGCGCCAATTGCAACCCTTTTGGCAATACGATAGCTAGTTGGTCGAAAAATGTGAAAAAGCGAACGCGGTGTGTATTCTAAAAGTTTACAATACGTTCAGTAATACAGAGCTGGCGTTAACTTGTTAAATTTAAACATATTTGATTTTGAAGTAGCTGTAAAGTTATTTTTTTCTCTATTCGTTAAATTGAAGTTCTATATTATTTTTGTTTTATTTCTGAAAGTCGCAGCAGAAAACAAATTACTTTAATTTTTATAATCACATTGCAAGTTGCAATTCAGTTTGTGCATAAGAGAAGCATTCATTAAAGAGATATTTAAAGAGAGAATACCACCGCTTGATAAAGTAATACGATATATATAACAACATTTTCATTCTGCATCTAATAATGACTGTCCAATGGAACAGCCGAAAGCCTGGCTAATGTAATAAAAATAACTTTTTACCCGCTTTACGTTGTCATATATATCGTATTAGAACAGTTCATTTTTATTTCGAATTCCGCACGTGAATGTTTTCGTGAAATAATTTCAGCCAAACTAGTTTGTTTACTTTCGAAAATTGCATTTAAGAGTTTGGCGAGCTTTCTTGGCGAATGCTATAGATTACAATTACAATTCTGTCTAATTTATTATATGCGTAATCAGTTTCTAGCCAAAATATGAAATCATTCCGTTCAGTCTATTCTGTGTTGAATAGTCATAAAACCAATAATTAAACTTATTTTCTTGGAACGAAATACTGCCGTAATAAATCTTATACTAATTTGGCTGAACATGTCGAATGTCTCGTCAAATGGGCGTGAAATCTTGAAAAGAAGGTTGGCCTCCCCTAACCCATGATTGGCTGAATCAACAAACATGGTCCGCTCAAAAAAAAAGCCCATATAAAATTCCATTTTTCGACCCAACATTGATTTGCAAATAGGCTGATAATAACATAAGGATTTCAAAAATGTATCGGAGGTGCGGTGGATTAAATTCACCCTGTATATATTACAATATGCGCAAAATTGCAATTGATTGAGTGGGGGGTGGGAGGTAACTCCACGGGCGTAAATATCTATTTACGTCTATGGGCTAATTAGAAATTCTATATCTAATTAGAAAAGCCTGATATCTAATTAAAAAGTGGATTTTGTTCATATGAGTTTATCCACCACAAGACCAATCGCTTTTTTAAACCCATAGTAGAATTTTCCTAAGTGATTGCTATATAGTAATGTCTGATACCGACTAACCTTTAGTAATCTTTTAGTGAAATGGCAATGCACGTTCTGCAAAGCATGTTTGGCATTTAAACGACTTGTATATTTAATTTCTCACTGGCCATCATCACATTGTGACAACGTGATTAAAAGTCTTTTGTTAATTATGGTTGATTTCCAATCAGAAAAAGCGTAATTTTTTGTAAAAGTATCGAAGTTCTGAGATAACATCAAATAGTCAATCCCGTTTCTGAGACATACAAAGCAAGATGAAGACATAAATAGTAGCAGCCAGTTTTACTGCTATTCAGTTAGTTCATATACATCATACAAAAATATACTTTAAGTTAGCTATCTTAAAAGTTAAGATAGTTTTGTAATAAAATTAAGCTTCGATCTTATTATACTAGATTTGGAAACAAACTTCTCGCGTTTACTTCACCAAAGCACATCTATGGGTCATACCAGCCCTAGACATTCATTGGGATCTGGTTAATTACAGCAAACCACTACACCTAATGCTGTTTACCAGCAATTATTCTCTGAATTTCAAGATCACTTTCAAGATTTTAATTTTTTTTTTACAGATGGGTCTGAGAGGAAAGTATCACCAATTGAAGAAAATTTACCAATGAATGAAGGCGCTGATGAGATGGTCAGCCATGGAGGGGATAGCTTCCTTCTCAATGGCCGGTATAATAATGTAATCAAATATAATCACTGCTATCATTTGTGTTTTTAATAATTTTTATTCACACTCAAAAGAAAACAAACTTATAAAATAAAAAAGGTAACAACTTAAGTATTAGAAATAACAACAACGTTGTCCGACTGAAATTCTTGAAAAATGATAAAAAAAAATGGGAAAACTAGAAAAAGAAATATTTTCACACCACAATCTCGAGCTTTATATCACGCGGATATCAAAGCGTAATTATTTCTATATTTATGTTTATTCGCGTGATCCACGACAGGTCTAATACAGGAACACAGCTGGGTTCTGCATTTGTCATTAATAACAGTGCCATTGCAGAAAAGGCCCTGCGGTGGCGCAGTGTGGTAACGCGTTCTCCTATTGCGCGGCTAATCCGGGTTCGACTCCCAGCAGTGCAAAAAGAACGCTTACTCAGAGATCTCATAAAGATCGCACTGCTCACTGTAGTCCGGGGTTTGGTTCCCTAGGCCTTAAGAGGTTCGGATTCCTCGGAAAACAGTAGGTCCCGGCGCAGCATGACCACTGTAGTCTTTGAGCCGTAAAACAAACAATTGCAGAAAAAATTTCCCCGTTACATACTCCATTATTTTCACAGCAGAACTTTATGCCATTTCCATGGCACTTGCGTATATTTCAACTCATAGCTTAACTCATTGTATCATCTGTACCGATTCTCAGAGCTCTTTAAGAGCCCTGGAATCTTTTAAATATGCACCTCATCCTATTTTATCCAAAATCCATTCACAACTGCACATAGTCATTCCAATGTTAAATTTTGCTGGACTCCTGCAAACATTGGTATTACAGGGAGAGAGGCTGCTGATGCAGCTGCAAGGGCAACGAACTCACCACTTGCTTCTAGCCAACTTCTTCCTTTCTCAGACCTCAATCCAATTATCAAGACCTGTTTGAATCAAAGGTGGCAAGAAGAATGGGATCATCAAACCAATAACAAATTGCGTAATATTAAACATACAATTGGTAACTGGCCCTCCTCATACCGTAAAAATCGGAAAGAAGAGGTTCTCCTTGCTAGACTTCGCATTGGGCATTCCCATCTCACCCATAGACATCTGTTGGAAGGAAAACCAGCACCAATTTGCCAAGTGTGCAATGAACCCATGAGTGTTTTACACATTTTAACTCAATGCCCCTATTTTAGACTTGCCCGCACTCTTACTTTTAACTCTTCATCACTGTCTAACATTTTAAACGACCATGCTGACCATACATATCTTCAACTTTTTTACACAGAACTGGTTTTTACGACAGTTTTTTATTGTACAATGTTTGGCGTAGTATCCATATGCGCCATAAAAATGCAAACAAACAAATAAACACTTCACTAAATTTGAGAAAACTGTCATTTAGCAAGTTGGCATATACCTTTGATGGTTGGTTATATAAGAGCAGTTTAAGAGCCCTTTATTATAAATATAGTTGATGCCATAGAAATGGAGTGCAAACGAATAATGCCCTAGGACTAGAATATGAATCATTCTCTTTTAAATCGGGGCCTAAGGGTAAATTCTATCCACGTCTTTGTTCTCACCTAAAGTCTAATTAACTCTCAAGGAAGCTACATGTATTATTAAACTTCAAACTTAACAAAGTAGTGTTTCGTTCCCTGAGGATGTAAACATACGTCCGAGATAATTAGCTATTCATAACAGAACCGCGGATAATAGGAAAAAAACCAATCCTCTTCTCTGCGGCTGTCAGAATCCTCTCACTGATTTGCATTTCCCGATTATAACGAAAGCGGTTACGTCGATTTTTAATAAGGTATTTATTGACTAGTGAAGGAGTACCACACGCCTGGATGATGTTCTATTAATTCACTTTCTATTTCTGAAGGAAGCAGAGCTCAAAATCGGGTTTCTTGGATACAACAATGGCGCTTTTTCCCTTTCAAAATTAAGACCTGTTTTTAGTAAACCCGTGTTCTTTGTTCTTTGAGACATATTTATTTCACCGTAATTTGAGTTTTTCTCTTTTCTGTTCCCTTGGTGGACGAAAGGAGCTCACAAGGGGAAGCTTTTCAACTGTGACTACCCTTTGTTCGCCACATTGCCAATAGTATCGAACAGAGAATCTTTAGCAAAGCTGATCGGTGATCTGCGAAAGGCAAAGAATGCATTGTAAAGATTCCAGCTCTTTTATAACTAGAACTTTGCAATTCATCAACAAAAAGAATACTATTATTTAAATTACAATAGCCTGTCAAGGGATCTGGCAGCACAGATACTGCACGATGTTCACTGGCACAATACTCAGCGAGGAACAGATTTGTTTGCGTTGCCATATCTCAGCATTTAAATATTGCGTGTTTAAAATCGTTTGCAGAGCAAATAGGAGGGGAAAATAATGTAAAGGTAAATTTGAAATCTTCGTTAGGATATCTAAAGGAAAAGTTATGTGAAACAATGTGCTCGTTACCCGCCCTATTTTTTCAAACGGGCAATTACTTGTCTGGAAAACAGACAAGTGAACATAAACCTATTGCCCCGAATCATATGCCACTAACTGCAATTCTTTTGTAATAATTTTCTAGAATATAATAAATCCTTCTGAAATGTTATTTTTGACCGTTGATATCAGTGACGTAACTAATTTTTTGGGTCCTTGGGCAAGAAATCATTTTGAACCCACTATTTTTCATGAAAATAAAGGGTAAAAAAATTAAATCAGAGGATCCCAATTTACCAAGGCCATATTTTTGTTATGCCGTAGCTACGTCCCTGATTGCTATATACACTGCATTTGTACTAAAAAAAAAGGTATTTTCTTTCTGAGTAATTCATCCTGGATGAAGTAGTTATATTAAATATATCGATTATTATATTTAATACATTACTTTCGATAGATTTTAACCATTTTAGTTTTAATTCATTCTCATCTTAAAATCGAATGCGTGGTCTAACCTTGTTTTGAATGATCCTCGCTGTCCTTGCGCCATAAAACTACAACCAACCAACCAACCAACCAACCAACCAACCAACCAACCACCCAACCAACCTTATATTAAATATAAATTTGTCGTGGTTCTAAACTCAAAGGACTCTTTAAATCCCGTCCCTTAAAGGAGCATCTAATTCTCTATAATTATGCTGAATTTTTGTAATTAAACTGGCTTGCTTAGGTGCGAAATTATAATTGAAAGGGCGTGTTTAAGCAACGTATTTGACTATTATTACTGTACTCCATATCGTCCTAATTACATTAAATGAAAATAAAATTCGTGAAAGAGGAAGCTACAACGTATAGGAGGTGCGCCACAATTTAACTTTTGCAATTTAAATAGACTTTCCTTTTGGAATCTAATTCTAATTCTTCAAGATAAAATACTAGCTAAGTTGTGCGACGCTATCATAATGTGCTCAAATTAATAGCATAAATTCGCTGAAAGTATAATAATTTTCATTTTCTCTCTTCTTTCCTATTTATTACTAATTATAGAAAATAACTTTTAAAAGTTAAATTCCTACCAATACTTGTTTTTTTAAAACTAAAATGTGTAAAAAAAGCTTGTCAAAATTTCTACTTCCAGTAGTGGATCGATGATGATTAATAGTGTCATGACAATGATAATGATGACAAGTCAAATTTTCCACGCTTACGCCATGTCAATGTTAAGCGAAAAGCAATAAAAAAATAAAAAAGAGAGAGAGAGAAGGGAAAAAAAGAAAAAAAGAAAAGCAGACGACATAATAATAATAATAATAATAATAATAATAATGACAGAAGGAAGTAATATCGAAGAAAGAGCTCCTTTTTTATTATTTTACGTCAAAAACAATCAGCATACAGTTAGTCGAAAACTAGAATGACAACGTCGAATTCAATACATCTAAGCGCGCAATCTATGGATCGCTGAACTGCAATCAAAACTGGGACACTCGGAAACCAGACGATTCTTTCATGTCTAAACCTGGCAACAACGTTTTGTCAAAACTTCAGAAAACTTATTTGTTTTCCAATAGCCTGTCGAAAGAGAGTTGAAAAGCACCTGCGCCGTTATCGGTTGGTGGGGAAGCGTGACATCGCAAATGAAAATAAAATCGAATCGCCTGATGACCTCATAAAATCGAGAACAGAATGCGTCTTCTTTTCTCTAGTAAAAGGATGGGAGAGGGAGAGAAAAAGGATATGGAAGGTGTTTCCACAAAGTGGACATTAAAAAAATCGTGAAGGCCTGCTTCTTCTTCTTCCCGAAATAGAAGTAGTCTGTCCTGGGGCTATAGGTCACCAAAGCAAGTTAACTGGCTCAGAGGCAAAAATTTTGGACTACGCTATCTAAAATATTAGTTTTCTGAACTTAGTGACCTTTTCCTTTAGTATGATATCCGTTATCACATAGTTCCTTCCCTGTGGTACCACAATTACAAGAAATCTTGGTTGTTTGGTGTCAGAGCAACAGTGCGGAATGCTAGTTATTTGGTGTCACGATTACTGGATCAAATGATGGTCATTCAATGCCACACTTTCTGTTGGAAAATTGTATCCTATTCTCTATCCTTATTGAGGACATTCCCCATTATATCGTGTATAATTACTGATCTAAATAAAATTATACTTTTTCATATCTTTTCTCTTTTTTCTCTTATTTTTCTTTATTTCAATAATGAACTTAATTATTTAGGTATTAAATTAATAAAAATTTAAAGATTATACCAATTTTGATGTGCACAACTTTATGAATGCTAATGTGTCAATCACCGAAGTTGGAGTAATTTTATTTGGCGATTAAAAGTCATTTTTAAACATTTAAGACTAAAGAAGGTATTTAAAAGCTTTCTATTTCCTTTTGAGATTTGCTTATATTCCTTTAAGAAAAGTAATTAAAATTATAACTATTAAAAATGAGAATTAAAGATCACGCTTAATTTTAGATTAATTATAATCCCAGTATAGAATTTTATTTATAATACTTAAAGAAAATTTCCTGTGGCTTAAAAACTAATTCTAAATGCTAAATCGCATATAATTTCCTTCAGTAGTTATTTTTTCCCAACGTTTTAAAATCGGAAAGTTTATTGCTTTGATTCTTCCTCAGTAAATAGTAAAATAAAATAATAAAACGCCTAATTAGGTAAATTGATAAAGTATTTGATAAGATAAACTGATAAAATTGCTAATTAAGTAAGTAAAACGATCAATTAGTTAAATTGGTAAAACGAATAATTAGGTAACTTATTAAAACGACTAGTTAGATAAATTGGCAAAGAAAATGACATTGCAAACCGAAGCTTTAGACATTTTACTTTAATTTCAGACTTCAAACATCAAAACAGCTAACTTTTAACTTCAAAACTGCAGATTTCAAACTAAATAATTGTAAGGAAAATAAAAACCATTGTATATTTAAATCAAATTCATTATGGCGTGATTTAAACGTAAAAACATTTATTAATACAATTATTCTGTGAAAATCATAAACATTCAAATGTAAATCTTTTGTGGGATTTTTATTTTCTAACGAAGATAAAAAAAACTTAATTATTCAGTATAACAATCGCATTAACTAGTTATTGTTTGGAAATAGGCATCGGAGAATTTTGATTGTTAGACCTGTTTCATTGAAGATTGGTCCGTAAATCAATTTTATCCGTAAGGAATTACGTAGTAACTGAAATATCTTTTATTTAAGTGTGGTTTCATATACAATAGGAGAACGTATACTAACAATAGAATCTGTTGTTGCGAGGACAATAGTTTTCGTTATTTTGCTTATATTAAAACTAATTTGTTTATTTATTATTATTTATTTGAAGTATTTTATTAAAACTAATTTGCATTCATTTAAAGTAAGCATAAAAATAAGCAACCAGCCCCCTCTCAATATGCGAAAAACACGCTGAAGTTGAGAAAAGCATTATGAGTTGTAGTTTCGGTTGCTAAGGGAAAACATATTGAGGCGCTTTAGACGGGTGTAATTGTCATATTTTAGGAATCTACGCATAATGTTGCTATTAACTTTAATGAGTGTTAGCTTTTTTATATGTTGTTTCCATTGTCTGTCAGTGTTCCTCGTCGTATGAGCTAAGCATGTAAATTAGCTAAGTTCAAGCATTAGACCAGAAGTCTGAACCTCCGAAGGTTTTAATATTTCAGATCACCAGGTAAGTTTGAGATTATGTTATTTTCCTACCTCAATAGACTAATTGGAGATCTGGAAAAGTGGGAGTTAAAACAATAATAGGATACAAAGCCATTTATTACACTGTGTAAATAAATTATAAACTCACCCATAAAACACAAATAACTTATGATCGTAATGAGCGTTTGATATAAA
>QLNU02014176.1:110422554-110446065 GCA_006491805.2 Dysdera silvatica | reverse complement strand
AAAATAACCATGCCCAAGACGAGATTCAAAGCAGTGGTCTTCGTGCTACCTTCTTCAAACTTTGAGACTAAACTAAAGAATTTATTGCTCTAAAAATACATTTCCGTCACTTTTGAATAATTTCGAATATAATATAAGATGTTCATAATAGAGCAAATACTCCTATAAAAGTATACTAAATTAAACGATTTTTCCAGAAAAATATTCATTGCAAGTTTCATGGCACTTTTTTTTTACTTCGTTGAGCTTTATAAAATAATAATATATTTTATTTATAAGACCAGGAAAAAAAAAGCAAAATTTCTTGTTTCCTTAAAACATAGGCATACTAACATTTCTAAGATTCTTTTTGTACAAATATAGTTTGGGAAATTTTCGAATAACTTGAAGAGATACTGAAAAGGTATGCAAGCATTTGCCTTTGTTTATATTTCTTAAACTTTGTTAAACCTATTATTAATGTTTTCATTGTTAAAAGATTTAAGTTTAAATTCCTCAATAAGATATAATTATAGGACTAATTCTTCCAGATCCACATTGTACCGAATTTAGCTTTTTGCTTGCACACTTTAAATACGATTAAACCGGAAAACTTATAAACATTTTTCCTTTATTTACCTTTTCCTTTCGTTTATTGTACGACCACGCTTTGACTATTTCTAGCTAATAATAGAATTTAGAAATTCAGATATCAATTAAGCCCAGAAAATGACTGTAGAACGAATTGGCAACAAGAACTAGAATCTACGATTTAAACCATCAAGTAAGCAATACGTGTTATATCTGCATTCTCCGACCACGAAAAAAAAATTGTTTTTCCCTTAAGAACACCCTAAAGACATTTGCAAACATTGGTTCTGCTTGAATAAGATCCTTCTTGCTCACATCAGGATGAGGAAAAAGTTATTCAGAATTTGCGAAAAATGTTATCTGTGGGTGAAACACCAAAATACTTTTCTCATATTGTATTTAGGCATAAACATACAGTGTAGATCTCTGACCCTTGAGAATAATGACAACAAAGGCTTTATATTTCAGGGAAAATCAAAACAGGAAATTTAGTTGAACATAATTTTTTGTTTATAACGGATTTTTTCCACCCAAAACCATCAAATAATTCATGCATGACATCATAAACTGGGCTGAACTTTTGGTTATTTAATTTTAACGATTCTTATGATGACATTGTGTAGTGATACTTAAAACGTGATTACATATTATGATAAATTGAACATGAGGTAGAGGAATTTGGGAAGAGTGGCCGCCGATGGCGGCTCTATAATCCCAGACGTGTTTACACATAGGCATACAGTAGTGAATTTCGTGGCCAATAAGAACTCTGCAAAATAGAAAAAGATATCATCTGTTTTTGAAATGATCCCTTCTTCGAATGGACTTGACTTTGAGCTCCGACTCGCTCTCTTCTAGGCAGACTATATTATCCACCTCATCTCTTTTTTCCTTTCAAGGGGAATCCATTCAAATATCTGTTCACTTTATACCTTTACATACCCCTTTTCTGGGAATACAGCTTCGCCATTTATGTGGCCAAATTTCCCAATACCTCTTTTACTCAAACAATAATAAATCTTGAAAGGGTAAATTTTTTAAAGTTAATAATAACTTAATTTGCATATACATTGATATTTTTATTGATTTACTCGTTTTATTCTTAATTTATGTAACAATTATTTGTATTCTCTGTGTGTTTTTAGGGGTTATTCATTCCTGCATTGTGCAAAATGAATAAGTTATAAGGCAAATAGCATGGAAATTCGTTTGTTATTCATTCAAAATATATATATATAAAAAAGCAGAGTATAGTATCATCGTATTCGACCATTATCTGTCCACTGCTGGATGGAGGTCCTTTAAAGTGCTTTCCAACAACATTTATCCTTTAAGCAATTCGGTTCGCATGTCCCCAACCTACTTTTATATTTCATCCACCCATCTAGTTTAAGATAGGCAGTTATATACGAAATTATATATATATAGTAGGCACAGTTGCAAATAGCTCACGCACTGGTAAACACGCAGCAGTAACTATATTAATAATGCCCAATAGCTTTTGAACTTTTAAAATATTACCGTCTTTTTTTTTGCCTGCCAAATACATATAAAAAAAATGAAAGTCTATACCAAATAAGGATATATGCAGGTCTTTGCACAGGGGAAATATAAATAACGAAAAAGTTAAATGTTTAATCAGATTAAAAAGCAAATTAGCGTTTGAAACGTTATCTTGTTTTTCACATTTAACATTTCTGGCATGAAAATTTGCGGAAAAATGACGAAGTTTGGCGGAATTTTTAGCATAAATACATGACAGAAAAACCTTACAAAAAGAATGCGATGAATTTTAGGAGTTCAAGACCGGAGAAAGTGTTTTCATGTGAAAAAAAATGCAAAATATGAAACATCCTGGTAAAGGAATTGTGCACTGTTCTTTAGCTTTTGTTTAAGGCTCAGCTTTGTTAAATCATTTGGATAATTTTAATTTGCCAAAATGACAATTGAGGACGACGTTGTCAAAATGCTAACTGCAGACAACGTTTACAAAATTCTTTGGAGACGATGTTGCCAAAATGCTGATTACAGGCGAGGTTGCCAAAATGCTAATTGCAGACGATGTTGCCAAAATTCATGAATGAAAATGTGGTTTTGTAAGCGTTGATTTGAAATGCGAAATACCATTGAAAGCAATTCCCTGGCTATATTTGCAAACCACGCCATTAGATTCTATTGTCATGCGTCTGTAACTGAGTTTGGGGTTTTGTTTAAGAAATGAGGATAATTAATCGAGATAAACAATTTTTACCTAGAAAGATTTAATGCCAACATTAATTCAAATATCGCTTTGGATTTTCCAATATTAAAGTAGATTCAAATAAAATCAAAGCACGACCAAATTTTACTGGAGCGAAATTGAAGTTGATAAAGTGCGTTTCGCACTTTTCTAGACACCTGAAATTTTAATTGAAAACACTGAATTACGTTTACATTTGTGCAAATGGAACAAAGAACAAATGCTTTAAGAAAACTTAAAAGCGTTCACAATATAGAAGATTTTCTAATAGGTAAAGTATTTTTTAAAAAATATTTACATATTATTATTTACAAGTAAATATGGTTTTCAAATGCCCCTTATATTATTCCAGTATTTTGAAGTTATGACCCCATTCATTCTGTGTATCCTTCGCTATCTGTGCTGATATGTATGCACTTCCTATATTATTAGCATTAAATGATTTTCACTTATTTCCAATTGTTCGTATGTTCTCAGCCAATTACATCATTGTGTTATACTTATATGTGCGATCTAGTCATGGAATCATCATCTAATTATGGAATAATAATTATTATTGTGTAAATTTCGACACCGAGATTCAATTGCAAGTATAAATTACTTCTTTTATGGTAAGTAATTTGGAATAAAGGAATAAGAGGGTATTCCATTATGTATATGGATCATTTGATGGTCTCCTATTCATAAAAAAAGTGTGCGTTAATTTAACGATTATGAAACGTTTGTGTCTTAATCTGGTTCACTATTTTTTATGAATGGGTTTTGATAAAACTAAACTGTAGTTTCGATTGTATTCTAGTTGTACATGGAAGGATTTACTAATAATCTTTCTTTTTTTTTTGATGAGATCATACTCTCTCTCTCTCTCTCTCTCTCTCTTGAAAAAGCTGTACTATTTTTGAACACTACACGTTAGCAACCGGATGATATGCTAATATAGCATACTATCTGGTGGATGATGGTCTGATTTTAGTCTGGGTGCAATAACCGATCAATAAAACGTTCATTTAATATTCAGTAAAAAACAGACCTTTTCATAAGTGGCTTTGCACATAAATAACTTATGTTTTTTATATAACTTTCGTTTTCCTGTTGGTTTTCTATCTTTATTTTTATACTGACCTTTTTCAATAGAGGTATTGGAAATTCGCCACCTATTTTGACAAATTAGGAACATGTCACATCAATCAACTTTATTTCAAGCGAAATGCACATTTTCTTTGTTTTTATATGTGGTAGCTAGCTTAAATATACTCTGCCTGGAAAACAGAGATAAAATATCTAGTTTAACTGTGCCCGTGCTTCACTGTATACAGCAAAGAAAAAAATTACAATTTTTAGAAGTTACATAAAAGGATACAGAATTTATATACTATACATAATTTTTAGAATGACTTTTCTATTATGGTTAATGAATACTTTTCATCTTTTGTTTTTCCATTAATTTGCTTTAACGCAACTTTACATAAATTAATGTCAACATTTTTCGTTGTAGTATGTATTCGTCTATGTTATAATTTTTAATTTTTCCAAGCAAGAAGGCGAATGTGATAGATCAACTAGAGTTATTTTCTCATAGACTGGTTCATTAATAAAAGAAATCAGTATGTAATAATCGCCGACAAAAATTTAGAGTCCAATTGCAGTCTATCTTCTAAACCAGCTAAATTGAAAAGCCATAGACTAAAAAATTAGCTTTCTTTTAAAATGTCACAGTTTATATATCTAATTTTTACCCTCGAGTTAAAAAAAATATAAATTTCTGATAGATTACATCATGTGATTCGTTAGACGACGAAAATATTACGTTTCCATATATTACGCCATCTACTAATTGTTTGCTTGGTCGATAGTTCACCTCCTATGTGCATTGTCAGCTGAAAATAGCATCCCATTTATCATTGTATATCTGTCCATCTTTTGCTTGGGAGGCGATTTTGGATTCTTCATTTGCTCCTTTTACCATTCCTTGTACATCACTCAAAGCCTCTTTCTTAAGACCGACTATTGTCCACTTCAAGTGACATCCTCCTTGACATATTTTCTTTAATCATGCCACCTTGGGAGGTGGACTCCATTTACACTCGATGCTTTATGCGTTCTTTAAATCTTTACACTTTTACGTTATTAAACCCTTTTTAGTTCCAGAAGGTCGCTCGCTAGAACCCTTTGTGACATTCTAATGTCTCGTATTCCCCCTTTTTTTGTTGTTCCTTTTTCGGTGACACATTAGGTCTCCTGGGACATAATGTATTTCCAAGTTTTGGGTCACAGAAAAAAAATAGGAAGCACTGTTCTACACTAAAAGTGAAATTTAGTTGAATCAAACGGTTAGTCCATTTACATTCAACAAAGACTCCGAGGAATTTTAAAGTTTAGAAAATATAGGTTAGGAAGTTTGCATTTCTTTTCCGTGATACTTAGTGGTTATTTCTCAACAGTACATTATGGTATATATTTAGAGGCTCTGAATATGTATCACAGAAGAAACGAGAAGAATAAAACATTTCCAATTTTAAAACCATTCCTTCGATTATGACGCCTGAGGTCAGAAGGTCATTTCCATTAGTTTGCAGAAATAACATTATATATCGTTAATATTAAAGGAAAGATCGTTATAAATGTTGTGACACAAAGATGGTGTAATGATCCTCTATAGAATGAAGATCATTGCATGTTAAAGTAATACAAAAACAGATATAAAACAATAAGATAAGGTGACAACGGGTTTACAACTGCGAGCAAAAGGACTTAGGGTTTGCGAAGATGCATGTCGTCCAGGCTAGTCCGAATCATACAACCAGACCGTCGGCGTAGAGACAACGGCAGATCCAGGCAAACAGTCTTGGGGGAGGGCTCCGTTTCCATAAGCAAAGAAAGAAGGGTGTTGAGTTTGCCACTTTTTTTTAGGCCTCTGAGTACAGTATTAAAAAAAAAAAAAAAAACACAAGCGACATTTCATGTTCTAAATGTCGCTCTAAACACGATTTAAGCTCTTCAAATGATTTGGAGTCTGTGCCAACATTGAAACATTTTGAAAGCTGAACTCAAGAATGCGGAGAGGAAACAAAGAGGTATGTTTCAAATGTTGTAAGCAGTATCCCCTGTTTATAATTTTTAAATATATATTAAAAAATATATATTACAGCAAAAATTCACCTCTACGGCTGTGAATGCGCAAAAACTTTTCCATAATGTTTTCTACATTTAAAAGAATGTCTTTATGACATGCAACCAACGCTGGTCCTATAAGACAGTTTTCGGACTTATTCGTTCGAAGCCAATTTTCCAGCCTTCGTAAAGCTGAAAACGATCTTTCAGTTGTTGCTACATTGATTAGTAAGGTAATCAAAATTATCAATAAATGATAAATAACTGGAAATAAAATTTTATCATACTCTTTTAAAACATCAATGGCCGTTAATGTGGAAAATGTGTTATCTTTCTTTTTCCTCTGTCCTTTAACTATCCACAATTCCAGCTCACCGCACAATATTTTTCGGTGTAATATTCGTCTGCAGCAAATAAAGATATGCATTTTCAACACAGATTCTTAATACTTTCTTTGTTTTCCCCACTGTTTACGTTTTCATACCCAATAATATTACTTGGAATGGTCAGAGATAAATTAGAAAGTTCAAGAATGCTCTCAGCAAATATTTCTTTCATATCGGACAGAACATCCTCCAAAAGATAGACTGTCGAATAACTCCAGCAAATAAATATGCGTATTTTCGACATAGATTCTTAATACTTTCTTTCTTTTCCCCACCGTTTACGTTTTCATACCTAATAATATTTCTTGGCGCGATCAAAGATGAATCAAAAAGTTCAAGAACGCTCTCAGTAAACCTTCCTTTCATATCGGACAGAACATCGTCCAATAGATAGATAAACTCTCGAAAAAATCTTTTACATCAGTTGTAGTGCGCATGTTTAATCGATGTATTTGTTTTTAGTAACTCTAGGTCTTCATATTTCCACTCCTAGAGTTTCAGCTACCCTTTTACATCTTTCGAATAAGGCTTGGAATTCCAAATCACAGATATCTCTTTTCTGTTCTAATGTGTCGACAGTGTCTTTTATAACGCTGCAAGCTTCCAGTACATCTAGTCCTTTCTTTTTCAACAAACCACTCAAGGGTAAACTCAATATTAAAAAATTGCTTAAACAAAATATTGCAATCAAAAATTCGCTACTTGTTATCGCAGAGGGAATGATCTTTGCTTTGAATACAGTGTTAGTTTCTCTGCGCCAGGGCCAGGAGATCTCGTTTAGATAAAGGCGTCAAACTGAAGTCAAGTTCGATTTTTTTTTAATTCACCCAACAGTAGAAAATCTCTCTAAAAAGGAAAAGTTTAAAGAAATTTTTATCAAAATTCTTTCAGAGACTTTTGGCCACTTTTATATGTTATCTTGCTCACTGTGCATCTGTGAAAATCTCCTGTTTTCGGCGGAGTGTATGGCGCCAAAAACAATACGTACAAGGCCGCTCAGATTCAAAAACAACCTCGAGACGCCTTCTGCATCTCTAATTTTTACAATTTCTGTTCGAAACTGTATCAGAGTCTCATGGCGCTCAATCCATCTCGTTTCACACAACCTTTTTATCTGCACATGGAGCACGCGCTTTAAGATGATGTATTTTTTTGATGATTCTGTAGAAAATGTAGCGGTCTCTTTAATTATTTCCACGGCATTCCTCCCACCTTATACAGAGGGCGAATTTGAAATTGAAAGATTTAATGCATGACTGAGACAAGGATTGCATTTTCGGAATATTTGTGTATTTCTGTAATTACACCTTATACCTCTGATGACATGACTTTGAATCCATCTGTCGAAATTCCAACACAATTTTTAGGATTCAATCCATGCTTTGTAAGCATATTTATCACAATTTTTCCAATGTTTTATACCTGTCCAATACCTGTATATCCAATACCTGTATGTCCAATATCCAATACCTACAACTGTTAGTTTCGACAAATAAACCCAATTTGACAACTATTCGCTGTCTCCCAGACATGTCTTTTTTTATTGTGGATAATAGCCCTAGGCGTGCGTTTTGTGTGTATGTGTGTGTGTGTGTGTTTGTTTGTTTGGATTTTTATGGCGCAAGAGCATCTGGGCTATACTGTGACAGTGTATGTATGTGGAGTAGGGGTGTAAGGTTTATTGTTATTCTTGCTAATATTTTTATTTAATGGCCCTGAAAGGGCCTTTTTCTTGGCCTACTTTTTCATGCCTACTTTTAGTGGGCGTTTTTCCCCCGGAGTTGAAAACCTCCCTTCATCTTTTAATTCAGCTTTCATTCTGTGTATGCTGGAAGGAGAAACCAGTTAAGCTGGAAACGATCGCTATGACATCATTGTCAGATTTTTTGGGGTGATCTTCATGTATCTTTGCAAAAAATATTCATGACAATAACCTTCAAATAATAATTCATGACAATAACCTAAGAAAACAAGTTGGGGTGACGTGGAAGCGAATTGCTCAGGATAGACTTGTGTGGAAAGGATTTGATTGATTGATTGTTTGGCTTTTTTTATGGCGCAAGAGCATCTGGGCTATACTGCGCCAAGGAAAGCATTTAGAGAGACCTTCATCCAGCAGTAGATAGATAATGGTTGAATATGATAGTGATGAACCTTAGAGGAATTTTCAAGTTCCTTTTCCAGCCTTGTGTGGTTGAAATGTAAAAAAATCATTATTTGATATAGGAGCAGTAGCCATTCTTACGCATATGTGAAAATCCAGTCCGAAAGCAAGAAAAGAAATGAATCGTCTTGCCGTTCTGACGTGGGGGGAAGGATTGTTGTAACCTTCGCCTTCTCCAAATTGTACCAAAACATGCTTTGACCCTATTGGATATTAAAGCAATGATGTAATAAACACTTTTTTCCCTAAATGAAGACAAAATGTGATATTGGGTACACATTATATATAAAATTCTAGATTAATTATATAAATATGTTGTTTGCATATACCTGTATGACGCTGAATTTAATATAAAAATGCAGTATGTACTAACGAACTATTTTGTAAGGGCGGAAGGTTACAAGGCATAGCCTTTCCTCCACTGTCAGGTTAAGTTGAACAGGAGTCATAGTTGAGTTTCGCCTTTCTTTCTGATTCCCATAAAGACTTTCCACTTCGGCTCTGAGAGAGGGGAAATCGTTCATTCTGTTCTGTTGCTTGAGGGCTTGAGATCGTAATTAACGGACGTATGACAGGGAAAAAGTGAAAAAATAAAAATCTTCAAAATCATTTTTAGAATTTTAGAATTTAGTATTTATTAACGTACGATTATAAAATTTAAAAAATACTTTTTTTATTCACTACAAGTAGTAATTTTAAATGATTTTCGTTTGTTGAATTCAAAATCCAAAATATCATATTTATTACAGCTCTGGGAGGGTGTCGAACCCCACCTCTGGATCCGCCATTGCGTAGAGAGGATGATTGTAGAAGAAGGTTGACGTTCGTAGTCAGATGCAGACACTCTTACAACAAATAATAGTTATAATTAGAATGATAATTATAGCATTAAAACTTATGTCGACGGATTATGAGAAGGCAGCGGAGGCTTCGGTTCCACATCTGCGATCGGATCATCCTCATCAGAGAAAAAAACTGCTAGCTTCTTTCTCACAAGACACTCAGAGGTCGACCGCTCACGCTCACGGCAAAGTTCCAACTCCAACTCTAGCTCAACCAGAGTGAACATCTCTCCCAGCTCTTGCAATGTACCGATTCTCTCCTTGTCCTCAAGAACGTTCTGAAGAAAGCTTTTTTGTCTTCCCGACCATTTCCAGAACCATCTAATGGCCCTTTTTGGGTGGTCGCTAGTTATGTATTCAGCTGCGAAATCCTCTCTCCTTTCTTATGGCCGGACGCAGATTTTCAGCATTCTTTGTGTCATGATCGTTCCGTTCCGCGGCAAAATCTTGGATGTGTATTCCCCACGGGTTACGTATGGCCGATACCGCCGTTAGCGTGTCACCGAGGTCAAATCTCTTCGTGGGAAGCCAAAATGGTACTTCGTCTTTGTCTACATATTTCCATCGAAAAATCTAGAAATGATAATGTTATGGAACCGTAGTTCGCGGTGATCATAACAATGTTATGGTAACACCAATTGCAAGAATTTCCAATGGAGTTCGACTATCAGCGCTTCCCGAGTGTTATAAATCAAGGAGAGCCAACGAACACGGCTCCAATTGTGCCGAGGAAACGATCTCGTGGATCACATCTCAGAAAACACCACGACTATTAAATGCTAATGTTCTTGCAGCACAAAGAACATTAGCATTTATGATTTTGCATTCGATTTGTGTCCCTTGATCGTTATTTGTTTATCATCAGAAATATTTCAGGTACCGCCAACTCATTTAACTTTTGAAAGGAAGAGTTCTTAAATGTTTCTGTATCACCATTTCCTTATCTCGGTCCTTTTATTCAAACGATATATATATATATTATTCTTAGTTTTCAGAACTCCTGCCTAATCGTTTTCTTGAACTCAAGAATCTGAACATCCTATGCAATTTTCCGCATTGCACCCTCTCTTGAATGTACTTCATGCATTGCCTTTGTATAACAACAGCAGTTATTTCGACACTGGCGTAAGGTTTAAAAACACGACGTTTCGGGAGCCAACTCTTTGTCGTGCGAGGGCAGAATTTTTTTACTTTGTATCACGTATGTATGAATCATACATTATGATACAAGGGTAATGCATGCTACAGACCTTTCTTATGCATCAAAGACAGTAAGCCTAATTATAAAATAATAAAAAAAAATTGAAAATAGCTTAAAAATAGATCTTATTAGTGCTCAGCTCTAATTTCCAGTCACAAACGAAACTAGCTAAAACGGTTTGATATTTAGATGGCTCAACAATTTTATAGATCCTGACTTAGCTGCGGGTTGATTTTTAATTACATTAAATTCTAGCAATGTATTTGATCTTTTATCATTCGCAACTTCAACCGATGGCGTAGCTAGTTATGAAGTTTAGGGCAGGGGTTTTTCCAGAATTCCTAAACTGGAGGATGTTCAAGATTTTTTGGGAGTGTGGATTAGAATTCCTTAAGTTATTTTCATTACACACATCGTGTGTTTAGATTTCATTAAGGGGGGTGTATCAACAAATCTGTGAGGGTGTTGGGGTGTGTATAAATCTCTGGTTTGGGGGGGGGGACTATAATTCCTCCACCACCCCAATGTTTCGAACATGGCATTAATTTGTAATTTTAGTTTTTCCAGGGTATTGAATTTTTTATAGAAAAAGCTAAGTCACTCCTTAGTTATGCCAATGCCTTCAACTGCATAGAGACCACTGGTATGTTGTTGTATTCACAAGATTTTACTCTCTCTCTCTATCTCTCTAGGTTTGGAATAAATTTACATTTTTAATTTCAGTAACTACATTAAATATGATTAATAAACAATACTAAAGTATCAAAACAATATGTTAATGTTTACATAAAGCTATTCACAAATACTCATTTTCCGGGGCGCAGTTAATAGAAAATGTTTTTTTTACCACGTGACTTCAAGTTCGTTTAAGTCTCTCACATCTTTCCAAATTCCGATATTACATTTAATGACAAGATACCAGCCAATCCTGTTTCACCTATTTAAAAAACCCTTCGCTCTACGACAAGAGACCCGCCACCGATGCACAGGTTTTTCTAACATCCAATCAACGAATTTGTGATCGACGAAATGGCAACATTATCTGGCATCATGTATAAACACAGTCAGTTTGGTTCTTAATATAATATCATATGACTAGGAAAATAGCTATTAACGTAAGCGAACATTTTAACTGCGGTAATTTATTGTGAGTATTCTGTATATAATGTGTTAACAGTCTGTTAAATATTTATAATGTACAGATTTGTTTTAAAGCTTCAGTTGCTAGATTTCTGGTGCGTTGTATAGACAGAGCGAATGTTAATTGAAGTTCCAGCTTCATCAAAACGTGATCCCACAATCCGTTACAAATAGTTTCTTTTCAATAAATAGTGGGCAAAATGGCTTCACAAATCTATTTTCAATCCTAAATTCTAACAAGAGATATCAATGATACTCCTTCTCTTAAAAATTTGGCGAAAAAAATGCAGAAATTGAAGTGATTTTGTTAACAGAAGACTTTTGTTAAACATGCTTCAAAGGAAACTCTACAAACTCAGTGCTTCCGCATCTCATTTTTAATCCACAATTTGTTGAAGTGCATCTGGCAACACAAAATACGTTTCCAGATTCCTCTTATAAATTATCTTGTAAGTTCGAAGGATTTATATGAGTTTGCTCGCAATAGAGGGTTTTCCCATTGATATTCAATCAATTGATTGAAATTCAATCAGAAGCGAGTAGGTTCAACTCGTCCGAACTTTAATTTTTAACTTAACCCTGAAATTATGTTAATTCGATTATCAAGGTCAAAAATAAAATGCTGATAATATGACAAGAGTTATTTCTCACCAACAGCAGGATAAATAATGCTGTGCAAATTAGGCAAACGTGCAAAATGTTACTAATTCCCGTGCAAGTAGAACAGTGTTACTGATCAGTTATCACTGAAAACATTTGTAGATAACCTCGTAACCTCAGGAAAAAGAATGCTTTGTTCTTAATGTCACGTTTCGTTAGCTCCACAATACTAATTTTATTCTGTTAAACAATTGATGGAAAGAATGCAGGTTAAGTGATTGTCCCTTACTCGAAATGTTTGGAAATGTAAGTGTTTCGAATTTCGGAATACTTGCATAGACATGATAACGTAGCTCAGAGACAGAACCTAAGTCTACACACGAAATTCATTTATGTTTTATATATGGATTATACATATAGCTTTAACTGCAATTGTATACAATATTTTAATAATGCAGCACGTGACATAATATTTATGCAGACTAAACCATCAGAAAACAAAGGCCACTTATCCACAAATAGGTACATGACAGTACAAAATATGACATGCAATTAATACACTAAAAAAATAATGTAATTTGGAGAAAACTTTTTCTTCTTGAAGATGATAAGTAAACCATTTGTTGTGTTTCTGTGCCAATTTGACTACGACCCGTCAAGTCATTTCAGGTGTAGAATTTTCCACTTGTGAGGTCATGGTACCGTTTAAAAAGTATACTGAACTTGTAAAGATTATGTATACTGAACTTGTAAAGATTATGTATACTGAACTTGTACTTATCTCATAGGGTAGCTTGAATATGAATTTTGGTAATACATTTAATTGTTAATTATTCTGTGCGACGTTACAGATTGTTTTTGGGGAAATTGACGAAAACTCACAACAAGAGCTGGAAAAATATCTGGAAACATTAACTGGAAAAATATGTTTAAAAAATATAACATCTTGCCAATAAAACTACTCCATGAATATTGTGTTTTAATTAAAATTTTTGAAAGGGTAAAGCAAAATAAACATATAGCATTAATAAAAGTTAAATTTAATAAGAGAGGCAGACACACTTGTTGTAAATATAATGAATTGGTTTTACCTAAAATAAGACAGAAATGGGACAAAAAACATTTATTTCGAAGGTCCAAAATTTTGGAACAAATTGCCAGAAGATTTAAAAAATTTGAATAGTATCAATAAAGTTAAAACTAATTTAAGAAAGCATTTAAACTCAGGATGAAAAGGAGGAGATTGAAAATGATGGGATAGATCTGGAATTGAATGTATTAGATTAAGCCCATCTTTATTATTTAATAACTGTGTAAAGTTAATTGATATGTTCCGGTATGATTTGCCATTGTCAGGTCCCAGGGTTTTTGATATCCTTGTTGATATTTTCCTGGGATCTTTCTATGTATAGTTAAACTCTGTATGTATAATTGAAGATTGTATGTAATTTCTTTTTCCAATTTTAACTGTACATGTGAAGAATAAATAAATTCATTGATTGATTGATTGATAAAAATAAGGTAATGGAAATTTTCCATGGCTGAAAAAGGGTATCCCAAAGCTGTCCTATTCCAGCGTAGAGATATCGCGTCAGTCCATCATATTAAAAACATTCCAATCCAAACTACCGTAATTTACAGAAGAAAAGGCCAAGCCCAGCGTAAACGCCGCACCCTTGATATTGAGCCTGAATCAGAAAATTGACACCGTAAACGCCGCACATGGCGTAATCGCCGCACTCGCTGTAAGGAGCTTAACTACGCGGGAAAGATCATAAATGAGGCTAGCGACATTCATTTAAAATTCGATACGGTTTAAAAAGTGTTCGTAAGATTTAAAACTTTTACGCATTGGCGTAACTATTCAGAGGGGCTAAACTTTCTTCAGGGGATGCTGAACTCCCACTAGACAAAAAATTTCCGATATTTTATGTATGTTAAATTTTTGTTTCTAGGGGGGCTAAACTTTTTCTAGAGAGAAATAATCTCTAGCCCCCTCCTCCCTTCCTAGTTGCGCTAAATATTCATATTTTTATTCCGTCTCAATATCTTTTGCGTATAACACCGTATCACTTCGGTACAAAGGAAACCGAAAAAACAAAATCGCAAATGCCACACCCCGAAATTTTTACTTTTAAACTCATAAACGCCGCATCGCCTGTTCCATAAATTACGGTGTACATAATAATTGCTACAATATTTTATTGACCCGTACTCCAAAGTTTAAGTTTTTAGTCAATCACTCTAATAGCTTTGCATAAAAAATACTTTGATATCTTTATAAATATAATTTGAAGCTTGTGCTCATATTAAACATTATTCTGACTTGCAATCCAAGTCTTTGGTTTTCACTTACATTAATCACCGAACATGCGTAGGGTCCTCAATACCACATTTTGTTTGAACTATTTCCTCATCCTCAATAAAATTGAGAGAGGAAATTAAAATTTCAACTTTTTTTAAAAGCGCGAAAGCTAAACATTTTTCTTCTTGAACAATTTCATTTGCATCATTTTCAAAAATTGAATACGCGTAGTTTACAATGTGTTCAAAATAGTGATGAACATTGAAGGGATTAATAGTGCTATTCTTAATTTCAAATTACTGAAAATGGCAAAAAATTTAGAAGTATATATTTTCTTTCAAAGCCCTATTAACTATCAAATCACAATATTAATAAAAAATTATAATTGACAAATTTAATTGGATTTTGAAATTGATGAGAGTATGATTTATTTGTTTTTCATATTTTAAAATCAATATTAATAATATTTAGGAAGGTGACCCGGTATAATACTCGCAATACGATTGACGATTGACAGAAATCTAAATCAAACAAAATCATTTTTATTTCTATACTTAATATAATTATTGCTCAAATACGTCTCAACTCGTTTTGCTATATTTTCAAACAATTTTTCTCTTTAAACTTGTTTTGAATTCATTTATCGGAGGGGAAAATAACAATTATTATGCTCGCTTAAACGGCCAGAAAAGCCTACGTGATTTGTTTTAAATGTATTAGTAAAAAATATTATAACATGCTTTATAACTATTTTAAACTTTTAAATTCATTTCTTATTTACAGGCAGCAAAACTGCTCTGTACGTTAATACATATCTAGCAAGCGAACCTATCTGGATTTCGAACTAACTGCTTTGAAGCTTATATTTTCAATACGGGCTTTTGCTGAAAAACCACCAAACAGGGGTTGATTATTTTTCCGTTTTGTCGAAAGATTTGAAGGTTAATATTTCAAAATTTTGAATGTTACTGCAAAAATCAAGTGATTTTCGATACCCTGTCTTCGAAGCTGCAGCTGATTAAAATCCATCCACGAAATCGTGAGATATCAAGGTCTGCACTATAGCTGTTTTCGGACTTAAGGGGGCCATATCTCCGAAATATAGGGCCATTCTGAAAAAAAAAGAAGCTTGGAGGTGGGTCTAATAACTTTTCGAGACCTTCGAATGCGCCTGCTTTGGTTTCAATCTCCGTCGGTCGCATTGGGCGGTTCCCTCGTTAGTTCCCGGTAACTGTGGACAGACCAGCAAGTGTGCTTGCTGGTCTCTGAATTTCTCCACAATGGCACTTCATGTCTCTGTCAATTGACAACCCCCACTTGATCGGGTTTGTCTTAAATTTCGGTACCCCAACCCTCATCCTATTCAATGTCCTCCGGACGGAATAAGGGAGTTCATGTCCGGTAGCCATCTCCTCTCTCAGTTCCATTTTGATAATCAGTAAACATTATAAAGGGATGAAAAGGGCTATGTACTTTTTATTAACGTAACCATCAACACAGTTGCTTTTTCATCTCTCTCCCTCTCCCTCTCTCTCTCTCTCTTGTTCTTAAATAACTATTTTAATAGAACAATTTTCTTTTGACGTGTTGTCACTTCCATGTTTATTTGAGCAATTACCATCTATTGCTGCACACTTATATCTGTTTTACCTCTTTTCGAAGGCTTGATTTCGTACCCCAATTTTCTCTGTAACGATACGTATATTTTTGTCATTTTTTTGTCGAATATTTTGTGTAATAAGTACCCGCGGCTATTGTTAAAAATATACTTCGTTTAATTTTATTTTACGTTTACGAGCGAAACGCGATGGATAATAGGCCTTAACGCATCAGTCGTTGTAATTGATTTGTTCAAAAATGCCGTTGCTTGGATTTACGTTTTATAAAATTCACATCTGAGTCACAGTTGGACGAGTTGACACTTTCATGAATAGGAGTGGTTTGCCTACGGGAGTTTCCTCTTCCTTCTAGGAAGACACGGTCCCATACAAAGAGAGGAAATATCGTTTGATGTCGTTTAGTTAAAAAAACATAAAACATTTTAATGCAAATATGATCACAAGCCTTTCCTAATCAGCATCAGTGACTGGTTTTGGTATCGAAATAGATAGAATTTGGATAATGATGATGTCTTAGTGATGTTTCCGGATATTTTCTTTTATTTCACTTCCTTCACATGGAGGAATAAGATAAATTAAAAAAAAAAAAAAAAAAGATAAATTAATAGCTTAATATCTTACACCGCCTCCACGTAGTGAATACCGAAGTTTTCTATTTATAGCGAAAATTTTATTTGAATTAAAAAGAGAATGGTAAAAGAGGGAAGAGCTAGAAAACTCATTAATCCTTCTAGCTAATGTGGGCAGCTTATTACCAAGTCCTCCAATATGCTCTACCATAGCGTTTCTTAAACTTTTTTGGTCACGGAGCCCTTTTAAATCCAAAACTATATGACGGAGCCCCAAATTCTATCACGTAAACCTTAAAAATTTAGCAATTCATTATGTATAAAGGGGGCATTAAACTATTACGTAAGCATCTTAGGAGAGATGGGGATTTAAACTTTGTTTATTTTTGAGGCAATGGGGGGAGGGACTGATCTATACTTACGTAATTTTTAGGTAAACATAGTTCGGTTGTATTATTTTCGATGCGTAAGACATCGAAAATAATACAACAAGCACAGTTGGCCTCGTTACCAAGTGACAACTGTCCTAACAGAAGTGAAATAATTAATTAATTTAAACCTACACTAATTCATAAATTGCTTTAAAAAGTTGTGTTTACAGTAGCAAATAAAATTCAGAGAATGAAAACCTTATGTAAGCATGGAAGTGGGTCGAGTAGCATTTCTTTTTGCTTATATAGAGAAGAATATAAAACAGCCCAAAATATATGCTTAAATTTAAATATATAATACTTGAACGACCCTTAAACAGCGGCAGGAGAAAATACGCTAATAAAATGCCTACCCTCTTTGTAAAGGATTAGTTGATGGGGAAAATATCATAGCTTTTTAAAAATTTTAATCTTATTGTATTTTAAGAAATTTCTATGAAATTATGATTATCCATATTGCATATAAATAAAACACCCCGTTTTAGAACTAAAAAACTAGATTAATAAATTTAGTTAAGAAGATACTATTTTTCCAATTCCTGATTACTTTGATGCCAATGCTCCTCGCGGAGCCCGAGGGCTCCTGGGAGCGCACTGTAAGAACCACTGTTCTACCACATAAAACCCCAGCTCCAAGGCTCCGGATGTTAGATTGCTCCTAGTCACAGCAACGGTTAAAATAACATGAAAGCAGAGGGCACTAAGAATCACCTATGGGCTTCAGTTTGGCCTTGGCTATGTACTGTGCATTAGCGCTCAGTTGGCGCGTGATACCGTTAGCAGACGGGTTAGTCCATTGCAGTTTAGGGAAGGCCGTCTTGGAGGAACTGGTTTTTCCCTCGCGGAAAACCAGTTTCGGCAAGACGCCCTTCCCTAAACTGCAATGGACTAACCCGTCTGCTAACGGTATCAGGCGTCAGGTCTGCGCGAACGCACAATACAATAGACGCTTGCTTTTGAAGCAAGACTTCAGGTATTGAAAAAACTGTAAAAAATCAAACGCTATACTGTATTATAGGTCAGTGAAGGGAGAATAAAAGGCGAAGGGTTAAGAGCAATTGTTGAGTATAAGGAATAAAAAAACTGGATGGTCAAATGGCTTTGGCTTTTCAATCGTAAAAAGAAATTAAAGACTACATTTTGGAAGCCAGAAGTATGTACATTGGATCGAACTTGCTATTCAACTAGTACAGTAATATCAACTTCGAATTGTATAAGTATGTGCATTAACTTTGAAGTCGTTCGGATGAAGAGGTTTGAGAATTTTTTTATGGAGAAATCAGGCAGTTGTGAATCAAGGGAAAGCAACATATCAAGATAATCATGAGAGATTTTAAATTCAAGAATCGTACATAAGGAACAAAGTGATACATCAATTGGAAAATGTAGATATGAGGAAAACAAGAACTTGTCAAGGGACCATTCACAAAGGACGTCCTTACTTAAGTGAAAGTGGGGGTCAGGTCCAAGCGGACAAAGCAGGACAGAGTGGGAAGGGTCATTTCATTAAGGACCTTCCGCATTTTAAATTTTTCTTATAAATTTAATGGAAAAGACATACACCTGGTTTTATTTTACATAAATTCCTCATTTCAATTTTTTTTTCTTATAAATTCGATGGAAAATACACTTTCAAACGTAAATTGCATGACAATTTGAAGCACCTGTTAGGATTGCAGAAGAAAAAAAGTCTTTTGGAAAGTACGGAAGATGGATACCACCCATATTTTGTAACATTTTGATCGTTTTGGGGGGGAAACACTGGAAGCTAGAGGAGCCGAGTGACCTTACCTAATTCCCCGTCAGATACCTGGGAATAATTAGTCGGAATGCCTAATGGGGTAGCGGTGGACATTGGCGACCGGGGAGCATAGGCGTAACTAGGTGGGGGCTGGGGAGGACCAGCACCCCCCAGAAATCTGACTACCCCCTCCCCCCCCCCGAAATTTTCCCACAGTTTCATTTTTTATTTTGGTGAATGTAAGGCGCGCTAGTCCTGAAGCTCTAGCTGTCCCGCCAAAATTTCCTAAAAATGCAAATATTAGTTGTGTGTGATTTTGGGAGAGTTGTCCTTCTGTTTAAAATTCGAGTTAAATATTCACAAGGTTTGAAGAAAAAGTGCTGAAAAGAGTGTGCTTTTGTCTTTAAATTATTAGGGAAGAATAAGGATTTAAGTAGTAAATTTCTGTTACTTTTAAAAATGGGTTTAAAAATGAAATATTCTTTTAAAAAACTGAAAAAATATGAAACGTTTTCAACAAAAAAATAAGACCTATTTAATGTAATTTACGGTTTGGAAAGCTGATAAAGTTAAAAAAAAGAGAGAGAAAGAAAGAAAAGTGGCTTGTGCGCACAAGGGGATTCGAAACTTGTTAGCACGAACAGGGTTAAAGCTCGTCCAATGGTAAAGATTTCCTGAAAGATGGATGCAAAATTAACTATTGGTTTATGGGAGATAAACCTTTCTTCTTGATTCTAGAATAGTTGCCCCCCATGTATAAAAATAAAGTTAAACATTTATAAGATGTATAAAATATTGCTTTATTTTTTGACGCTCAAAAAAAAAAAAGATATATTTTCCTTAAATTAATTAATTGATTGTATTTTTATGGCGCAAGGACAGCAATGGTGATTCTGCGCCAAGCAAGGTGAGACCGTACATACCATTTTCCCCTTAAATTATTAAGAGAGGGGGAGGCTAAGTAATTTGAAGTCGTGAATTTCGGGTACCCTTCAAAACGTATTTAAAATTGAAACATTCTTTTTAAAAATGTGAAAAAATATGAATTGCGTTCAGGACAATACGGTCCACTTAATACAATTTATGGCTTGGAAAACCGATGAAATTTGAAGAAAAAAAATGTGGCGTGTGCCTACCCGGGGAATAGAGCCCGAGACCACGTGGTCCGGCTTTAAAGTCCGAAATTAAAGATCGCTGCAACGTAGAGATTTCTTAAAAAGATGAATGAGAAATTAACTCTGGGCTGAACGGAGATTGTTTTGAGTGCATAGGCTGTAGAAGAATGTGCTTTAATTTATGAATTTAAGATAAAAGACCGAGGTTTGACGTCGAATTTCTTAAGACGGGAAAATAGATTTCAAATGTTATGAAGAAAGGCCCTTTTTCAAGATTTAAGGATAGTTGACAGGGACACGAACCCGGGACCTGGTGATCCGAATGGGGTTAAAGATCGCTTCAATGCTAGATATTTCTTAAAAGGATGAATGCGTAGTTCTGTTGGTTTAAGGGAGAACATTTATGGTGCCTAGATTGTATAAAATTATGCTTTAATTTATGCAAATGACATAAAAGGCAGAGGTTTGAAGTGAACTTCCTTACGAGTGAAAAATGGATTTGAAACGTTATTTAGGAAGTCCCTTTTTTTTCCAAGATTTGATAGTTGCCCTTCTGTTTAAAATTCCAGTTAAACATTCACGACGTTTGAAAAGGTGCTTTATTTATTAACGCTGACTAATGAGAGAGGGCTTTTTTCTCTAAATTATTAAAGAAGGATAAGTAATTAAGTCTTGAATTTCAGATACCCTTAAAAATGAATTTTAAATTGAAATGTCCTTCTTAAAAATGTGAAAAAATATGCATTGCATTCAGAAAAATACGATGTAGGCTTATTTAATGCAATTTACGGCTTGAAAAGCTGGTGAAATTTGAAAAAAAAAGTGAATTGTGCGTACAAGGGGATTCAAACCTGGGCCTTTGTGCTCCGAATGTAGTTGAATTTTGCTGCAATGCTCGATATTTCGTTAAAAAAAATGAATGAGAATGAAGTATTGGCTTAAGAAGGGTGGTTTTTGGTACGTAGGCTGTAGAAGAATGTTTTTTAATTTATGCATAGCATATGGCATAAAAATTTGACGTGGAATATCATGCGACAGAAAAATGAATTTGAAACGTTATTAAGAAAGGCCTTTTTCAAGATTTAGAATAGTTGTCTTTCTGCTTAAAATTCGAGTTGAATATTCACAAAGTTTGAAAATAAATAGACCCACTTTATTTTTTAACATTGGTAGATGAGAGTGAGCGTTTTTCTTTAAATTATTGCGCGAGAATAAGAACTGAAGTTGTGTACAACACGTACTTTTAAAATGGATTTAGAAATTAAATCTCCTTCTATTATGTCTTATTTTATTCTATGTAAAATAATATGCATTGCATTCAGAAAAGTACAATCTATTCAATGCAATTTATGGCTTGGAAAACGGATGAAACTTAGAAAAATGAAAAACATGGTGGTCCATTTGGGGTTAAAGTTCGCTGCAATTTTAGAGATTTCTTCAAAAGATGGATGAGAAATGAAATATTGGTTTAAGAGAGATTGTTTCTGGCGTGTAGGCTGAATAAAAATGTTCTTTAATTTATGCAAGATCGATGAGAGATAGCATTTTTCTTGAAATACTAAGGAAGAATGAGTACTTCAAGAGAGTAAGTCGTGAATTTCAGCTACCCTTAAAATAGATTTAAAAATGAAATACTATTCTTAAAATGTGAACAAATATGCATCGCATTCAGAATACGATCTATTTAATGCAATTTACTGCTTGGGAAACCGATAAATTTTGAAGGAAAAGGCGTTTGCACGTACGTGGGGGAATAGAACCCGGGACCTGGTGGTCCGAATGGAGGTAAAAGATTGGTGTCATGCTAGAGAGTTCTTAAAAAGGTGAATTATAAATCAAAGATTGGTTCAAGGGAGATTGTTAATGGCTTGAGTGATGATGTCCAAACTAAAGACACTGAAGGAACATGACTCCAAGATTTAGGTACTCTTAAGAATGATCCATCTCGGCCTTGAGTCAATTATCCAAAGAGTCAGTTGAGAGATAGCGATCCTTTCCAGCTAAATATTACGATACATAGAACTGTCTTGAATATAACATAAATGAAGACACAATCTATTGCGTTATATGCAGGCAATTCTAGATAGGAGGCATACGTGAGCAAAATGAAAAGTTTGTAAATCGTGGTTTTTGCAAATGGATAAAATTAACTGAGGCTCTTAGAAAACACGAACAGTTATTGTTTATATTCGCTTTACTGAGAAGTTTATATCCTATAAACAGTGCTCGGCATCAGAAAATGCGCAAGAAAAACAATGTGAAGAGGAATTAATGCAAAATAGCGAATATTTGATGAAGCTGATTGACGTCACTTTGTACCTCCTACTTTGGGGCGTGTCTATGAGGGGGAATCAGCTACCCCCCCCCCACTTTCACTACACCCATGCTTAGAAATAAAATTGTATGGAAGGCTAAAACAAAATAGGCTTTTACAACTTATTCTTATATAAAAGAATCATGCCCCCCAGGTCATGCCGATACCGCAGATCATTCTTTTCTTTTTGAACATTTAATCAATTAATACAAATGTCAACTTCTGTCATACGTTAGTATGTTAATGAATAAATCATAACTCTACTAGGAAAGGGGAAAGTTATGTGTTCCCTCGTATAGTTCAATAAAAAGGTACTTAAAAATTGATTCTTTGAAATTAGGGACGTTTAGAAGCAGCAGGTGTATCGATACGTTTTTTTAGGAATAGGGATTATCAATATGTTTTTTTTTAAATGTCGATTAAAACACCGACAAGCTTTTATGTGGGCCATGTCCCACCCAGAAAAATGTAGTTACGCTTTTGCCGGGGAGAGGGGGTCAAAGGGGCACTTTCCCGTTTCTGGCCCATGGATTTTCACAGGTTTTACTGTGGTTTTTCTCCCTCCTTGAAACTCTGCAGGCACTGATAAATGGAAACGCTTTGTCCTAAAAAGAATTTTTTTTTTATTGCTTAAACGGTGTGGGTCAATTACATTCGGTGTGGGCAAACGTAACTCACCTACATCCTGAAAATAATAGTATAAGACAAAACCATAAAAAAGTATATGGACAAAATTTTTTGGAAAACATATGGGGTAGTCGTTTATCAGACGTCCACCACAGGGGGTTTGAGTGAAATCGGACGAGCTCGGACCAGGAGGTGGGGGTTAAAAACTGCCAAAATCATGCGAACGTCCTTTGTGAATGTTCCCTAATCATCTTACTGAATTTGAAAAAATTGAAAGTCTTGACATTACAGATTTATTTTTTAAGAAGAAACCACAAAAAATGGATGTGTAAACGTCCCAATATAGAAACATGAGCAAAAGAATTGTAAGATATTAATCTTATTTCTAATTAATTCATCTCCCTTCATAGGGATAACACAATTGCCAAATATTGGTCAACACACAAAGCCACCGGGGCGAGATTTTTGTGAGTTTTTCAAGGGGGATTTTTATTACAAATAAATTTGACACCCACATATTAGTAGCTCAAACTAGAG
>QLNU02014176.1:110399787-110413779 GCA_006491805.2 Dysdera silvatica | reverse complement strand
GCGGATCAAGTGTAGGGCGGAGAGAGCGATCGCCCCCCTTTAATGTTAAATAGAAAAAAATAAAGTTGATGAAGAATATCTTATGTTATTTGTTATGACTGTAATAAACAAAAGTATTACATTGGCGTCCAAAGTCTTCAAGTCTTGAAAATATGCAATCCAGACGTTTTTCCACGAATCTACAAGCTTCTCGCCCTTCAAACTACGTTTTCAGTAAGTCTTGCTTCAGCAGAACGTAGTTTTTTATCCTCGAAGCGCCGTCAAACTTGGCTTCGAACGCGGATGACAGAAGAGACTTTTAATACACACCCACAGAGACATTCATATTGATGTAAATAAAGTGATTGACAAATTTTCAAAGAAACCAAGCTGGCTTGACTTTGCACTATAAACTTCAAATTTTTTAAAAAGTTGCTTGTTATAAAAAAGTAAAATAATTACGATGTTTTTGTAGTTTAAATTTAAACTTGTTCTATTAATTACATTGTAAATTATCGTTTTGGTTATTGTATTCCTCTTTACTAGCTTATCCTTCTGTCGTACTCAACAATAATCTACCCTAAGCCATATAGCTTAATTTAAAAAAAAAAGAAGCCCAATTTTAATTTATTGTCGCAGATTAAATATTTTGGTGAGTATAAAGGAATACTAGTAATATAACAACATTTACCTAAACAATTTAACCGTCCAAAACTAAAAAAATTCCCAGAAAGAGTCTCCGAAACCGCCCCGCTATGATGACATCCTACAACAACCAACTAAAAAAGACGGCATTTAGATTTTTATTTGCTACCAACTTATCACGCTTTGCAATGCTCTATAGTCGCCGATGGTCGAGCCGCTAAAAGCAACCCGAATAACTTGCTATGAACAATTCTTCACGTATTTTCGCCGATTTCCAAATAATTTATCATATTTATTCAACTGTATTTATCAATTTGTAAATAATCTACTGTGTTTCTTCAACAATTTTTACCAATTCCCACATAATCTACCATGTTTCTTCATGTATTTTCACCAATTCCCACATAATTTACCATGTTTCTTCATGTATTTTCACCAATTCCCAGATAATTTGAAATATTTTCTCACGTATCATAATGTGTTCTGTGAACCTTTCTTCAATTTTTAACCTTCTTCTACTTCCAGCGTTGTATTTCCTAATAGGCTATATTAGTCTATAGACTGGGGCGGCAAAATTTTGTGTATTGAGTCTGATATAACAAAATCAATACCATATGATATAATCAGATGTTTTGCCGAGAAGAAAGCTGGACGTCATGCTTTCCATTTAAATACCAGTGTTCGATAGGCTTTTATTTTTTGCTAAAATTAAAATTTATTTCAATAAAATTGAATTTGATTTATTATATACCAAGAAGAGATAATACTTCAATATAAGTTAATATTGTTTAATGTTTATGTTTCAATTTATGAGTTTGTTTTTTTTTAAATATTTATTGTCAATACAAAAGTTTTGGGCGTATATTGAATGTATCAATTTTTATGTTCTTACCACTGATGGGGGAGGCGGATAGGAAGAGGCGACAAAAAAAGTAGCATAAGGACGGCAAAAAAATAGCCTAGGGGCGTTGAACATCATTTAAGCATCTAGTCATTCAGTTTCTTAAAAATAGGCGAATAAGGTTTGAATGTATTGCATTAATTTTAATATTTCACTATATTTTGAGTTAACATAATTATGTGTGATCAAATAATGTGTATATAATTATGTGTTATTTTATACTTCTGTATTTTCTCCGCACCTTCTTTCAGAGTTATTTTGTGTTTTATGTAAGGAAAATTACGTAATCATAATAAATTTAATTATATCTGCAAAAAAACTATTAACAGAATTCGTCTTTTTTATTGCAAATCTAAAGTTAAACAAATATAAGTTCTCTTAAGAAAAGTGATTTTTAAGAACAGTTTGCATTTTATTACTTTATTTACTGAAATTAAAAAAAAAACAAAAAAAAAAACATTTTTTTTTATTCCTGGATTACGTAATTGAGTAAAAATTATGTTGCTTTAATAACATAATGGCCACAAAATGTAATTAGTATATAGCGGGCAAGTAATTTTCAGTCAATGGAAGGTAAGTGTTTTTCATTCAAAAAGTAGGGTTAATTTAAAATTGTAATATAACTTTCGTTCGATGTAGAAGATAATCAATTTTCATTCAACGTAAAGTAGTATTTTCTATACAGTATAATGCCGTGGCAGATTTCTAAGTAGATACACAAGGCACAGGCCAAGGGGCGGCACTTACAGCGGCGGCACCAGAGTACTTAAACATAAAATTGTCCAAACTCAACAATGTTGAAAAAACAACGTTTCTTTTAATTATTACCCTGTTTCCCCAATAGCGATGACATATAAGCGATTACTTTAACTTGCCTGCAAATACAAACTACAGAATCGAAAGACAAAGGGCCCTAAAAATTTTGAGCCCCGGGCATTTGCCCAGCGTACCCATTTATAAATTTAGGCTTAACACGCTTTTTATATATACTAATAGTAAATGAATGAATAATGAAAAATTTGAACTCATAACGAAAAAATTCATGCAAGGATGCGTACGTGTTTTTTTCCCAAATACGCAAAATATACGTAAAAACATCAGAGGCTCCAGGAATCCATACTAAAATTATTGTGGATTCAAAAAATGTCTCGAATCCACGAAGTCGGAGACTGTAGTAGCAATAATTTCGAGTTGTATCTTATTAGTTTGAATAATTATATGAAAAATCTCCTTTACATATCAAATGTTAAGAGTATGATATGCGTTTTTTTTAAACAAATATTCCTTTCTTTGTAAAGGAGGGAGGGGGCGGCAGTACAGGCTGTGCCTAAGGGCGGCAATTTTATAAATCCGCCACTGGTCTAATGTAAATACCTTTCACTCAATGTAGGGTAAGTAATTTTCATTCCATATAATGTAACTAATTTTCATTCCATATAATGTAATTAATTTTCATTCCATGTAATGTAATTAATTTTCATTCCATATAATGTAATTAATTTTCATTCAATATAATGTAATTAACTTTCATTCACCATAATGAAATTAAATGTACGAGTAAGGTTGGTTGGTTGGTTGCTTTTTGGTTTTACGGCTCAAAGACTACAGTTGTCATGCTGCGCCGGGACCTACTGTTTTCCGAGGAATCCGAACCTCTTATGGCCTAGGGAACCAAACCCCGGACTACAGTGAGCAGTGCGATCTTTTATGAGAAGAAATGTACGAGTAAATATTTTGGAACATCAACACAGCCACTAAATAAAGGTTCATATTAAAGCTTACACAATAGAAAGCTAGTCTTTTTTATACTACGTGAAATAAGTTACAAAAATTTATTTTTTCATGTTCACAATTATCATATAAGAAAACAGAATAAAAGTTTCAATCTAAAGTAATTAACAATTACGTGTTTCTTCATTATAAAAAACAGGGATTGATAAACACAGAGGACAAAAGTTTTCAAAAACTGTTTTATGTTGAGTTATAATTTTAATTTTGCAAATAAGGGGACGCTTAACCTATAACCTCCTTCCCTTTGTGGACGACCTTAACTACCTCTGAGGTAAATGTTCAGTCACCTCATCACAAACGACAATCAACCATTTATGACAGCAGGCGTAATTAAATTTAAAAAACACTTTCTTAAATTCTCTTTAAATTTTTACGGTTATTATCTCTTTTTATTATAAAATTCTAAATTAATTTTGGTTGGAATTGAAACAAAAGATTTTGACCACATCGCCTGTTAGCAGATTTTATCTTAAAATAATGAAATGCAAATTTATTCGCTCATTAATGACAAGGAGTGCTCCACTTTCACTGTAATTTCCATCTTCTTGGAATAATATCTCGCAAAATGTCCGCAAAGGTTGGGGTGAAGCGTTCGAGGAAACACTTCGCGTCGAAGAGAATTGATTAAAAGTAAATAGCTAAGAAGAAGAAGAAGAAAATCTAAAAACAGCCTCACGAAGACGAGCTAATAAAAAAAATAGTTGTTTAGTTCGTTACTGATGCTCTAATTTCATTCTCAATGCTGGACACGTCTGTGCAAAGTAGCATCCTTCCCATAACAGATCGTCTGTCGAGATTCACTTGCCCCAAGGTTCTATGATCATCCAATGGCTGGATGTAGTACAACGTTTGTTTGATTTCTTTTTGTACCGGATCGTCTGGTTACATTTAGAGGCCTGTGAGTCTTCTGGCCAACGACCCCTGCTGATTCTGTTGAGGCTTTATTCAGTCAGTGACAGAAAGATCCATGCTACCATTAGTAAAGAACGGGATCTTCCTCTTCTTGACCGTCTTTGCCTCATCAATCACGCGGTTACTGTGGTTCGGTGATGCCAGATTCCTCACGTGAAAAATACAGTATTTGAGATAACAGAACTACAAACGGTTTCCACATGATTGCTTGAGTTCTCATACACTTGACGCCGTTTGCTTCACGCTTAGGCTAAGGCCGTTGAAAAATGGTTTTGCTGTTCAGAACTGGATGTTTGAATAATGCTGAAGTTTAAGTCAATATAAATGGCAGCACTTCTAGCTTAAAGAATAAAGATCTATAAATATACGTTTTGAGTTTTAAATCCCTGACCTTTTTCTCTTTGTCGTCTTTAACGTGTTTTGTTTTGTTTTTTTAGAAAAAGGCGGAAAAAATAGAGCATTTTTAGAGTTAGAAAAATAAGGCCGTTTTAAATAGCTTTAAAAAGTTTCATTAACATTGAAAATATATTTAACTCCCGTCCCCCTGAACATCTGTATTAAATTAATTGAAAAATAATGTAGAATGTGTTTATATAAAGCAACCGGAGTGCCACCTACCTGGGACTCGTCATGGTGTCTGATATAATCACTGGCGTACGCAAGGGGGGATGATACCCCCTGCGTTGATGGGGGTTGTAACCCCCATTGCAATGAAATTTTGTATATTTAACATAGGAATATGTGAGTTGTAGCTCTGTAACCCCCCCCCATTGAGTCTATAACCCCACTTATGAACTTACTTCTGCGTACGCTATGTACATAACATTCAAATAACGCAAAGATTATATCCTGAACCCTAAGATTATCACATAAATTTCGTCACGGACGAATTTTACTAACTAACACTCAGTAAAAACGTTTTTAACGTATAAAAAAATTAGGAGGGAACACATACATTTTTACTATTCATAAAAAAGCAATATTACGGCACTTCTAAGATTTCGTTTTTATTTATGGGAACTGTAGAATATTATGATTATAATTTCTGTAAATTCTATATATTTTAAATATTGGCGTAACTAGCTTTAAAATCAAGGAGCACTAAATTCTTTCTAACTAGGACTAAGCCTCTACCCCTCTTAGTAACGTCAAAAGCTTTTAAAGGTATGAAGGTTGCCATCGTTTCCGTCTGTATTTTGTTTTTTTAATTTATTATACCAATTTATTAATTATATTCATAAGAATGGCATATCGAATACAAATCTCAGATTTAACGAATAATTGCCTTGTTAAATTTGAAATTATGCTCCATAAAAAAAGTTATCAAGAGCAAAAAGGACTTGTACTCATTTTTACAATAAGAGCCTGAATATATAGGACTTATGCCGATAAAGTAATGTTTTAATCACATATGTACTAATTCATTATATAGTAAAATATTAATGTTGAGGAAAATTCTCATCTAATACACGAGGTATGTTTTAAAGACTTTATGTTGCCAATGTATTCATTTATTAAAATTATCAGATGATACAAAAATTTAAAAAAAAAAATACTTTAATACAAAACACGTAGCCTGGTGTGGCGGGATAAGGGGGGCCTTAGCCTCCTCCAAGAAAAATTTTATAGATAATTTTGAATGGCATTTAACCCCAGTTCCTCTGAAACTAAATCAGAGAAAGTCGACCCCTGGATAGAAAAGCTACACGGGATAGAAAAGCTACAATTTTCCAAAGAATCCGAACCTCTGTTGCCAAGGTAACAAATTCCGAGACTACGATTGATAAAGAAACAGCATTCATTCCACGATACCAGAGGAGCCCTTGGATTACAGCGCCGCCTCCGGCGACCACCCTTCCCAGTTCTCCCGTGTCACTCCTATCCTACCAACCCGTGCCCGACAAAGAAGCCGAACCCGTGTTAATGACACAACAGACGAATGTATTATTCCCTACACCGTCGTAGGAGAATGTATTTACATTTTTTGCAAGGAATGCGAACCTCTTAAAATATAGGGAACTAACCCCCGGATTACAATGATCAGTTAAACTGTTTCTTTTATTTACCATTGGATGTCAAACCCCGATTGACGGCACGCTAATCATACGCTTTCCAACTGCGCCACCACAGGGCTGCACATAATTGGAATCTTACCATATATTGCACTAAATTGGCAACGAAAAGTCGTCTGGCATATCTAAAAATACGCTGTGATAAACTGATTATAAAACAGAATTAATTCCGTAATAAATTAATAAGGAAATTGGATTTATTCTGTAACAAATTGATAAAGAAATTGGATTTATTCTGTAATATATTGATAAAGAAATTGAATTATTCTGCAATATATTGATAAAGAAATGAAATTTATTCTGTAGTAAATTGATAATGGTTGATTGACCTGCTTTTTCTACTTTTATTACGAAATCCTATACCAAATTTCCTGGATTACGTTTGATAAGAAGAACAATAAATCCATGTTCTTTTAATAGAAATAAATCTAAATAATCTAATTCTACAGGAATCTAAATACATGTTCTGTCCAAAATAAATCATCCTATTGTTTATATTGTTCGAAAAAAACAGGGAGAAAAAATAAAGTTGCTATACATATTGAGAACGTTCTTTTTCGTAACCTCAAGTGTTATTATATCTTTAAATAAACCGATAAACATATGCTAAAAATACTCTAATTATTTATCAATCGTATGTTATATTTAGACATCAAATTTATAACACTCACAAATTATTTATAAAAATTATATCTATGTCCCTACCTGAAATATCCAATTCAATCATATTATATATCATTGAAAACTCACAGAGATATACTAAAATTTATGATTTTCCATGTCCTTATTAGTATAGAGTAGATAAAAACTCAACCCTCTTTTAAAAAAATATGATTTACCAAAGATCTGCGATAGAAATTTATTTCGAATATACTTTTAACGTTAACGAACAATCTCCATATACAATTTTATACAAAACAAAAAATTTAAAATAAAATTATAAAATAATTTATTTTGGAAAAAAAATGCCAGGAGGGCTGATCACATTTCCATGGGGGATTATCCCTCTATCCCCAGCCTAGACACGGCCCTGAATTTAAGAAACGATATGACTGACAAATGTAGTTCAGCCTATGTATTTCTAAAAGTGACGAAATATGAACCAGATATAAAGCATTCGGCATTCAATGTACAACAGTAAAAATTTCATTAATTTGTAGGTCATGTTATAAGTTCATCTTTACAAAATTAATGTTAATTTTTAAATTTATGTCAATAAAATTCTGCAGTAATCTATTATTATCCCCTATCACAAACTACTCGGCACGTCACCAACACCATGAATATTACTGTATTGTAAATTTTTGGCACGCACACGTAAAAAGGTTCGCCACCGTTGTCCTAGGCCGATGAACAGCTTCAAAGTTCAGAATAGCATCTTAAGAAGACGTCAATGATAAAAATGTGTTTAATGTTAGCATTGATATAGAACGTAGTGGGGCTAACCATTACTATCAGCACATTCCAATTTAAGCGAAAACAGAAAAGTCTTAATCTTCGGATGAAAGATGTGTGTGTGTTTGAGTTCTGTCTGCTGTCTACTTACTCTCCTTGGAAACATCAGTCTGATGTTCTGCTTTTAGATCCAACGCATCTCAACCACCCATCACTTCGATAATGATATATCACTTACAGCAACGTATAATCAGCATATAAATACGAAATGATTTATCAAATGAAAGCTATCCTCAGCTTTGAAAGCAGTCGCCAAATACGGAATGATCTACTAACCCGATAATTTATATGTCTATCCTGAAGCGTGTGTTAATCTTCGCTAGAAAGTGAAATCACGCCATTTTCTTTGTGGAGTAAATTGTCGTTTGCTTTTGAAGAGGGGAGGTTCCGAATATATCGGTACGGTCAGTACCCTACATAATGAAACTAACGACTCAAAAAGAAAGTTTTTGGGGTTCACACAAAGGAGGATTTTCATTTTGCCTCTAAATATTTTGTGGCAAAAATAAAAAATAACCTGTTAGAGAAATTTTTCGAAACTGGGTCATAACGAAGAGTCGGTTCACTCCAGTTTTTCCCTCTTCTCCGTCGTGATTTGATCGGACACATTTAGTTTTTGGCAACAGTTGTTCGACAGATTTCTTCATAAGGAAGCATTTTAAGTGCTGATTTACAAACGTACCAACAAAAGCTGCTTTGATCTTAGTCGTGAAAGTCGTGAAAGAAAATTATTTTATTTTAAATTATTTATATTTGCCTCTTTTTGGAATATTTTTTGTTTTAGTATCCATTAGATTAGCTAGCCTCGAAGTATCTAGGAGAAGGCTATCATCCCCATCTTTAAGGCGCCTCGTGTAAGCATTCATTCGTAAATTTTATTTTCTGAAGAGGTTAAAACCAGAATTGTCCAACATACGGCTCACCGACAACTGTTTAGAATAAAAAAAAATCTAAAACAAACTTCTTTTTTTTTTTTTTAGAAATAAGAAAAAATTGCGTGGACAGCATAAGTGAACCCCTTTCTATAACGCAAGCGAACAAATAAATAATCAGAAGGAACTCTGAATGGAGGCTTTTAGTAAGGAGGTGATTTTTTGTTTTGTTTTTTCTGAAACAGCTGATCTGCGAAATTCGTGAAAATATTTTAAGTGGTCCGCTTCCCAAAAAAAGTTGAACAATCCTAGCTCCTTAGTTACATCAATGTTAATATCACTGGTGTAAGAAATTGTAACGATTTCAATTTTTTTTTTAATTTTTGAGAATTAAAATACAAGATATCCGTTTTAAAAAGCAATCGATTTAGATAATTATATAGAACAAATTTTTTAGCTAATTTATCATATATATCAGTAGAATCATTACTTACCAATAGCGTATCTCATCATTTAAGATGTAATCATTAAACTTAACTATAAAACCCAAGCATTAAATTAATCATAAGACCTAAGTATTAAAGTTACCATAAAACCTACTCTAAGTGACCACAAAGCCTGATCGTTAAATTTAATTATAAAACATAATATAATTACTCATAAAATTTAATATGAATAGTCATAAAAACTAATACAACTGATCATAAAATCTAATATAACTAGTCATAAAATATAATATAACTATTCATAAAAACTAATATAACCAATCCCAAAAACTAATATAATTAGTCATAAAAACTAATATAACTAATCATAAAAACTAATATAACTAATCATAAAAATTAATATAAGTAATCATAAAAACTAATATAACTAATCATAAAACATAATCTTATTAACCATATGAAACTGAATCCAAGTATTTATATAAAAGTTAATCTATGTAACTAATCAAAAAACGTTATTTATGATTCAAATATTGGTCTGAACTTATTTTAAAAATTTCAAGCAAATCGGAGGGATCGCTATGGGGTACTTTCCTTGTAAGTAAAATTAAAATGGTAATGCATAAATTTAAATTGTTCATCTAGAACAGGGGTCTCCAAACTACGGCCCGCGGGCAAACACCGGCCCGCGAGCATCACCAATCGGGCCCGCTACCGCTGGCCGGACATGCCCAGTAAGCAAAAATTAACATTGGCCAACATAGGAAAATAAGGTCAGTGCGGCCGCGGGCCAACAAGAATAGGCAAAATTGGACCTTGGACTGAAAAGATTGGAGACCTCTTATCTAGAATATAATTAATTTTAATATACCGCCATAAGTTTCCGATGCAAAGTTTTTGTTAAGAAATTTATTCATTAATATTAAATAGATTAATTTGATTTCATTGCTAAAAATGACTTGTTCACATAAACCCTTTGAAAATTAATTATATATTTATGTATTGTTTCTTTCTTTAAATTTTTTTCAAAATGTGTGCAGCATTAAGAATTAATTAACTCCAGAAAAGCATTCTATGTCCATATTGCAAATATTTAGTGCATTATTATACAGTATAAAAAAAATTAGAATGAAATATATTAAAAGATTGACGAATTCAAAACTCCCCTTGTGGATTTCAAGGCCCCTACACCCCTGTAGGCTCCCCCGTCATCTTCCAGAGCTGCCCGTAAACATCTTCTGGCAACGACCATGCGCTTAGCATTGTCGATTGCATTTGAATTGGTGCCGTTCCCAGGTAATTTATCATAGGCGTCAAGTCGGCCATAGTCATAGGCGTCAAGTTTTCGCTTCGGCTCCGACGATAGCCGAATATGCGTATGGAAAATATAGGGCGAACAAAACAATATTCACCCAACTATGTCGAACCGCATGCAGGTGGAACACAGGGAGTGGTATCGGAAATATGGCTTGAGTATCAATAAGACAGTACAGTCTTCTATGCATTGAAGAAAGGAAGAGCCCCTGGTGATGATGGTATTACATTAGATATCCTAAAAGAAGCTGGAGAATATGTAGAAGACATACTTGCAAAATTCTTTACCAAATGTCTTAACAGCCAGTGACGTAGTCGAGGCCTAGCGCAGTCAAGCGGCGCTAAGGAAAATTTTAGGAAATCATACATTTTACAAACAAAATTCTGTTCAAGTTGTAAATAAAAAATATGTGGATTCTACAATTCTATTAAGAAAATTGTGTTTTAGAGCAATGACCCTAAAATTTTGAATAAATCAACTAAGAATCGTGGGAATTTAAACGAAACTATAGCTTGGAACACGTATCACAAACTGTGTTCCGAAAATATAAAAAACCACAATGCTGTTTGACACAATGAAGGCGACAAGGGCGAAAAGGAGGACTTTTGGCTATCTTGTTCAATTGTTTTCTTTATTTTATTATCTCACTTCAGAGGTCATTCCTGGTTTAGTTCGGCTTGGGCTCATGCGCTTGTGTCACATTATTATTATTATTTTACGCTTATATGCCCCGAAGCTATATGTTGTAGGCAGTGTCGGATCCAGTGTAGCATTTGCGGGGCGGGGTATTGCAAAGTCAGCTCGACAACAAATACATAATAATAATTTCTGCCCCTATCAGATTAATGGGCTATTGACTGGTTAGGGGTTCCCTGACCACTCCGTGGATACATCCCTGATTTAGAAGAGCGCTAGGCTACTTATTTATTTAGGACTGCACCACTGTTAACAGTAGTAACATACCAAACCAATGGGATTCTGCAACAGTAATTCTTTTGCATAAAAAAGGTGATAAAGAGGATTTGAAAAATTACCGACCAATTAGCTTGTTACCTGCTATTTATAAAATCTTCACAAAAGTGCTAACACATCGCCTGCAGAAAAAATTAGATGCAGCTCAACCAAGTCAGGCTGGATTTCTAACAGCTGGATTTCGAAGTGGATTCAGTACAGTGGACCATACTCAAGTATTAACAGAACTAATTGAAAGAACACATGAATATGAAATTCCATCGTGTGTGGCATTTGTTGATTATGAGCAGGCCTTTAACGCCATTAAAACGTCAGCAGTCATCAACTCTTTAAGATCAGCAGACATCGAGGATGTGTACATTGACATGGTGAAACGTGTGTATAAAAATGCAAGTGCAAAATTTCGGTTACATAAAGATACCAAAACTATCAAAATTGGTAAAGGTGTGAGGCAGGGAGATACCATTTCTCCAAAACTTTTTACTTCAGCTTTACAGATGATTTTTCAGCAGATAAATTGGAATAACAAGGGAATAAAAATAAATGGTGAATATTTAAATCATTTGCGGTTCGCTGATGACATGGTTATGTTTTCAACGGACCCATCAGAACTCCAAGACATGGTATAAGAGCTCTCAACTAGAAATAGAGAAATTGGACTCAAGATAAACCTACAAAAAACTAACATCATGTTCAATTATTTCATAGAGAAAACAAAAATACAAATTGACAGCCAGGCACGTGCCAACAGGGGGGGGAACAGGGTTTTTTCTCCCCCCCAGTCTCGGAAACCGAGGGGCGAAAACCATATTTCGCCCCCATTATCAAGGAATGTTATTAAAATTTTAACCAAAAATAAATTGGCACAGTATAGCCCAGATGCTCTTGCACCATAAAAATCCAAACAAACAAACAAAAATAACATTAAACATTGCCACTAATGTAGCAAAGCTGAAAGAACCTTGGATTTTCATTTCATTTTCTGTCAATGGATGTCCGCACCATATCGTCAATAATACTGCTTTGATAGTGCCCCCGGATGTATATCTTTTTACAAAAATATAAGCGTCTCTTTTCCTGTACATTTTCCTTTAGTCTTTGTGAAACCATTGATTTTAAAGCTTGGTGCTCTGCGAAATCAGTAAAATTGAAATCGTTCAAGTGGTTGTTGTTTTGTAATTCAGTTTATTTTAACTATTTAATTAACTAATTAACATCTAATCAGGCACGTGCCAACAGGATGGATTATGCGAATTCGTTTGAACACTCATAAGATACAGAGTATTGCAGCCGGCCATCAACGGGAAGTTGGGAAGCAACTTTGTCAGTATTCGGATTGCAAAGAAAAACCTCAGTGCGTGATCAGAATAACGAAAAAAAAAGTATGAAAATTCATCAAAGGCATTTCGTAAACGAAATAAATTAAAATTGCAATTTTTTTTAAATATTAGTAGATTGTTGAGGAGGGGGTCTCAAACCTCTATTGAAATTTATTGAGGGGCTCGGGCCCTATGAGCCCATATAACTTTAGGCCTATGATCCCCCCCATGCACACACACCCACACACTTTCACTTATGATCAAGTGACGAATTTTGCTCGACTCACATTGCATTGCAATCACGGCTCACTAATATGTGCCAGGCTTTAGATATTTATTTTTTATGTTTTATGGTACAAATAAAACAATAGTCGTGCTGCGCCGTTACCTATAAAACCCGCAGATCTATGTAGGAAAGATAAAAGCCATCATACATAAAACAAATAAAACTGCAGGCATTTTGTGACAATTCCCCTCGCTGAGAAATGACCCAGCCGAAATCGAAAAACAGAATATTGCTTCGGTCTAGAAGTGACTTTTATAAATGTTTCCAGCCTCCTTAATTAGATCAACTACTACTAGTTTATAATTTTATACAACAGATGACAACACACATGAATTATTTTTCTCCCGAAGTTCGCTAATAATACCTCAGGAAAGTACTTTCTTAGACCATATAATATACGTGCCTGGTTGGGGTGCATTCAAAAGAACAAGTTTTATCCCGAAGGAAACATTGCCTTTATGTCTAAAAAGAAAATCTTCAACCAGTTTGTATTGCCAGTCCTCTCTTATCAGAGATATGGAGTCTAACAATTGCAGCAATACGGAAGTTACAGACAACCCAAAGGAGCATGGAGAAGTGCATAACTAGGATAGATCAAAAAATAAATACTTAGGTCAGAGAACAAACAGGAGTAGGGGCATTGGCGCACTCGTGGGGGGGGAGGGGGTGATGGGGGTTGTAACTCCCATTGGAATGAAATTTTGTATATTTAACATAGGAACATGTGAGTTGCAGCTCTGTAACACCTTATGGGGCTTAAATCCCCCTTACGAACTTCCTACGTGCGCTTATGAGTAGAGGTTATCATTGTTAAAGTAAAAAGGCTGAAATGGCGATGGGCTAGGCATATCGCAAGAAGAACTGATCAACGATGGACAACGCAAATTCTCAACTGGATTCCAAGAGACCACCGAGGACCTAGAAAACCTCCTCAAACTACATGGGTGGTTAAAATAAGAGAACAGATTGGGGTGACGTGGAAGCGAATTGCTCAGGATAGGCTTATGTGGAAAGCATTTAGAGGCCT
>QLNU02014176.1:110381734-110399687 GCA_006491805.2 Dysdera silvatica | reverse complement strand
GCTTTCCGCCTATCGGCCTAGCCAGCCGCTTGCCTTCGCCTAAGCTTTTTTTATGAAATATCCAAGATACGATCATACATTTTGTTCAGTATTAGTTTTTTTGATGTTAACTTCTAATTTTGTAGGGAGGCTAGAGTTAGGAGGTAGACATATGTATGCTCAGAAGATCGGCTAAGAAGGCAAGATACTTCTGCATGCAGTGGTGTAGCTAGATATTTTGAGGCGCGGGACGTATAACTGTCATTGCTGTTTAAAGGCTAATTGCCGCCCTCCGAATTGTGGCGCTCGGGGCGACCGCCCCCTTGCCGCCTATAGCTACGCTACTGTCGCCTAATATTGACTGGACTCGTACAAACGATACTGTTGAACACATGCTGGGTTCTTTTGCTTTTTCCTAGCACCATGGTACAGCGCTGAGAATGAGCTTTTTTCTATGCGCTATAACCAAGGTGCACAGGTCGGTTTCCCAGTCAACAGAGATTCAAATTCCTCTGAAAACAGTTATTCTCGGTACATCATAATCTTAGCTGGAAATTTTAGGGATATTTATTTGCAAAAAGCAAATAAATAAGCCTCTATTAATAATCAGGGGTTTTTTTTTTCATTATTATTAGATCTCGTGCTATTTTAATCTTTTATTGTTTATTCGTGAATTCTTTTCCTTGAAAATAAAAGGTAATGTTTAAAACAATGTACTTCCTTCCTATTTCTTTCGGCATCTGGGAGATACCCAGGAAATTAACAGGCGTTAAGTTAATCAGTGTTGCCATACAAAAAACTTCTACTTTCCGGTTTGTTTATAAATTTACGAAACAGACGTGTTCCTTAAGGTTAGTTGTTGGTATTTAAATTCAAATTTTCTTGTATTGTAAACGTTGGCTTATCTTGAGATGACTTAGACCTTGAAAAAGAGAATTTAGCCCCCTCCCCCATTTTTAGAAAAAGTGAAAATTACAAATCAATGCTATACACGAAACACTGTTGTTACGTTTTTTGCACCCCACACCTCACCCAACTAGCCCTCGAGTGTAGCAACGCCAATGATTTAAATATTATTTCAAAATTTATATAGTTTGTATTTTTTTTTTATCTAGTGCAAAAATGCCCAATATCAAGGTTTTCTGTGGTTCCTCGCATCCTGATTTAGCTCAAAAGGTGGTGGACCGCCTTGGTATACCGCTTGGGAAGACCGAATTGAAAAAATTCAGCAATCAAGAAACATGGTAGGTTTTGGAAGATACTTGGTACAATCTATCATTATTATTTCATAAAAAAAAACCAGTGATTGCAAAGGTGGGCGGTGCCGTTCACGAGTGGAGGAGCAACTGATCACATGGTGGAGGAGACATGGGCGTAATCTGGGATGGGGGCACTTGCCCCCAGTTTTTTTTTTCTAAAGGGGCAAACTTCTACTTTCCCCTTCTTGCCCCCCGCCCCCAAATTTAAGCTATATTTAATCCCCAAGTTACACCTATGAGGGAAGAGACTGTACTACTGCTTTTGGGGGTTCCAAAAGAGAGTTTACGTCATTGGAAAAGAATTAGCTGTACATGATGACATCGGGGAAGGGGTAATTCACCTAAACAAAATGAGGATCACTGATCTGTAGATTCACTTTTTCCTGTTTGATCATCACCACCTTTCAAGACTGTGCACAAGGGCTGTGTGGTCACCCTCCTCTCAAACCAGGATTCATTCTAGTTGGTCCATAGGATGTGCTGTTTTTCTACCCAACTTAACAATGCATGTTCTCATCAAACTGCCCTAGTGGAAGAATAACTTAAAGAAGACCTAAAAAAATGAGGATAACAACCGTTTACAATGGCCAGGTTATTCCTTCGACTTAATCTCGTTAAGCATACATGGGGCACACTAGTGATGTATTTTGCAGAACATCATCCACCTTCTGAAACTCTTTCACAACTTTCAACATCACCAATGCAAAAATGGGACTCCATACCTCAAAGACAGCTTGATAATCTTGTTCTAAGCGTGCCTATGCACTATATTATGTGCATCACTACGGTGGACTACCATACAGCATAACTAAAAATTTCAGCACTGTTAAACATTTGTTCTCTACATAGGATGTGCATTATTACTTTGTTCTATGGAACTGTCCTCCTTTATCTAGACCACTATGGTGGAACCATGGGTGTTTTTTTTAATAATCTTTTAGTCTAATATGCTATGTATCTAGACTACTTTAGTTGCAGTCCTAAAGGTGGAAGAGTCAAAACTAACATTATCCTTAATTTTTTGGCATGATTGTAGTTTATTAATTTTTGCTGCTATATGTGCATTTTATAATCCAGTGTGGAAATCAAGGAATCGGTGAGAGGGGAAGACGTTTTTATAATTCAAAGTGGATGTGGTGAGGTCAACGACAATCTCATGGAATTGCTGATTATGGTAAATGCGTGCAAGATAGCATCTGCATCTCGAGTAACTGCAGTCATTCCACTCTTTCCCTATGCACGTCAAGACAAAAAAGACAAAGTATGTGTGGTAAATGCTTTTGAATTTAAATTCATTATTCTTATTCCCTTATGCATGTATGTGTAATAATTCATTTGAGTACTTACATATTAGCCTGTCGACCAAAAAATTGGTGAAGAATTTGCGCCAAAGTTCATTCGCATAAATAACTAAATGTAACCATTTATTGACGTTATTTCTCCACTATTCATATATATATATATACTATACATATATATGTATATATATATCATTATTGGTTCTGTTTCACGGCATTTAGCAATAGGTTTCGATTTGGCGAAAATGGTCGACAGGCTAATACGTAAGTACCTTCATTTAATTAAATATTCTTATATGGAAAGATATAATTTGTGAACTGTGGATATGAATTTATGTACTTCAGGTTTGATTCTATTCTTGAATTAGGTTTATTTTGTTTATTAGACATGTGCATTAAAGTTGTTGAAATATAACACTTGCAGAATGTAACACAGTAGGACCCGTATATATATAACAAGGCTCTTGGGACCAACAAAAATCTAATGTATGCTCAGTATTTTACTAAATTGAGTATACATTATATATATGGCTCACTTTATACTTTTTGCACTGAAACTATTAATATAGATTAAAGAATTTTTCTTCTTCTGTTTTTAGAGTCGTGCACCAATTTCCGCCAAACTTGTTGCAAACATGCTGTCTGTCTCTGGAGCAGACCATATTATTACAATGGATCTTCATGCATCTCAAATACAGGTAATTTTCACTGGGCAACAAATTTTAATAACTATTTAGTTTAATAAATTTTTTTTATTTTATTGTTGTATAGTTTCATAGTAATAATGCAATTGTCTCCCATGCAGAAAACCTGGGTATGGCTCTCAGTTTTTTATTTATCCATATTGTGGGATTGGTTTCCCTGAAAAAATGCAAGTCCGTACATATAGGACCATAGCTAGGGAGTGGCGTGGAAGGCTCATGTCGGGGGGCACAGGCGAGAAAGGACGTAAAATTGGCTAAAATAATTCACAGGGGAGAGTATGTCCATTGCAAATAGTAGCACATGGCTACTAAAACAAATGACAAGTTAACAACATTGATAAATTTTACCTATGACAGTATGATTTTTAGTATCAATCATTAATTTTTACACAATGTAGTGCATAAATGTTTTATTTAACCCATAATAGTTTATTGATACATATGCAATTTCAAGTCATTGTTTTTTACTTTACACGTTGTATTTAGAATATCCCGTTTTTGAAGTCTAACAATAGTCTGCTAGCAAAATACAGTTCGAGTTTTACTTGATACCTCTATCCGATTGTAGAAATGTCCTTGTAGAAAACACTATGTGTGTAAACACCATGGCTGACCAAGAAAAAATTTACTTCAAAATGAAAGAATTTTGATTTATAACTCAACTTTTAGTAACTCTGTAGAAAGTTGCCATGTTAGTAATCTTTTTTTATAATCGTCAGCTGTTAATTGTTGTTGGTCAGAAAATTGTTAGTCTTTGTGCAGTATAATCTTAATTTTAATTATCCTTGTGCCATAAAAAAAAAAGTATATAGATAGATATACAGGGTGTCCCTGAATTCATGGCCACACGTTAAGGGGTTGTAAAAAACATCCGATAAACCACATTGGCCAAAATCCCCATATCTGCAAATGACTCCGATTTGGCCGTGGAGTGAAAGTACTATTTATATCCACATCGTTGCTACAAAGGCAATTACATGAACAAAAAAAAGTTAATTTTTTGACACATAATTTAAGTGATTGACCTAATAATGCAGCAGAGGCAAAAAAAAATCGTGAACTCCCTTCCTGGTCCTGAGCAGCTTATCATTTAGACATCAAAGGTATAGAAAATGAGGAAAACCATTGTTTTACCATACTGGAGGCAGTTGGGAATTGTCAAGCATGTGTAATAGGTGAAGGAGATCAAAAGAAACAACTTCGGTCTAGTGAACCTATGTCCAAAAATGAGCCATTCTGGAAATGTAGGGATGCTATTATTTGCATCCACATTAGTTAATCATGATTTAATAAACTTTAACAGAAATAACATGAATTACACGATTTAATAAACTTTAACAAAATTTGGAAAATTTGCCGTTTTAGCCTAAAACCATATTGGAAAAGGTTTCACTACTTACTATGGCCCAAAACTCTACTTGCTAGGGCCAAATTAATGCAATTGGTAAAATCATGGCCTAAACGTGAGGCTTTCATTTGGGCCATAAATTCCGAAATTGCATAATGTGGGTAAAGTGCCCATGGCCGATGAAATGGGATCGACGGCAGCGCCCTCTGTGGCGAAATTGGGAAGTTATTGCACCTAATTCCCGAACTAGAGGAGATACAGAAAATTTTTCAATTATAAAGTTGTTAAGCACCAACTAATTAGTACGAAATGACTTTTTTTCACCACCTTAATAGGGCAAAATTCGTAATTTAAGAGGTTTTAAAGGTATCCGTCCAGTAACACCATTGTTGGTCAAAATTCCGATTTAATTTCAATTTTCAAAATTCATGTTAACTTCAATCATTCATTCTTGTAATTCCGTAAAACTTCATTCATTATGTAAGTACAGATTGCATGTTACGTACTATGTATAGTATGGGGGAAAAATGAATGTTATTAATGCTGTTGTAGAAATGGTATTATTTTATGTCATCATGATTATTTGGTATGATGCGGTTGCGACGACAACCCAATTAGTTTCCAGGCTAATGCCTTAACCAACTACGCCACTGGTACGCCTACTGCACAATGCGATCTCAGCTGTTGTTGCCCCACAAAGCATTGAAAAAAATAGTTTGTACATAAATGTTCTCCCTATAAACTATTTTTCACTCGTGTTTAGGGTTTCTTTGACATTCCTGTTGATAATTTGTATGCAGAACCAGCTGTTGTAAAATGGATTAAAGAAAACATTTCCGAGTGGCGAAACACCATTATTGTGTCACCAGATGCCGGTGGTGCAAAACGGTAAAAAAGAATTCATTTTGTATTTTTTAATAAATATATAACCACAAATGTACTGAAACTAGTGGAAATTTTCAATGAATGGCGTACAAGACGCCAAAAAAAAGAGAAAAAAACAGCTAAAATGCAAAATTAAAAATACTAGCCAATAAAATCACAAGTAAAATTTGTAAATTTTCAAGTGTTTTCTTCATTTAGCACAGCGTTAAGAGTATTATTTTTTATTCACTTATGCGTAGTGGGTAATATTGAATTCTTACTTTTCTCTTCCTGGTAATGGTATTTCTACACGTCATAAATAGCATTATTTAATAAACTTCAATGATACACATGCTCTGGTGGCCATTACCATCATCTACATTTATTAGATTGGGTTTGATCCCTAGGTCAGCTTGGTTGTGTGTAAATGTGTCATAGTTCAGAAGTCATGTTAAGGTTATGGTTCCCAACCTTTTTCAAACCACGCCCCACTTTTATAGTAACCAAAAGATTTGTTCCCCACAATTATTTATGACTCCCAAAATACATTAAATACAAAATTATACTATATATATATTATATTAATTATATATATATATTGCATTATGTACAGGAGTCCATTTTGAATTCCCCCTGGGGCATGGGCCCCACATTGGAAAACACTGCGTTAAGTCGTAGGATTCATCTCAGGTGACGTATCATAATCTTGGAGAATGTAAAGTATACAGACATACATTTAATGGCAAGCATGTTATTTTTGCTCTTTGGAGATTTTTATTTATTTATTTAAAGATTTGTATTTATAAGATTTTTCTTTATTTATATACAGGGCCTTTCAGAGAAAATTCGAGGCCAATTAATATTTTAGAGGCCCTTCAAAATTGACATACAATTCTAACATACTTTGAGTTGCCAAGTTGAGGCCCCCTAATATTGCAAGGCCCAGGGTAGCAGCCCCCCTAATAAATAGGCCCTGTGTATATATTATATATAGTAACTTCATTTTATTTTCTAAGTATATACAAAGAGTCTCCACACACATGGAGAACATGGAATTCTCAGGGAATTTGAAATAGTTCCTGAAAGTCAGGGGAAAATGGGGTTTTTTGGTCAAACTTGGAAAAGTCGGGGAATACCTTCTTAACTTCTGTTTTGAATAGCTAAATCTCCCATGAACATCAAGTTATTTTCCCCAGAATCAAAGTTCATTTGAAAGTTACTAGTGATTGATCAGGGAATTTTTTCCCTCACGTAAGTGGTAACTCTGATGAATCATATAAAGTTGCAAAACTCAGGAAATTGTCCTCCTTTAACCCGAGACAGGTTGTGCTTTATTTTTGCGGCAGATAATTTTATTATTGTTGCAAACCTGTCAATTCTGCATTTGAATTTTTAATGAAAGACATGGTTTCCGACTCGAACTTTTTTTCGCTGTTCCTTCAATTCTCCTGTTTGGAAGATTCGAAATGACACACTGAGAGCTTCCAATTGTTCCAGCAATTTTTCTCCAAGACATACTGTTGTCATGTAATACCCAGATTTGTCCAATTTTACACTCACGAAATTGCTTTGCTCTTGGCATTTTTACGGTTAGCTCAAAATTTCGATTTCGCACCTCTTTTTTATTCTCTTATCAGTAAATGACGTTACATCATCAGTGAAAGTAATTTGCATACAGTATAAAACTTTATGAACTTGTAACTTTGGCCAAGTTATTTATGTTTTTTTAAATGAATTTAAATAACATAATCATAAAAGCCTGTGGATGTTTAAAATACTTTAAAAATCACCATAAAACAATTCTTTCATATCCCATTCATGTAAATACTTTACAATCCCGCTCATGACAGAAAAATGACTGAGCTTATAATTTTACCCACCAGTGTATGTTCAAAAATTCCACTAGCACAAAACATGTGTTATTTTTTCTGCACATAGTAATCTGTGATTGGGGTTCTGTAACAAGGAAGGTCTTCTGGCCAACAGATGCTAATTTTAACAAAAGAAATACAGTCGAAAGTACGCACACTAATAACCTCATCGTGTAAAAATTAGCAGCCAAATTCGCATATGAACTCCGGAAAAAATTAATAAAAATATGATCCAGGTTACCAGAAAGAAGCTTTTATTATTTTTTTACCAAAATTTTCTCGCCGTGGGTTGCAATTAGCAATTTTTCTGTATTTTTTATTAATTTTTTCAGAGTTCATATGGGAATTCGACGATGTGATGGTATTATTAGTATGTGTGCTTTTGACTGTATTTTTCCTGTTAAAATGGGCATCTGTCAGTCAAAAGACTTCTCTTATAAGTGGTGGATGTTCGAATTTCTTGTAAAACTGTATGTTCCAATTCAGCAAATCCTTAGCTTCCTCTGCACCATACAAATGCAGGCAAATGGAACATAAAAAAAAGTTCAGGAAATTAAAATGTTTGGTCATGCTCATAGTGTTTTTACCGTATAGACTATATATATGTAAGGCTTATTTTTTCAGAGTTACTGCTTTGGCTGATCATTTAAATGTTGAGTTTGCTTTAATTCATAAAGAGCGGAAAAAGGCTAATGAAATTGCTTCGATGGTATTGGTGGGAGATGTCAAAGACAAATTAGCGATCCTTGTTGATGATATCGCTGATACTTGTGGAACTATTTGCCACGCAGCTGACAAGTAACTATACTTAAATGTTTATTAATAGTTAATAGAAGAGCAAATACACTAAAGGAACTTAGTCTGATAATTTAGTTTTTAAATTCATTTAAATTCTAATGTGTTGTAATACTTATAACGTAACTAATAATTCCAATAAAAATATTTCAACTGCTGTTTAGAAGGAAACATATGTAATTGTAAGTACCTTACCTGTGGCAATAAGTTCATGTGTACCTTATGCATGGATATTATAAACAGTAAGAAAAACAGATTCATTTAACTTCGTTAAGTAACCTCTTTACTAGACAGAGTACTCTATTTAAGCTGTAGTTTGCAAAAAATTTAGTATAAATATTGTAATAGGCATTTCAGTATTACACCTAGAAACCTTCCTTCTCCCAAAACTCAATGACAGTAAATTTACGCACACCCAACTTTCGACTCATCTTGCTCGACTGAATATTCAAGGTTTCTTTTAATGCAGTCATTAATACGAAAATCAAAAATAGCACAAAATCTGGCACAGTCTGTATCTTACAAAACTGAAAAAAAATGGCAAAATTATGGTCAGGACTTCAGGGTCATGAGAATATCTTTCAGAAATGATAAAATGGATCATGTATGCAATAGCTTGCTTGAGAATTATGGCCGAATGTGTATACTGTCAGAACATATCTTGTACACTATTAGGAAACTTAATCCATAGCAATTGTAGGCCGCCAACATCTACTGCCGGAGAAGATTGAATTTTGCAGTGCTTTGTCATAAAATTCCAACCTGCTGTGTTCGTGGAGAATACAGAGTTATGGGCAGAACTTTTGGATCACCCTCAATAAACTTTTGGTAACGGGCTATATGACATGAGCGTCAGTATGTACAAAGGAAAATGAAAGCCTGTGTTAATGCCGGTTCAGAGGAAGAAGCAGTTTGCTTAGGCCCAACAACCAGCTAACTTGGCCTGAGTCTTAATGGCATAGGGTATTTGGTTTGAGTCGTTCCTGATCCTATATGCAAATATTGAATGGAAGATAATCCAGGCAGACTGACTGACTCGCCCAAAACTGTGTAAAGCAAGAAGTCAAGTTCTCAGGCAATGTGAAAGTGTATGAGTGTTTTAAATATTCTATCATTGCTGATTTTTTTCCATGTGCGACTTGTCAGTATACCATGCTACCAAGCAATTTGGCAACAGCATTTCCTGTCTTGATCCACAAAGTGGGATAACCTTCCAATGAAGTTAGGCTAAGCTCCATTCTCCACGTATCACCATTACTTGGCTTCCTCAAATTGTGTCCTGGACTGGATCCTGAATTCACCAGATCTTAACTCAGTCAAGGACCCAAGGGTAGACTGGACCGGTGCACCTCCGGGACTATCGCCCTCTGATAATTATTGGAGGATGCAAATCCTATGGCCAGAGTGCATGTCTTGTATTAATACAAGGTATGCACTCTTTGAGAGGATCCAGTCTACTCCTGCGAGGACCCATGGCGTTTCTCCAAGAAAGATGTCCTAAAATGCAACCCCTAAGCAAAAGACCAGCTAAAGACTTTTGGCAAACATTCCACGAGATCTTTGTCATGCCTATGTAAATGTATGCTCAAGCAACAATTAATGTTTTGACACCTGCATTTCGGCTAAAACTAAACCTTTTGTGAAGAAGAAAAAGAGACTCCGTCTTGCCCAAAGTTTAATTCGGGACTCCCTGTACAACCTGCAGAGTCTTCAATCAGCTAAAGTGTCAAGACACAGACAACGGTACTCTATTTCTTCATGTTTAAGATTTTGTAATGTTTTATTACCCTTCGCAGGGTTAGCATAATTTACCAAATATTGGTTGATGCATGAGACCACTGGAACAGCTTTTTTATATGATTTTCAGATTTTCATGGGGGGTGTGGGGGGGTGTGTGATTGATGACTAATATTTTGCACCTACATTTCACAAGCGAGTTGCTGATGTGTATGCTGTAAAAGTGGGACTCATGAAGTGGTGATAGTAAACAAGAGCTGAATGTACTTAAGTTTATTGCTATTGAGTTTTGGGAAGAATAATGTTTCCAAACATATACTGAAATGTCTCTTACAATATTTGTACATATTCTTTTTCGTAAACTATAACTTAAATTGTATACTTTATCTAGTAAAGTGGTTTCCTTTTACAAACATGAACGAATCTATTTTCCTCGATATTTATAACAACCATGCATAAGGTGCACATAAACTTATTGCCATAGGTAAGGTACATTCAAATTCAATTATATTATTGTTTTTATGGCGAAATTTGCTTATACTGTTTTGATTTACAATAAACCTCTCTTAACAACCACTATGTTTTGGCACAGACCTCCCCCATTTTTTTTTTCTCAACGTGAAATTTATCTCTATTTAAAGACTAACGGAAACCACTCTCTCTCTATGAGCAGTGACCATATTTTGGAGATTGAGAAGGGATAAGGGATTTCGTTTCCTGTTTATCTGACCTTGAACGAAGTAAACAGTTCAGCGGTGACTTTCCCTTTCAAGTTTCTTTTTATCATAAAAAATTTAACTTAAAATCAAATTTGTGTCTTCCCGCCCTTCCTTTTTTAGCCTTTCTGACTCGAAAGTATCGTTAAGTACCATCATCGGAACTCTCAGAAAATCTCCATGCCCTCTGGTCCCAGAAAACATTCAAGGAAGTGGATAGGTTAATGGAAATTTCGGTACCTGTTTAAGAAAATGAAATTTTTTCATACATTTTTTTTACTGTAAAATTATTTAGAAAAATAATCATGATGTCAAAACAAAATACCATTTATTCTTTTTTTTAAAACAGTTGTAAATTTCACAACTTTCAATTAGAATTTCAGGTTACCAAATTGTATTTTTTAATTTTAAAAAATATGATTTGGTAAATTTTAATTGTTTTCTATTAAATTTCATGATTATCCCCCTCACCATAGAACCCCATTAACAAAACCACCTCTCTAAGCAACCATTTTTCACTGAACCGTGGGTGGTAGACTTAGGGAGATTTTTACTGTGCATGTGCAATGTACACACAGGGATGGACTAAGTCATCTCAAAGGGTGCATACCTTGGATTATCAGAGGGCGGGAATCCTTGTCCATTCAGATGCGCGAGTCCTATCATTCATGAGGGTACATCAGCCTACCGGTGGCCTAGTCCGCCCCTGTATGTATGTATATATATATATTGTACATACATATTAAATTCATGTGTACTGTATGATTCAGGTTACTTGAAGCTGGTGCAGTGAAGGTATATGCCATCTTGACACATGGAATCTTTTCTGGTTCAGCTATTCCCAGAATAAACAATGCAATGTTTGAAGCTGTGGTTGTTACGAATAGCATTCCACAAGATGCAGCAATGGCTCAGTGTTCCAAAATTCAGGTTCGAAAACTCAATTTTTTAAAGTATGAACATCTCTTAATTTGACATTGACATTACTTTTACATTCGTATTCATCAAAGTTGTGTGGTAAAAATTCACACTACGTGACAGTTTCGTGCTAAAGCCAGTCACCACGATAATTAGCATCAGAGTAATTTTGGCTTAACGCTTTACCTACCGCTTGCAACTGAAATGTATACATCGAAAAGACTGAACGATTCGAGTGCAGATTATATGAGTTCTTCACAAATAACAGCGGTATTTTGCAAAAAGGCATTTGCGCCAATTATTTGGCTTCTGGGCAGCAAACGCTGGCAATCGAAAGACGAATTAATACTAGAACCGCGGCTGAGGTCAAATTGACCACTTGTGAAATTTAAACTCAAATATCTTTTAAACCTTTCGTGTTTGAAAGCTAGAAATTCTTGACTTTTCCTAAAATATGTTCCTAATAGCATATATAAAGTTTTAAAAAAATACATTACAGAGAACCGTAGTTATAAGCATATGGACCTAGAACCGCGGAAGCGATCAATTTCATCGCGTTGTCGTTTTTTGTGTAAATAATTATTATAATAATCAATTAACAAGAATAATATGATGTATAAAGTAATAATAATAATAAATATGATATATATATATATAATTAATTAATAATGTATCATAATTATGCGAACATCGTGGAATTATTCAGATTTTTTTGGCTGATTGAATTTCAATATGTGACACGAAATAATTTGGCTTCATTATCAATCAATAAATCAGTTTATTTACATGCATGAATGAATTAGATACATTAGAAAAGTTATTAATCAATCATTAACGTTATGAATCAAACATTAATGTTATTAATGAAATATTAAAATTATTCTATCAATTGAATCGTGTGAAATCTAGAGGAACGTAATATAAAACAGATGGCCCTAAAAAAACACTTGCCCTCCTCGCGACCAAATATAAATATGCGAAATAATTGCAACGGATGAGAAACATTAATTGTAATCGATGTCAAATAACAACCTTGAAAAATTGTACATAGCTTTTGTTTGCTTATCATTTTGGCATTAATTTTAATTTCTGTCCCGGTTTACGTAACTAAAAATTGATAACAGTTTAAATTTTACTTCTACATTTTTTTTTTCCTTTTTTGCAATTTTATGATCATAAATTTAAAAGTCCTTTCATTTTTCATGATACAATCCCGGCTCAAGAGGTGGGGGTGATCTTGCCATTGTCCCCTTTGGATCCGCAACTGATGTAAGATTATATTTAGTTGACGTTATGATATTAAAGATTTTTTTTTCCGTAAATAATAGTTTCCCAGAAAGAAAACATGTGCTAAAATTTTTATTTAATTGTAAAAATTAACCTAATTATTGAAAATATTAAATGAATATTATTAGAATTTAAACTAAACACATTAATATTGTTGAAACAAAAACAAAATTGCATTTATTTATAGTTTTTTAAAGAATATTCAAGGGCGGTCAAAATGACCGCAGCTGCGGTTCTAGGTATAATAAAAGTGCCGTGGTTCTAGTGTTAATAGGTTACCGGTCATTAAGCGTTGATGAAAAATGGCCTATTAATAGGCTTCTGGTAGGTAAAGTGTTAATATTCTATGTGTCGGTGGCCATTTGGTGACTGACCGACATTATGTTTTAACTAGTTTTGATTACAAAAGAACCCTACTTACTGTGTATTAACTAATTTTTTTTGTCCCTGTCTAGTGCATTGACATTTCGATGATCCTCGCTGAAGCTATTCGTCGAACGCACAACGGTGAATCTATATCATATTTATTTAGCCATGTGCCAATGTAACCTCTTTGTTCTCAGTGGTCTCTTGCCAGTATCCTATCTCAAACCAAAACTGTGATACACATATATGATCTTTCTGTACAATCCTCAATATGTCCGCATCTCACAGCGTCTTACACAGTGTCCAGCTTCCTTATTGCTCCATGTTGCCAGATTTGATATTACTTTTATTGCATTGTGTTTTTCCAAAGTATCACAGTTTTCCTCCTTTCAATGCCTTCTTCCTCTTTGGAGACAGTAGTAGTATCATGGATACATTTCAGAAATACGTTGCAATGCGGTTCAGTACCAGTAAGTATTTCACAGTGAACCTGTGGTTATACCAACAAGTTGACGATTGAGAAATAAATGAAATATAATAATCAAATTTATAAATAAGAGAGAACATTTTTTCTTTGTATCAAGAAATGGAATAATTTTTAATTCAGGAATCAGCAACCTTTTCGAGGTACTGTGGCTAAGTAATACTGCAGAGCCATTTCACCTGCCAGCGGAGTCAACCATTCATCAAATTTGGACTGTTTATGTTGCTGTCCACTTATTAAGACAATTTAAGTAGACCCGTTGATATGTTCCTAACTCAATAAAAGAATTGCTTTTCTTGAAAATTGTTGATTGGACTTTATGGTGCAATGACATCAAAGGTCATTTTGCACCAAACAAGGTGATTTCCTGAAAATGTCCTTGTACGTTTGATGCATGATTTATAACAGGTTTAACAATGCAAGCTGCACACAGCATGATCTTTTTGCTGTGTGAGCCCTGTGGTTACACAGTGTGGTAACGCATTTGCCTAGTGCACCGTTAACTTGAGTTTGACTCCCAATGGTGCAAAGAATGCTTACTCAGAGATCTCATAAATATCTCACTGCAGTCCAGGGTTTGGTTCCCTAGCCTTTTAGAAGTTAGGATTCCTTGGAAAACTGTAGGTCCAAGAGGTTTGGATTCCTCGGAAAATTGTAGGTCCAGAGGTTCGGATTCCTCGGAAAACAGTTGGTCGCTGCAGCATGACCACTGTAGTCCTTGAGCCGTAAAACCACAAACAAACAATTTTGCTGTGTGAAACCATATTTTGTATTTTAAGGGTTTTGAAAACAATGTATATTGATTTTTTTTTGTTTTTTTTTATATAGCAGACATTTTAGTAATATCAGTTACTTATAATACTAATATTATGATGAGCAAACATGAGTGACAGTGGAGAGGTTGTGATGGAGAGAAAATGAAGCTTTGGATGGAAAGAGAATTAAGGTTCATTCAAGGTATTAGCTACTCAGACTGCAAATTCACGATTTGTGACACCTTTTTAGCAATTATCTAACAGGATTCTGATTTAAAAGGTGTGCAAGAATTTTATACGAAAGCAAATAAAATACTTTTTTTTTAATTTTAACAATTATACTTGGATAGTTCTGCATGTTGGATCACTCTGAATGCCACTAAAATTTGTTTGCATGGCACACGTGCAAGCACTTGCCGACCCCTATTCTAATCCATGAGAATTTCCAGATTAATTACTTTCAGATGCGATAAATCTTCCGTTTTGTCATTTCCCTTGTAGAAAACACAAGGACATGCTTTCTGTATCCTCTATACTTGCTACGTCTCCGACAATGTTTCTAATTCTTCACTTAAATTGTAAAACTAAATTTAAGCTTCATCTGTAACTAACATTAGAATGTAAACTCAAAGTATGTATATTTTTGTGTCATATATATATATATATACACAACTTTATATAGTTACATTTTATATATAGACTGTTCCCGTTTTATGAGTTCTCTTTTTCCTTCCAGCTTTTATCAAAAATTAAAATACTGAAGTTAATTATGATAAATAAATACTAAGCATCGATAAACTTCCATTTTAAATTGCATGTATGGTATAAAACAGGGGTGTGGAACCTGCGGCCTTGTGGCCGCATGCAGCCTTTTGAGGTCCTTAGGTGCGGCCTTTTGACCGCACCATTTTAATTAAAATTGTGTAGAAAAGTCCTTTTATTTTTATTAACACGATTTAATTCGCCGTTTTTGTTTGCATTATAATCTTAAAATTAACCTTAGTAAAGTATTAAAGAGTAGAAGATTTAACGAAATAATCTTCCTTGATTGACTGACGCAATCAAAACACAAGCAGCCTTCGTACATTACAGTTAACTTAAATTGGCCTTCATACATTATAGCTAATTTAATGTGGCCTTCATACATTACAGCTAACTTAAATCGGCCTTCATATATTACAGCTAACTTAATGCGGCCTTCTAATATTAACAGCTTAGTTAATACAGACTTTAAACATGAAACGGTTGACCACCCCTAGTATACAATATAGTGTGTGCATGCTGTTAACATTGGAAGTATTGTTTAGGGTTTCCATGCCACCTGGAGAACCTGAAATTGTCAGGGAATTTGAAATCATTCCTAATACTGGGGTGGGGGCAGAAGACAAAATTTTGTGTCTCAAACCTGGAAAAATCAGGATAAACCTTTCTAACCTGTTCCGAATAGCGAAATTTCACATGAACATGAGACTATTTTCCCCGAAACCAAATTTCAAATCGAAGTTTAGTTTGCGATCAATCAGAGAATTCTGTCTGACATGGGCTCCTCCAGAATTACATGCAGGGGGGGGTGCCTCCAGGAAAAATTCCAATTGAATAATGTTGTTGGACTATAGTTTCTTGTGGATTCAGTCCTTTTTTCTCCCTTTTTTCATAAACCAAGGGGGTGCACCCCCTTGCAACTCCCTTGGGGCATCTATGCTGTCCGAAAAGTCAGATTTTTTTTCTCCACAGTAAGTGAGTGAGAACTCTGATTATTACTGAGAATTAATTGGTAAAATTTGGCATATTATGCCACATCACAGAATTCTAAGCCTAAAATTCTTATCTATTTAATTATCAATACAAATGTATTAGCCATTACTAGGGCCCGGATCTTGATGACCTAAAAGTTCCCAAAAAATGCCTTTAAAAAGATAACAAAATGCCCTTAAAAAGATGGAAAAATGACCTAAAAAGTCGAAAAAATGTCCTTAAGATTAAAAAAGTTCCCCCCCCCACTCTGAAAAAATAATTTGTATTATATTTTTGAAGTTGTAAATTAAATAATTTCAACTTTAGACAATTTATAGACTAGAATTTTCATTCTTTCTCCATGATATGTCAAAAGAAAAGAAAAAAAGGACGTAAATATACCTGTTATAAATGAATTTTAATGATGTGTAATCTAATCACTCGCAAGAACATCAAAATTGAACTGAATAATTATGCGTATGTTTAACATTGTTAAAACTATATTTTCTGAAAGCAAATTCTTATACCTTGAAAAACTCTTCTCAACACTTATGTATAACAACTCGCAGAAAGAAACTTATATATGTTATTGAAGTATGTTTTAAAAAAAAAACCTTCATTTTCTTTGGAAAATTCTTCGTCAATTCACAAACTTTCTGCCTCTCCAGTCAAGATACCAGAATTTTTTAAAGTCTGAAACTCGGAGGGTTTTTTTTTCTAAAACATAGATTAATTTTGCAACAAAGGAGTGTCCAGTCTTCCCCTTAGCCTTTTATCAACGTAATCAATTGAGTCAACGAGTTCCATTCTCTTCGTATGAGCCATTAATAATGGAAGGTAAAATGCTGAAGTTTGTGTAAATGCCAAATTCTCTTCTACTTTTTCCTGAGAGAACAGACATCGCGCAATTTGAAGAGATGCTACGTACTCCGGCTGAAACTCATTTACTGTCGCCTTTACAGCATCAAAATTTCCGCTGTAGCAAATATGCAACCATTGAGCATACGACCATGTTCCCTAACTTATTTGAAAAGATTTGGTAGCAAAATTAAACTAGGAGCTTGCCTTTTAAAGACTGTACGATAAAGAGATTTCAAGAATTTTTTGTAACATTAGAAACAAGTCTATCTACATCCAGATAATTTGCCTGAATTTCCTCAGCAACCCTAATGTAAGGTGTGATCAAGGCAAGTGACATGCACTAGCTTTGGATAAAAACATTTGTTTTCCCAGCTTTTGTTGTGTTTGGTGTGTCATCCGTTAAAAGGGGTAAAACGTCATGTTCCACTCCGTTTGGCCATAAAAGAGTAAAATATTTCTCAAGTAGCTGACAGAAGGTTGAACGATTAACTTTTTCAAGTACCTCGAAATTCAATAAAAATACCTAATATAAGGTAATAGTTGGGAAGTGTGACTACAGCGTTGAAATAAAAGTTGGGAATGGCACTAAAGGAAAAGTTAAAAAGGCTATGATTGATATGCGTAGATTGACAATGAAAGATATTTAAGCTTTTTTTAAATCTAGAAATCCTAGTTTTGGTTATTTCAACTTGTTTGTAATTCTTACGAAAATTTAATTTTTATGAAAAAATTGGCAAAAAATAACCAAAATCAAGAAAAATCGCTTAAAATGCCCTAGAAACCAAAAAATGCAACGAAATACAAATGTCATCAACATCCGGGCCTTGTCCATTACTATCAAAATGCTTGAATAATGCTTTTTCACACCATGCTTGATTTTAGGCAGTGATTTGGGTGGTTGCAAAGTGATTGCTAAAATATTTTTCAAAATGAGAATTGGGTAAGTTAATTTTTTCGGTGTGTGCTAAATAGAAAAA
>QLNU02014176.1:110365017-110381634 GCA_006491805.2 Dysdera silvatica | reverse complement strand
ATTAAACTCAAGATACTGCATTGTACTAAGCCATTGCAATGGTTTTTTAAATTAAATTTTAATCAAAATTATTAAAATAGAAACCTGTAAATGTTCAACTGAAATTAACATTGAAGACGTTACCAGCATGCAAAATTCAGAATAGGAATTTGACTTAGCCAAATTAGCATCAGTATTTTTTTTTCACTCGCCAATTGGCGAAGCATTATACAATTATGTAACAGTAAAAAAAGGTAGTATTTATTTGTTAAACTCATTAAAAACGTTTCTAACGTTAAAAATCAATCTATAGTAACGTTTAAAACTTTTCAGGAGTGGTTACCATTGCAATGAACAGTCAATTAGTCAGAGGTGGATCCAGATTTTTTTGGGGGGGGATGTAAAATGTAGTAGAGAGGACCCACTTATAACGAGCCCACATTTGGCGAGTTTCTGGATATATTGAGGAAATTATATGGATTTTAAAGCACATGTGTGGGAATTTTTTCTCATAGTCGATGATGTGGTAGTATTAGATGATAAATTGCTCCCAAAGAAAAGAATGATTTCACGGTGCCTGGTGAGAATCGAACCTACAACCTCTTGGTATCCATCTAAAGGCTCTTCCAACTGAGCTACAAACGACCTATTGTTCTCCTCTCTGCAAGCACATATAAAGCTTCACTATAAACGAGTTTTTGAAATGGGACATTGCCTGGACTGCTTGCTAAACCAAATCAAATCTGTCAAAGAAGTTCACATTCAAAAAACATGACTAGCATGATATTAAAGCACATGAATTTTTTCTTATCATAGCCGATGACATTGTAATATTAGATGATAAATTGTGTGTACTAGCAAATAAATGATTTCATGGTACGTGGTGGGAACTGAATCCACAACCTCTTGGTATCCACTCAAGGGCTCTTCCAATTGAGCTACGGACAACCTATCATCGTCTCCTTTACAAATGCATATAAAACTTCACTATAGATTAATTTTTGAAATGGGGCCAGTGCTTGGACTGTTTTTTAAACAGTATTTTAAAAGTCATGTTTTACCGGTTTAAAAAACAGTTCAGGCACTTCCTGATTTCAAAAACTCATCTGTAGTGAAGCTTTATATGCGCTCGCAGAGGGGAGGATGATAGGTCGTCTGTAGCTCAGTTGGAAGAGCACTTGTCCGGATACCAACAGATCGTGGGTTCAGTTTCCACCGGGCACAGTGATATCGTTATTTTCTTTGCAAGCAATTTTATGGATTTTGTTTGGTATGATTAAGCGTAATACAATTTAACCACTTTTAGTCAACAAATCTTTTTTAGACCTGAATTTAACAAAAAAAAAAAAGGGAAAAAAGGAAATCAAACTTTTGTAAAAATTCCATCATTATATGCGGTTGGAGGACCCTGCGGTGGCGCAGTGTGGTAACGCGTTCTCCTATTGCGCGGCTAATCCGGGTTCGACTCCCAGCAGTGCAAAAAGAACGCTTACTCAGAGATCTCATAAAGATCGCACTGCTCACTGTAGTCCGGGGTTTGGTTCCCTAGGCCTTAAGAGGTTCGGATTCCTCGGAAAACAGTAGGTCCCGGCGCAGCATGACCACTGTAGTCTTTGAGCCGTAAAACCAAAAAGCAACCAACCAACCAACTATATGTGGTTGGTCGTTATAATCTGCGCTCGTTATAACCGATTTCCACCGCATTTTTATGGATTTGGGAGGGGAAATTTCCCTAATGCCCCCATGGATCCACCACTGAATTAACCAACAAGAATTCTATATATGCTCTCTTAAAAAATGTTACAATAACCCTACTATTGAGGGACTCATTCTGAGATGAGCAGGGTCTGAGTATGTTTACTTAAGCAGGGGATTAAAATCTTCACTCTATAAGCATGTGTTGAGGACAAATGAACTTTGTAAAGTAAATTTATAAACTTGTGAAAAGGTAAAGAATTATCTCAATATGTAAGTCACATAACATTAGGTTATGATGCATGTGCCCGTTATATGCATATGAACAACAAAATTGCTCAAATTTATAAAAATTTTGTATAACATCATATACCAAGAAATTTTCTTTATATACTTTTAGAATTATATAAATTTAAATTAAAACAACTTAAATTTATATATGTAATAATAAATTTAATTATTAAAATGATCGCATGAATTTGTTTAAATAGGTTGTTTATGTGTGTGGAGATTATTCGCTGTTTTCTGTTAATAAATTGGTGCATTCATTATTACTCACTAGGATAATCCTAGGGAGAAACGTATTTTCCTATATTTTATATTCTTTTTTAAATAGAAGTTCCCTTTTTTCAGTCATTAGATCAAATGACATGCAAATTAATATGGCCTATATATTATATAAGTCACACACATAATGGAATTATTATGTTAGTTGTTTAGACACCTTAATTTAAACTATACCATGGGCTTTCAAACCTTAATATAATAGACTTGCATTATAGTGACCCTTACCGCAGAGACATTATATTGAATATTCCTTTCCTAATTTCACAGTTATTAGAAAACTGTTGAGGGTTTTCTCAGTCTGTTGATATATCGCAGTAAATTACTTAGTCAAAGATTGCTATATATATAAGGCAAATTTACTATTCTGTATTACACTATAAATGTCTCCATGTTCTATTGTACTCCAACATATGATTATATAGATAAATTTTTAATGTTGAAAATATTTTTTCTGTAGAGGTTAATCGATAAAAACTGGTGTGTAATGCCACGTTCCAAAATTTCCATGTAATTCTTAGTTTTGGTCATTCATTCTGTAAAATGCAAGGGCATCGTTAAGGCAAATTACTCAGGGTGGCTTTTTTTTTTTTTTGCCAATGTTAACCTGAAGCAAATAACCACTTTAACCTTTTAATTCATTAAAAATATTGCATATGTTTCAGTTCCAGGGGCAACTGACCCCTGTCCCCCCCAAACAACACCCATGCCTGGTAGTGGTTCATTTTACAAAACCATATGAATAAACCAGATTTGATTCTAGCATAGGTATGCAGTAGAGGCGAGTTCTGGCTCATTTTTCGAGGCCCAAGCTCGAAATACTTTGCGGGAATTTGAGTCCCAGCCCGTCTGTGCTTAAAGTTTCTAATGTAACTTTAACCCCTTGACGTACAATTTAAGTATAAAAAAATAAATAAAAAAAGGTTAAACTATACTGTTTAATTTCCTACGAATTTTCATAGATACATATTTATAAAATTCTCAAAAACAAATCACATAGTTGTATTCCTTGGAAAATTTCATTTTAAAGAATTCAGTTTCAGTCGCATCCGTCTGATGAGCCCAGGCCCGAAAACTATATGAAATTATGAGCCTGTGCACACTCTTGGGCCGAGCCTGTCACGTCTTTAGTATGCAGTCCTTGTTGGTTTGCAGCTCTGCAGTCATAGGTTTAATTCTCCAGATAAAAGAACTCAGAATTCCCTAAAAAATAGTTTGGATTCTCTGGTGACTGTAAATCCTATTGCAACAGGATTGCAGCAGTCTTTTAGCCATGAAAACACAAACCTTATTTCAATGTTATATTCGACACCATTTGGCTGCTCCAGGTATCTTCCATGGAATCTGTTCATCATCAGGTGGCTCTGCAGTTTTCAGTTTACCATGGTAACTGGAATGTCACTACATCCAAAGTGAGCATATGCTTCAATGGGTTTAGTTTAAAATATTTGAGAAGGCACGAGGGAAGACAAAAAATATTTCCAACATTAATGAAATTTTGGTCAGTGTTAATTTTTGTTTTCTATAAATAATATTCTTCTATTTCTTAAAATACATTTCATTTTAAAAATTAAATTTCAAGATGTTTTTATAAAAAAATTTCAGTGTCAAACAATGCACATTATGTGAAAATAGCCTTCAAAATAATGTTGTTTTTAATATGTTTAATTACTGAAGACATTTTAGTGAAAAAAAGTAATTTCATACTCTGAATTATAAACTTTTCCTCATGTCTTTTATCATTATACTTATATATTTTTATAACCAGTTTCCCTGCAATGATCCATAACTATGTAAATAAGAACTTCTACGATTGATTAGATGTTTAAATACCATATATATATAAATGTATCGACATATTTAAATGTTAATAAAACATTTTTACAATGTTTATTGTTATTGTGAGTTTATTAGATTTTTGAAATTTATGTCTGAAGGTCATTTATGTGTCAATTAAGACACAATGGATAACATGACCTGTAGCTTAATACATTCATGGGTTAAATAATTAAATTAAAACTTCATTGATGAGTTATTTGTTCTTTTCAAAACTATGGTGGGTCATTTGTGGTAAGATCTGTTTAGTATGATCTTCAAATCACAATGCGTTTGATTTACTAAGCATATCCTTTGGACCATTTGCATAATTGCCAACTTGTATGGTTAGCCGTACAATGTACAGATTTTGTCCGAATTTTCAGATTATATAAAGAGAAAGGGATGATCGGTAGATTGCACAATTTTTTACAAGATTTGCGAATGAATTTCAAAATATGATTTATTTATTTTCAAAAACAAAAAGAAACCTTCAAATCCGATACAAGCATTTTTATGGCAGGAGAAAAAGAGTTTTTGATAACTGCAAAATCAATCATTTAAGAACACTTACAATATAATTAGAAAGTAGAATACTAATCAGTATTTTTAGTTTCATATTTAGGTATTGCCATAGATTTTTATTGCTTCCAGTATGTGTTACTGGTTTAATCATTTAATTTAGGGAAATTTTCTTGGATTTTGTTTTGTGTGTGTGTGTGTGTTTAATAAATCCTATATTTATTGATGGTAACTAGCTTCAAGGTCTAGTTGGGGGAGCACACTATATCCCACTCCCAATGTTCCACATGCATAATATCATTTGTAATTTTTATTTTTCTAGTTGGTTGTATTTTTATGGTGCAAGGACAGCAAGGGTCATTCTGCACCAAACAATTAAGCCACTGCTTATATCAGTAACCTGTGCATAATAAGAAAAAAATATATAGTACCCAATTCAATTCAGGATAGCTTTAACTTGCATATATATTTCATGTACCAATGCACGAGTCCTCAAAAATTGTAAGATTTTCGAAATTGACATGTTGGCAGGTGTGTATTTACCTAACTAAGCTGAGCATTGGCCTTCAAACCGCAATACGTTTACATAACCGAGCTTAGTAAACCCTTTGATGCACAGTGCAATTACCCAATCAAACTTACCATGCCTTTGAACTGCAATACATGTACATAACCAAGCTTATGCTTAAGCTCAGTCAAATGAGCTTAGTCACTAAAACACCATCTGTTAATTGAAATTTACAGTTTTTGAAAATTACATTTACTTCAAAACAGAAAATTTATTTTAGGACTTATACTGAAAGAAATTGCATATACCTTAGTAACAATATGCAAAGCAGTAGTATCACGATGCTTACAAATATGGGTATGAGCTATAAATAAAGTAGGCCTTTAAACACAATGGAAAACAGTCACTGAAATTGATTGATGGTTGAATTGATGATGATGAATGAATGAATTGATTGATGGGGCAATGCAGGAATGTAAGACAATTTTATCAAGGCCAAATCATTGGTGCTTTGAAGGTTGGATGTGTTCCAATATCCACAGTCACAAAACCTGGTTCTGCGTCAATTTGTCGTGGGGCAATTCGTCACGCCATATTTATAATTTGAAATATATTGATTTATTGGGGGTTTCTTTGCTATACAGTAGAACTTTGATCGTCCGGTCTTAGCTTAACAGAAATACCAGCTATACTATTTTTTGTAATTATTTTTTTAAGTGCACACTGGTTTAATGTTTTATTTGTAAATAGATTAGAACCCGGTCATCTAAACTTCGCTTAACTGAAATGACCTGCTATACTATTTTTTTTTTAATCATTTTTTAAGTGGGCACTGGTTCAATGTTTTGCTGATAAATACAGTAAAACCTTGATTATCTGTCAGACATGGGACCAGGGCCTTGATGGATAATTGAAAAGATATATAAGCTAGAAGAAAGGGGAAATTGATAGTACGATATATTTTTATTAAAATTATATGTTTAAAAAAAATTTACATTGTGAAACTTACTAAAGGCATAAACGAAGTTTATTTGAATCTGAAAGGGGAACACACACATGTTTGAGTGAACCACTGATAAACAGCGGTGTCCAGCTGCTCAAGTGATGATTTTTTCATTGTCTTCCTTGTTGTTACGTCGCCATCAGAAGTAAGTTTGGAAACATGGCTTTCAATTTTGTCGGCATCTCTCTTAATACCATTTACAGTTGCACGGTCTATGCTATAAATTGGCGAGATGCTAACTGAATTTTCTCCCTTTCGTAGACACTTAATGATCTCCAATTTTTTAGACAAATCGAGTATAATATGCTTACGTTTTTCACTCATTGTTTTCGAACAATTGTTAGCACTAGCGTGACAATAAACATAACCTAGAGACGCGCACACGAACGACTTGGTGGGCAAGGCCGTACTGACACTTAGTCTGATTGTGCTGGTGCTAGCCCAGCTGTGCTAACTTGAACCTAATGCCGACGGTTAAGCGAGAAAGACGGTAAATCGGGAGATGGATAATCGAGGTTCCACTGTGTAGTATAACCTCGGTAATCCGAATTTCACTTAACCGAAACGTTTTTCAAAACTATTTTTTGTAATTATTTTTTAAGTGGACACTCCTTCAACGTTTTATTTGTAATTAATTACAGTAGAACTCAGTAATCCGAACTTAGTTTAAACGAAATGACCTGCTATACTATTTTTTAAGTGGACACACGTTCAATGTTTTACCTATAAATACAGTAGAATGCCATTAATCCAAGTTTTGCTTAACTGAAATGGCCTGATATACTACTTTTTTAAGAAGATACTCGTTCAACGTTTTACTTGTTTATACAGTAAAATCCCAGTCATCCATAGCATAGAACGTCATTTTGGTTAAGCGAAGTTCAGATTAGCGAGGTCATACTGTATTTATAAGTATATTGCAGGACATTTCGGTTAAGCAAGTTTTGATTACCAGAGTTTTACTGTATTTACAAGTAAAACGTTGAATGAATGTGCACCTCAAAAAATAGTATAGCAGGTTCTTTCAGTTAAGCGAAGTCCGGACGATCAAAGTTCTACTGTATTTATAAGAAAAGAAACACCCAGTAAATAAGTATATTGCAAATTATAACATAATAAGTATGATGTGACGAATTGTGCTCGCGACAAATTGACCCGACACCATAAAACCTTTAAGATTTCCATTACAGAAGTCTCAAGTGTGTACTAAGAGTATGTGAATGGCAAAACTGCAATAGATATTAAAGGTCAGTGTAAATTAATTCACAATACAATAATAAATCAAATGTCTAGTCTGCAGCCGCTATCATAATTTAATGAGGTGGCCCATGCTCAAAAACGCAGGGTGCTACAAGATTCGATCACAGTTCGCAAAAACTCACCAAAGTCAGATTGTGGATGATTGGAAACACATTATCCGGTCTGACAAATAGTATATACTCTACGCTGACGGGAAACAGTGTGTGTATGTTGCAAACAATACAAAGCAATGGATTCAGTGTACTGCAAAAAAGTAGAGCCAGTCTAACTATTTAGGTAGCTTTTACATAGTCTACCCGTGATTCTTCGATTGTTCAAGCAACGTGCAGCTCCTTGTTGATTATCTACACTTTTCCATCACGTCTTTCTCCAAATTAGAACCCCATTTTTCAACGATAATGTTCCAACCCATTGGTCCCAACTACCAACCAACTAGCTTCCAGTCACATATCTTCCCCCCACCCACAATCATTTGCCAGGCATGAACTTCGTACAAAATTTCTGAAACGTACTGGAAAAGGCTGTTTGTGATCACTACAGCAACATATATAAAAAGTTTTTTTTATAATGGGGGGGTTACGAAAGTACAACTCTAAATGTACAAAATCGTAACGTACATGTTTATACTTAATGGGAGGGTTTATGATCATCCTCCCCTCTGCGTATGTCCATAGGTCACACCCCCCCCGAATCTGTGCCTGTTTTACACAAGAGTTCTCTCTCGGATTATTGGGCAATGATGCCTCCATCTGTTTTCAGTGAACCTCGTGGAGTCTTTACCACAGCATTTATCTGTCGTTGTGTATGCAAGAGGTAGTGCAATACACTACTAGATAAATGTACACAATTTGTCCTGTTAGTATATATCATTAATGTAAAATTCATAATGTAATGTAAAAAATACAGTAGCCTTATCCCATATGTTGGAACAAATACGGTTAAAGACGATTTCGATACTCAAATAGAAGTACTGGATAAAATAAAATTTATTCCAATAATTATTTGATATCGGTTATAATGGACATTTCGAAAAGGGAGATTCTAGTAACATTTTACTTTATAACTATGTTTTTAAAATGTATCATCATCTATGGGTTTTGGATCTCATTATTTTCATAGTATATTTTTGTTATATAATGTATATAACGAAATACATTTTTTTAATGAAATAAAGCACACGCAGCATTTTAAGCTTTGTAATGCAAGACTGCTAATAAATGTACTGAAGATTAGACTAATCACTTACTGTGACAGTCATAATATTTGAATCAAGAAATAATATATAGTAAAAAATATATTTTATTCTATAAAATACAAACAGATCTCGCACAGATTTCAAGGATTACATACATATTCATGCAAAAAAAAAATGTATATCACATAATTACGAATTCTATAATTAAACAAATCCATATTAAAATAACGGTTTTACTGTTTTTTAATATCTTCCAAATTTGGCAAATTCGTTAGCATAAAATCAGACAACACCTGTCCGCAACCTTTTCCCTACAAATATAAAGAGAATTTTTACACACACACATATATATATATATATATATATATACCCTAAAAAGAGGATAACAAAATAAAAAAGTCTTAATTATTATTTGTGTGTGTGTGTGTGTGTGTGTGTGTATGATACACTTCCATGGCCATACTTTGCTAGAAACATCAGTTCTTGTTTGATTAGCGAAGCTTTGTACTATTCTATCGAGTTTAGAATACTCGTTAATTTATAGGTCCAGTTTCCATCTGGCTAGTGTGATAAGCTTAAGGCTACATCAACTAACAGGCTTTCTTTAGCGTACCACATGCCTGTGATAGCATGTTGAGAGACAGCCAGCATGCAGTGAATTGATAATGGTTGTTGATGATATGCGATATTATAAAAGGCCCCTGACACAACGTGTGATAAGTGTGTGACGATGGCTCTAAAGTTGTATGATTATATTTATTAAAATTCAAGTCCAATTCAAAGACAGTTTTATATATATTTTGTGCTAGAGTAATCTCTACCATTAACAACTTCAAAGATATAGAGATAAAACGTTAATCGGAACACGTAAAATTTTATGAAGCATTTGCTGAGGCCGCAAATTATTGTTATTAATTGCAAATAGATGTTAATTAAAACATTAGTTACATATAATTATTAATTAGAACATTATTGAGAGAGAGTACTGTACATCACGAGTTAAATGAATCATACTTCTAGTATTACTATGTATTTTGTTTGCAAATGTGATATATGCAAATTAATTTATATGTGTTAATACCGTATGTATTTTAATGAAGCTCAATAACTGAGAATTAACTTACTTGAGGGTCAGTTTTCAGGGAAGCAACACCTCCCCCACCCAAAGCGTTATCCATGACAAAATTAAATCCATGAACACCCGGTAAAAAATATCTGTAATGAAAATTACAATTGGTTGCAAATTTCTCTATGTATAATAATTACTATTATTTTGGTGTACTACAATGAATCATCTGGGACAAAATTGACAGTTTACACATGTATCCTTCATCATATCATGATATCTCTAAATATAATCAAGCTTATTAAGCATTTAACCACTTAACGGTTTTGCTTGTACACCGCACGTGCAGCGCTTTCGGCCATTTCTTGATTTGCCCATATGTCGTACGAGCACATTCAATTTGCTGTTCCTTTTCCGTTTTGCTTGTATATTTTCTATTCAAAATAATTTAAAATTTTCCAAAGAGATGGCACTGTCAATTGGGTAAATATTAGATTGAATAATCTGTTTTGTCTAGTTCCAAACAGATGTTATTTGTTTAGAAAATAACATTTATTTTCAATGGTTTGTGTTGCTGGTTACCTGATTTAGTGCATATGCTAATTACTGACAATGATTTGGAATTATAGACAGAATCTGAAATATCTGTAAATGATTCTGGAAATTGTGAAAGTTTTATAAAACTCAATATTGTCTTCTGAATCGTCTGAAACAAAATATTTTGCCCTGACTATTACGTTGGACTTTGCCTCTCACCTTGTTTCAAATTATATCATACTAAAGCTAATCTTTAAAAAAGAAAGAAGAAATATGTGTAGGTCAAAAATTTGAACAATGATTTTTTTTTAGTTGTATCAAAACTATAAAGAGGACTTCCCCACGAAGCACATCGATTCGAAAAAAGTTAACTTTCAGGGGGAATATTTTTATTTTATTTAATATAAAAATTTACTCTAAATACTTAAATTTTAGAGTTTTTCACTTTTAAGTGCAAATTTTCTTATACAGATGTAATATAAATAATAAATTACAATAAAAAAATGGGACATTTTGAAAAATGCGAAAAAAAGAAACTGTTAAGTAGTTAACACGGTCTAGTGAGTTCCATATGTGACTGCATGGGAAACATGAAACAATGAAAACTGTATTATAGGTCATCTGTAATGAAACACTTAATGAGGTATTTCAATGATAATATGCTTACGCACAACAGAACTTATTGGACTGGAAACCAACTAAATGAATCTAAAAACCATGCTTGCAGCCATTTTGCCACTTGGATACTTTCAAACAGATTCTGAATTTGCCGCTCAGCTGAAGGCTGAAAAATCTTAATAAAAAAAAATTAAGGTGAGAACTGTTTTTACCTTTTTACGTTGTCATCATCAGGATTCTCAAAATTATGTTCAAAATATTTAGAAACTGCTGCTGCAGTGAGCTGCTTCTCAATATATGGAACAAACGAAGGATGTCTGGCAATAACACCTAAAAACACAATACAAGTGCATGTATAGAAAGAAAAGCTGCTATAGACGAGAGGGTGTTATATGTTCATGATAAATAAAAAATACTGCAACGTAAAAAGCCAATGTTCCTTTATAAATGCAAACTTCCTATAAATTTAGTTCATTCTTAAAATATTTAAATGAAATCTATGCCAAATATTGTAAAATTAAAACAAACTATGTGTCCTGATTTTCTCTCTCTCTCTTACTAAGTACTTCAAAGAAAAATCTGTTTTTAAATCAGAATTGCTGGAGGAATGGTAAGTTCAGCATTATTATCCTCCAAACAAATGTATTAAAGGTACATTTGAGGTTTGTTTATGGTTTTACAGCTCAAGGACTACAATGGTCATGCTGCACCAAGACCTACTGTTTTCCGAGGGATCCAAAACAAAATTTAAGATTGTGCCATACAAGGGCCCACAGTTTTTGAGGGAACCTGAACTTCTAACAAATAGAAAATTAAATCCCAAAATCTGGATAAATTAAAAAAACATTTTTTTTTTAAACATCGTCTATATCAGTGGTCGCCAACTGGTGGTCTACAAGAAAATTTTGGTGGTCCGCAGAAAAATCTGGACATTATTTGCATTTTTAATGTTTTATTAATAATAAAACAAAAATAATATTCTAAGAAATTCTCATATTCTGAATGACAATTTTTGCCTTTATATTGCACTAAATTCACGAAATGTGGTCCGCGGGATTTAAAATTATGAATTTAGTGGTCCGTGAGGTCTGAAAGGTTGGCGACCGCTGGTCTATATCACTGGGTGCCAAACATGGACTTTTCACATGGCAGAAAAAAGTTTCGCCCTCATACCACTGCAGAACAATATATTAATGTATACACAAAAAAAATCTTTTCCCTCATGTTTATTCATTCCACTGTATTAAAAGCTGGCTTACCCAACAAGTTTACGTTTCTTTCTTACAGTTTTAAAATTAAAAAAAAAATTACCAATATTGCAACAATCTCCTTTATCTCCGCTTCTGGTATAAGCCAAGTCACCCAAGCGATATGAATGAGGACCACTTGGAAGTTCTCTCGTTTTAGGAACATGAGTGGATGTGTCTTTAGCAAAAGCCTCTTCTTTGAATTCAGGATTAACGTATTCTTCGGTTTTACCATCAAAGGTTATGGCGATCTGAATTATATATGTGTGTAATTCTCAATTACTTTGCAATAACAAATGCAATTTTATATATTTCAGAAATACGTTTAGAGCAAAATGTTTTTTACCTTCACATTGGTCTTCTTATACATAAAGGAAAATAACTTTAGAATGGGTGACCTAAAAATTAAAATGTACCTGATATGTATCCACAATTTATACCCAAAGTATGATTTTAAAAATCCCAAACACACTTTAACAAAACATGAGGTTTGAAATAAAGATAAGCATCTGAAAATATGCAATGAAATTCTGATAAGTCAAAATTATTTTCTCTAAATCCAAATAAAAAGAAATGATAAACTAAGTGTATGTGATTCAATGTTCAATGATTTAAATTTTTGGTGTGTTTTCGTAACTCTCTTTGCTTTCGATTTATCGAAGTTCCACTACATTTCTGTGTTCGCAATACACAAAATAATAAATTTCCAAAATATGTGGTCCACAGCTATTAATGGAAGCAATACATCAACTGGTGGAATTCAAGCCTTTAAGTTAGAAAGCAAAATTCAATGGAATAGGAAAAAAAAATAACAGAATTATTCCAATTTCACCTTTATTATAATTTAAAACTGCTCAGGTGAAAAATAAGATTTTGAATTGGTTAATGAACATATCTTTTTTTTTAAACTAAATTATTTTGCACTAAATTACACTACAGTTGCCTCCTAAATAATTCTCTACATCCATGATTTAATTTTCTTTCAACACACTACATCCCGGCTTAACATCGTTATTTTTTAAAAATATACGTCTGTTTTTATAAAAAAAAAATGCATTACTTACGCTTTTGGACGACCTCCTATTAGCGTGGTAAACCCAGGTGCTAAAAATTACAACAAATATTTAAAAAACGAACTACTTATTATATCGCACCCTTGCGACGAAAGTGTTACAACTCAAAATTCGGTGAAAATGACTTAATGTTACAACCGGATGCAGAAAACAGTGTTACATCCTTCCATGCAAAACGTTAGGCCATAAGTTATTCGAGTTTCTGCTAGCTGATACATACCATTGGATGAATACAGCATCCTTCAATTCAGCCAGAAACATTTTTTTTTGCGTTTTCTGAAAAATGGGATTTTTGAATTGCAACATTTTTGTCGCAAGGATGCAATATGTATGTCTTGTCCACAAAGCCAAATACACATACAATAATCTCACTCAATAATATCATCCTGATTAACTCCTATTTCTTTTAAATGATGGTATTTTGCGATATAGCAAAACGCTCTGTAGAATTATATACATTTTGACTAACATCTTTTTCCATTTAATGACGTTTTTCTCTATCCCATGAGAGTCATTATTGGGAGCGATGACTGTATTCAAAACAATTATTATCTAAGAAATAGAACAGTATTTCGGAGATATCTGCCATACATGTATCAAGATAGCAGAGCTGCATGCATTTTTCTTTCTAGAGACATAAAAAGTCATGATTGCACTAATCAAAGCAATGACTAGTTCGGTTAGTTAGTAACGCATTAAGGGCGGTGCGACTGGTGCCATCACATTGGGCACCAGGTCAAAGGGAAGACAAAATAGCCTAATGACCCCAAAGTGCAGATAAGTCTAAATCCAATTTGATCATCTAAATGCTCATTCTTAAATAAGTTTCAATAAATCAAAATGGTTGAACTTATTTGACTGTATAGAGAACATACCAGATTATTGAATCTCATGTAAGGCTTTAATTTTTATATTAATACAATTTGATTGTGTGGTTCATCAGAAAAATTACTTGTTTTGTAGTTTAGTTACATGTTATTTGTTGTAAGGAAATTTTAATTGCTTAAATGACTTTCTGCCTTGCAATAATATTCAATATTTTTCGTAATAAGATCCAATAGCCTATTGGGGAGAGCAACTAGAAATTAAAAAAAAAAAACTACACAACAAAAGGAATTATTTTGAAAATGATATTTAGTGGAGCGCCATATGACCTAAATCCGTCTTTGACATCAGTTTACGTTTTACAGTACAAGGAAAATTAAAGCCATGTTGTTCTGAGATGTACAGTTTTCTGGAGAAACCAAATCTTTGTTACTTGGGAAACCATACTACGGTAAGTAGGAAAAAGGGCTCAACGGTAAGTAGGAAAAAGGGCTCACACTCTATGATACTGTAAGAATCAAATACAGGGTTACTGGTATATGCAGGGGGTGTTGATGGGGGTTGTAACCCCCCATTGCAATGAAATTTTGTATATTTAACATAGGAATATGTGAGTTGTAGCTCTGTAATCCTCCTATTGAGCATATAACCCCTTCCCTTACGAACTTTCTGCATACCCTATGTTGGCACAATACATAAACGATTTATCACTAAGCAATCGCAGGGCTATTCGAATAGTGAATGAAATTGCACACCACTGTTTGTACTTCCCAGTAATTGGGGGGGGTGGGGGGAAATCATTACCTCCTTCACGGCTGTCAAACATTTTAGTAAATATACAAGATACTAAAATACTATAAAAAATAATTGATAATTAGTAATGGCTTAAAAAGTACCTTATTTTAAAATGTTAAGGTAAAAATTTTGATAGTAAATGCATCGCAGAATTTACAAATCAAATTCTTAAACAACAGCTGGAGGGTTTAAGCCACTCTTGCACCCAATATGGGCATCCATGATACTTCTCTTCCTGTCTCAAATTTAAATGCAAAATTTGTTTTATAAATAAAAGGTTTCGGTTATGCAAGTGAAATAAGATACTATTTACTGGTCAAACTGATTCCACATGTCAGATTTAATGTTTAATGTATGTATCTTCCGTCTCCCTTTTAAATATCAATGACCTTTTCTCGAGTGTACCGTGCTTCAATGTTATAGGCAATGGGTAGGGTAAAATTTATAAATAAATAAAATGTAAAGGCTTTTATTACCTGCACCAGTGGCAGCTGCTGCAATTTCACGAGCAAATAATGCAATGGCATCCTTGTTATTATGGTGCACGGCCAACCACATTACCACTTCACGAGCTTGCTATGTAAGTAAACAATGTAAGTTAAAACATGATGATAAATTTAAGCACCGAAAATTATTAATTGAAAATATTCTACTTCCATATATTTTTTATTAATTTACTCAACCTCTTTTAGTTTTGACTGTCTGCCATAATTTTGTTCACATCCTAACAGCTCAATGCGTGTTCGACGAAATTTCTCTATCCCAAGGTGTTCGAAAATCAATTCTGCCCTGTAAAATGTTAAAAACATAATCCACATGTATGCAACAACAAATAAAGTAAATATTTGAAGAATGCAATAATTAGTTGAATATGGTGCAGTATAATAAAACAAATATATTGTAAAATATTATATTTAAACTAATTATCATTTCACTGTCAAATGGGTCTTGAAATTTACCCTATACGTGTAAAGAAAGGATTAAGGCATTTCCTTGTAGGGGAGGGAGAATGAAGTTATTTTAGAAGTCTTTTCCATAATCTTATGCTTTGATTTTGTCGACAAAACCCCTCATTTTCAGCTTCCAATACCTGTGTAATATTTCGCATGCAAATAAATTCTATGGCACTATCTTCTATATTACCCATATTCTGGGTGTATATTTGAGTGATATATTTTGTTACTTTCCGCGCAACTATTTTGTTTTGGCTCTTAAAATTATCTATAAAATTATCGGAACATTTAAAATCCTCAAATCCTAACTCTTGGCATTTCAGGATCGCCCATCTTTTCAAATCTATATCATGAACAGGTAAATAATTTTCCCTAACTTTTGTAAATCTGGCTAACATTTCATTTTTTATTATTTTATACTTTTCTATATTTGTGCCCATATTTGATATATATTTTCTAAACCTCGAAATATAAGTAGGGTATTTTACTGTTGGATATCTCCTGTTTGTTTTCTGGAATTTATTTTTTTGACAACTGTCAAAATACTGAACAATTGTTTGCATATTTTCTAAACTGAATTCATTTGCCAATTGATCGCCCTTTACAGTACAGTTATAATATTCGTCACCGACTATACTAATATCACTTTCTTCGTCGATACGGAAATCACAATTGTCTTCAAAATCTAAACTGATATTTTCACTGACATTGTTATTAAAAATTATGTTTTCGATTTTCGACAATACTTCCCGACTTTCCTTAAGTTCTTGATCAGTTATTAATGACGGAAGCGTGTCGTATTTATTAACGACCAAATTCAAAACGGATTGAATTATGTTCACTATATTTTTCATTTTCTCACAATCGGAAACTCGTACAACTATATTGACGTTACACTTGCGGACGAGTTTATATAGCTAGTGGAATGCGAAACTTAAATGTCCCGCCAACTCTTCAAAATT
>QLNU02014176.1:110349093-110364917 GCA_006491805.2 Dysdera silvatica | reverse complement strand
TAAAAAGGTGATAAAGAGGATTTGAAAAATTACCGACCAATTAGCTTGTTACCTGCTATTTATAAAATCTTCACAAAAGTGCTAACACATCGCCTGCAGAAAAAATTAGATGCAGCTCAACCAAGAGAACAAGCTGGATTTCGAAGTGGATTCAGTACAGTGGACCATATTCAAGTATTAAGAGAATTAATTGAAAGAACACATGAATATGAACTTCCATTGTGTGTTGCATTTATTGACTATGAGAAGGCCTTTGACTCTATTAAAACATCAGCAGTCATCAACTCTTTAAGATCAACAGACATTGAGGATGTGTACATTGACATGGTGAAACGTGTGTATAAAAATGCAAGTGCAAAATTTCGGTTACATAAAGATACCAAAACTATCAAACTTGGCAAAGGGGTGAGGCAGGGAGATACCATTTCTCCAAAACTTTTTACTTCAGCTTTACAGATGATTTTTCAGCTGATAAATTGGAATAACAAGGGAATAAAAATAAATGGTGAATATTTAAATCATTTGCGGTTTGCTGATGACATTGTTATTTTTTCAACGAACCCATTAGAACTCCAAGACATGGTACAGGAGCTCTCAACTAGAAGTAAAGAAGTTGGACTCAAGATGAACCTACAAAAAACTAAGATCATGTTCAATAATTTTGTAGAGGAAACAAAAATACAAGTTGACAACATTGAGCTAGAAATTGCTGATTCATATATTTACCTTGGCCAGCTGATTTCAATGGATGGCAACATTATGAAAGAACTCAACAGACGTATTAAACTTGGCTGGAGTGCATTTGGAAGAAACAGTTTTATCCTGAAGGGGAAATTGCCTTTGTGTCTAAAAAGAAAGGTCTTCAACCAGTGTGTATTGCCAGTCCTCTCTTATGGATCAGAGACATGGAGTCTAACAGTTGGAGCAATACGAAAGTTACAGACAACGCAAAGGAGCATGGAGAGGTGCATGCTTGGAATAACTAGGAGAGATCGAAAAAGAAACACTTGGGTGAGAGAGCAAACTAGAGTAGAGGACATCATTGTTAAAGTAAAAGGGCTGAAATGGCGATGGGCTGGGCATATTGCAAGAAGAACTGATCAACGATGGACAACAGAAATTCTGAACTGGATTCCAAGAGACCACCGAAGACCTAGAAAACGTCCTCAAACTAGATGGGTGGATGAAATAAGAAAACAGGTTGGGGTGACGTGGAAACGAATGGCCCAGGATAGACTTGTGTGGAAAGCATTTGGAGAGACCTTCATCCAGCAGTGGATAGATAATGGTTGAATATGATGATGATGATATATATAAACGTGAATGTCAAAATTATTTATCATAATAAAAGTCATGTTCATAATCAAAAGTATTTCATTATGCCTAAGTCAATGTTTCTCAAAGCATAATTTGCAGGATCTCTCAGACAATATATTTTTCAATTTATCCCCCATGGGAGGTCCTCAGACTTCACTGGAGGTTCCCTGATATTGTAAATATGTATTTGCCTGTATTGTAAATACGTATTCCCTGATATTGTAAATACGTATTTTGCCTGTATTGCAAACGACCGAAAACTAATATTCCACAAAGAATACCCCACATTCATTAAAACCAGTTATAAAAAATATATAGGTCATATGGGAATAGCAGTGTAGCTTATAAGCCAAATTATGTAAACTGACTGATTTCATGTTTTATATCTGGTTTTTTCTTATCATCATCTTAATCTGCTTCTTAATTGCATTTATAATTGAAATCAAAATCTCTTTTGTCTGAAGGTATTTCCTTAATTTTAGAAGTTTCTTGAGAATCAGTTTTTATATGTATATTAAAATAAAGAACGTTGACTTGAGTAATGAAACCCAGTTCCACCTTAACCCTTACATTAATTGAATCGTGTAGCACAGCGATTCCTTAACTTTCCTAGACCGCGGACCCCCAAGAATTAACTCACAGTTTAAAGCCCGGAATTTGCATCATACATATTTATTTCTAGTGTTTCATTACTGATTTTCACCATTTAAGGAAGAGATTTTTCGTTCCCTCATAATTTATTCTTAGCATTAAAGAGTAAATACTCCGATCTCAGTATTTTTCCGAACCTTTGTGGAATACTGAGAGGGTCTCGTGGACCCCCTGATAGAATCTTGCAGACCCCCAGGGGTTCACGGACCACAGTTAAAGAACCACTGATGTAACAAATCGAACAATAGAGTATGAACCTTCGGTCATCCAATCCTCTAATTATGTGTATTCAACTTTCCGGTCGTTCTTAACGTCAGTACACGTCACATATAACACATTACAGATTCAACTTACCTTAAGAATAACCATGACACAATTAAAACTAATTTTTTTTTAAACAAATTAAAACTAAGTTTTAAAAAAAAATGTCACATGGGTGTTCTCATGTTTACGGCTCTAATGTGCCTTTTTTTATGGTGCAAGAAAGAACAGTTAAAGCCATGCAGTGTCAAGGTCTACTTTTCTAAGAAATCCAAACCTCCGTTTACAAGGGTATCAAACACAGGATTGTAGATCAAAAGAAAAATGACGAACATTTGTTACACAATTCAAATCCAAATTTTCTGCATGGTAGATGAGCACATTACCATAAATACACAGTAAGGCACTTTGTAGTTGTAAAAATTTACCAGATACCCTTGAGACAAGTGGCCTAAAAGTAATGTATCATGCCTTAAAAATAGTGTGTGTATTCCATAATTGGATTATAAACTTTTGATTACCCAACAATAAACCAAAGAATCTTTTTTACCCTTTCGATCATTAGAATAACCTCCCCCCCCACACATACACTCTTCCTCCCGGCTATTATTGAATCTGATAATCATGCGAGTGTCTAGTGCTTATATGCAACTAAAAACTATATTTCACCTGTTTACGACTGATTCAGCTGTTCTTCGTGCCTTCTCAGCAGCATTCGGTCCAACAACAGGACATACAACAGTTGCACGATACCCATCACTGAAAGTGGCACTAACCTAGGATTACAGTTTTTTACAATCATTATTAAAAATTATACAATTTAATAAATTACATTATATGCTTAAACAATATTAAACACAACAGCATCACAGTTAAAAATTATTAATGTCGTTAACAGTTGTTTTAGCGGTCAAGTGCTACTTTCTTCAGAACAAAACAAGTTAATAAATAGCTGACAACACTGCCATCGTGAAAAGGTACCCTTAACCAAAATCTGTAACACCCTAAAGAGGTACAATGCACAGTTTGAATATCCCCGTTGTAGATGACAGAGTTACAAGCATAGTTAAGAGAACCAATTGTAAATTCTGTTCTACTTCAACTGCGAACCAAATAGATGAATCTATTGTACCAGCGGTTCTTCAACTATGGTCCATGGACCTGGGGGTCTGTGAGACCCTCCCAGTGCCCCACAAAAGTTCGGAAAAGTACTAAGACACGAGCATTTACTCTTTAATGCTAAAAATAAATTACGAGGGAACGAAAAATTCCTTCCCCAAATGGTGAAAATCAGTGATGAAACGCTAGAAATAAATATGTGCGATGCAAATTTGGGGCTTTAAACTTTGAGTTAATTCTTGGGGGGTCCGCAAGGGCGAGTGATCTCTGAAAGCGGTTCACGGTCTAGGAAAGTTAAAGAACCGCTGAAATATACCACCAAGGTTCATACATTCAACAGACAGGATTACAGACATTTCATTGAGGTGTTGAAACCAACATTAATTAATAATAAACAGAGAGTGATTCATTCACTCGAAACTAATTTCCATGAACGATAGGCAAGGTATCAATTCAAACATTATTGTGCATTCAGAACAGTGATGTTTGGCTCGTATACAACTGCTGTACGTTAATAACAAAATCTGTGCAATTCTTGATGGATAGTTATGATATCGACAGAAGTACTACAGGCATTTGTTACCGCAGAGATGTGATTTATTGAGAGACTTTCGAACATTTCTAACCAGAGATTTTCTTTCATGCTCACTAAGTTTGTATGGCCTCCATTTTTTTTAGGTAATGATACAGGCGTTTTTCCGTCACAATCATGAGATTACCATAACTTTAATTACATCATCCATTATCGATTTGGGTATTTCCAGTTTGACCAATGTCACATATTGAAACGTTACTGACAGGACATCCTATTGCTAACCCATGTTGAAAATCAGTAAGGTTACTTCTGTGTAGCATGTTAGAATCAAATTCAGTGTTACAAGTAGCGAAGATCCAGGTTATATACAGGGTCTTTCAAATTAAACGCTCCCTGTTTAGAGGGGTGTATAGGAAGAAATAATGGACGGATTTATATGAAATTTTGCACACAGATATTTCTTGATATGCGCTCGCGAGTTATATAAAAAAAAGTAATATACGTCTCACGGTTACGGTTATAGTTACTGAATTTTGAAATTATCAAATAACAGCATCCATATTTTTTAACGGTATAATGATAGGCACCATCAGAAACCGTAAATACCGTTGGAATTTTATTTTTAGACCTAAAACTGACACAGTATTGTAACGTTATGTAAAAGATAAATTGAGAGAAAGGAAAGTACAGTTAACTGAAAACTTCTTTCAATCAACAGCGCTACAACTATTCGATGTGTCCTCCATTCTGGTCAATGATAGTTTCCATTTGAAGAATATTTTTTTCAACAGCTGAGTGCAACATTTCAACTGGAATGCCCAGCACATGACGTCGAAGGCTGTGCTTTAGAATGGTCAGAGTTAGACATGATTCACGATTTACACGGTCTTTCAAATAACCCCCACAACCAGAAGTCTCAAGGGGTGAGGTCGGGAGATTGAGGTGACCATGAATGATATCTGAAAATATCAGCTGATCAATCACTTCGTCAGTAAAGTGCTGTCTCAGCAATCTTTGGACAAGACGTGCAATATGGGGTGGCACACCATCTTGAATAAATATGGTTTCGTGGATACTCTCGTTGTTGTAGCTGCGGAATGACGAAATGTTCCAACATGTCATGGCACCTCTGTCCAGTAACTGAACAGGTGCGGATACCAGTCGGTATTTCCTCTTCAAAAAAATGTGGACCAATAAGAAAAGTAGCTGTAAATGCACACCATACTATCACTTTCGGAGTATGCAACGGTTCTCGTTGAACAATATGAGGATTTGATGCAGACCAAATGTGGCAGTTGCACACACATTAACTTACCCATTTAAAAAGAAATGTGCCTTGTCACTCCAAAGAATGTTCCATGGCCACGTTATCTCCTCTTGCATTCGATCCAGGAACTGACGCGCGAAACTGACATGCATAGCTGCGACACCAGGCCTCTGTAGCATGTGAAACTTGTAAGGATAGTACCACAACATCTTACGCAGCACTCTCCATGTGGTAGTAGCCAACATGTCCACTTCGCGGGCAATTACTGACACACTAGCGTCACCATGTGCACATTGGCTTGATAAATCCACAAGTTCAGTAGCCACCTTTTCAAGATGAGCGGAGTCCACCCTTTTTCCACCACGGCCAGGTTGAACACCAAGATTTCATGTTGCTTCGAATTTCGCCATCATTCAGCTTAGAGAAGAAACAGCCATAGGTTCATGTCTTTGGTGTTTCTGATGCCACAAATCCTTGATTGTCGCAGCTGCATTATTTCTGTTCTGGTAATATAGCTTCACTAATAACGCCTTTTTATATAAAGATGTTGGCAGAGCTACCGTTACTTCACGGAAACATTTATGCTTTTTAGTGACTGCTGCGCTTTTATAGTACCTACTATGATAGAGTTACAATAGTAACCATTATGCAAATCACAAACTGTTATTGCCACACAGCTATCTATCGACAAATACTGTAATCAATGAGTGTTTTATATAGGAAATTAATGCGCTAAGCTCCACCTTTCATCAACAATTCTCTGCCTTCCGAACTGTGATACCTCTGATAATTTTGGTTTCGTACATCTGTATTACATACTAACAAACATCGACGTCGCTAATTGCGAAAGGTTTACTCAGTTACAGCGTGTTCTCGAAGCTTTTGAAAGACGTTTCCAGTTAACGGTACTTTTTCTTTCAATTTATCTTTTACATAACATTACATAACTTTATCAGTTTTAGGTCTGAAAATAAAATTTTAACTGTATTTACTGTTTCTGATGGTGCCAGTCATTACAACGTTGAAAAATTGGGGTGTTGCCATTTGAAAATTCCGAAATTCAGTAACTATAACCGCAACCGTTATATGTTAGTTTTTTTTTTTTACATAACTCGCAAGTGCATATCGAGAAACATCTATGTGAAAAATTTCATATAAATCCGTCCATTACTTCATCCTGTACACCCCTCTAAACAGGGAGCGTTTAATTTGAAAGACCCTGTATATGTATATATCAGTGGTATATTCTCCAGGCTAGCAAGGCCACCTCCAAAACCCGGAGTATACAAACACTGACGATTATTTAACAAATTAAAATCAATGTCACAGTGACACAGATTTACCAATAGACTAAGTAGGCTGAAGCTTTCGGCGGCAAACTTTTGACGCCGATAAAATTTCGACAAAGAGCTTGTAGCCAAGAAGTTTGCAAAGGTGGGCTAAAGTTTCTAGTGGCCAAATGAATTGTTAATTTTGAATTTTTATGTTCAGGGGTATAATTAGGTATTGGCAAAGAGAGAGCTGCAATGGGTGTTGCCTTGATAGAGGATCAAAAGGCACCAAATTCGCGAATACTTACAAAAAGGAGAATTTGAAATAACCGTCAAAGAATCAAATTGAGAATTTGACGGAAGTATCAAAATCTCCGTTATGACCCTAGTTATATTTGGTAAGATTATAAGGCAAAATTGTAAACGCGCAACTTGGTTGTTTTATTAATAGAGAAAAATGTCCTTTTAAATATAAAAAAGTACTCTGAAGAAACTTTGTATGAAAATGTAATGCTTAAATTCACAGAAAAGAAGAACAGAGTTCATGTACAAGTAAAGTATTTAAAGACGAAGTGTTTAAATTCTAATTTTAGTATATTTTAATTGTATTTATATCTTAAATATTATATTAAATAATAATTAAAGCAATAATTTTATACATAAAAAAGATTGTTTTTTTACAACTGGAAAATAAAATTTGATTTTTTTTTTTTAGAAAATAGAATGTGGGAAGGGGAGGGGATCTAGGGAACTAAACCAGGTATTAGACTAACGCTACACCTGTGATATACATGTGTGTATGTTGAACTTCTAAAGTTGGCATTCACAAGAATTTTCATATATTTATTCACATATATTTATGAATTTCACATTTTGTGTAATGACCAAATACTTTTTATAATAATATGTGTGTGCAATAATTATTATCAACTAACATTCAATATGAAAAATGATCAAATTTTCCACCAACCTTATAGGAGTCAGAAGGCCTTTTACCTTTGGCTCCTTTCACAAGCACAATGTTTTCTAGAAAAAGATACACATACATATTAATATGCAGAAACAGTCTGTCTACACAGATTGGTTGAAAGAAAGAAGCATTCATAATTCATCATCGTTGATCTTTAGACCACATATTAAATTCCAATATGAGGGGCATGGTGCAGAAGTTAATATGGATATATGTGTAACAAAAATATGAACTTACCAGCTTGTTGGGTGATTTGAACATTCGTAAAATCGCAAATAACGTCTGGCAAATGATAAGCTGCAGGGTCGCCAATTTCATACACTAACTGTTCCGCTACTGTGCCCACGGTCACCAATCCACCAGTATGTGGTGGTTTCGATATGGTAAAGCTGCCATCCTCATAACATTCAGCAATCGGGAAGCCAATTCTATGCCTGCACAAGAAATAAAACTAAATGATCAACTTACAAATTTACATTTGTGGACACTAACTCTAAAACTTCTACTATTACCTATTATAACTACTACTATTATTATAATAACTCCAGTCTATAACCTGTTATAACAGTAATTTGTACTATAGATATAACTCAATGATGACCTATTATTCCTTTCACACCCTTGCATTACTACTTCAAGGCTGTACGCAAGGGGAGGGGGGGGGGAAGATAGTGTTAAACCTCCCATTTGAAAAAAAGTCCAAATTATAACCAGTAGCATATCAATTAAACATTATGGGAGAGCTTACATAGTTTTAAAGACGATCATGTAATGCGACCTTAGAGAAAATAATGAGTTTTGATAGCCAATGGGGAAACTTGAGCTTAAAACCTCCCCCCACTTGCCTACACCACAGATTATAACTGATTATATTATTATAATAAAACAGCTTCTGGAAAATTTTTATCTGCTATTTTTGTGAACCTCGCTTCTGAAATCCTGCGCACAGCCTGGACTATAAGTTGCTATTTCTGAAACTCTATTACAATCATAAACCTTTAGGTGCTATGATTACACTATAATAAACCTATCTGGAAACCAACTCACCAGTCTGGAACTGATTGCCAGTCCGAGTGTATTCCACCTGTGGACTGAGCTCCACATTCTATCAAATGGCCAGCTAAACTTTTTTTTTTAAAAGAAAACATATTTTCCGTCAACGTGAAAAATATTTATAGTGTTTAATGAATAAATGACAAAATATCAATCATAAAAGGTTTCAATTTTTTAATAAAAATTGCATTTTCATTCATTCATAAAAATTGCATTTTAATTCATTATATTGTCTTGCAATTTTTATTAAAAAATTGCAAGACAATATAATAAACACTGTTTTACGATGACAGCGACTTTTTCTCATGACAACAATCATGCTAGACTCACACACTTGGCATAGTGACAGCTATTTTCACTGTACCTGCATAAAGAATATATTTGTATTACCTGCCAGCAGACAGCTTATCCCAATCATTGTGTTTCCATTGAAACTAAAAAATAAAAAAAAAAGTTTAGACACATTAAGTCAGAAAAGAAATATCAAGAAAAAAAAGTATGAGTAAAAGAAAAATGTCTACAACATACATACTGCATTCATCAGCGGCCCTAAAGTGACAGCACTGTCAACACATCGCCCTGTGATGACTACATCAGCACCATTTTCTAATGCTTTGGCAACTGGTCCTGCTCTAAAATATGCAAAAGAATTAATAAATAATTTTTCACTAATTTATCGAACTTCATGGTATAAAGAGGGTGGATTTTGAATATGTGTATTCACTAAAATATACATTCAGAAAGAAAATCCAAAACCCTGGAAGATGAGCACTAGATTGAACTCTCTAAGAAAAGAAGTGAAGAGGTAAATCAACAAAAGTATGGACAACTTTTATGAAATAAACTTAAGGGAAAGCAAAACAAGGGAGAAATTAAGAAACTTCCAAACAAATCTTGAGGGAAATGGAGATCCTTTGTAAAAAGCCTATGTCTCCCTAGTGATCAATGGAAAACAGAATAGTTACCCTAGGTAGGCATTCATGCTATGAACTCCTTTGGGAAATTCAGTGCCACTTTTCATTTCTTTAATACCCAGTTTTTCAATCGCATCTTTCTGAAAAGGGAAAACAACATTACAACTGCAAAAAGCGGATGAAAAAATTTGAAGTATTTTTCCTTTAAAATGCTTTTTTTTACTTTACAATAAGCATCAAAAGAATTTTGATAGGCATTGGCAGCATTGCCAACCATAAGAAAATCTATTTTGATTATTACAGGATTTCTCGTAAAATATGTTGTTGGAATTGAATTATGGAGGAGGCAAAATAGAGAAGCATTTTATATTTAACAGAACTACGCATTTTTAAGGAATAAATAAATAGCAGTTTATTAAAAAAATACCATTAACATAAACTGAAAATTTTTATAATTTATGATATAAAAAATGTTATATAAATATGAAAAACTAAACTAATAATAAATTCTTAATTAAGCCAGAGTCAATTTTGAAACCAATAATATTTTATTTTCCAATTGAGTCTCATAGTGCAACCACGGCTATGTACATGGAAGAGTATTGGCAATTAAATCCTCCCCACATTTGAACACTATTATTTACCATAAAATAAAAATTCCCTGCATGAAGAAATATTGTTTTTATCAAATACACAACCCCTACTCGCTTTTTTATATCAAAAACACATCTTTTTTTAAAATTCCATGTATGAGCCTATGACAATGTTTTAGTTCCACTGAAATTAGAAAATACATTTTTCATGACATAATTTACATGCCTAAGCTAATGTAAGGGTAATGACTGTTTAAGTACGTTCCTGGTGAAAATCAGTCACTAACATTAGACAGATGGCTATGTCAAAAACATGGTATTACATTGCAATATGTCAATATTTTTCTCATGGTAACAGGAGTAGGTAAGTTTATGTATATTTTACATCACGTCTACACTATGAGAAGAGTAACCAGGGGGTGTTGGGGTTACCTCCCCCCCCCCCACACACACACACACTGCAATGAAATTTTGCATATTTAACATAGGAATATATGAGTTGTAGCTCTGTAACCCCTCCCATTAAGCCTATAACCCCCCCTTATGAACATTTTGAATATGTCACTGATTATGAGTCATCTGGGATAGCACTAATGGCTTAACTTGAAATCCGAATCATGACACATTTATACACAATCAACCATACTGGAAGCGGAACCTAGTTTAGCAACCCAAAGGCAGTGATCATTACCACCTATGAGGAAGTGAGGGCAGGGAAGAAGATAGCTTACACAAATATGAAACTATTCAATTTTCATATCTCAAGGATAATAGAAATTCTTTTTTTAAGTTTTTCAAGTATTCTGAAATAGTTTGTTTTGAGAGTCATAACACATCATTTACAACAGGAATTGGACTTAAAAAATTGGAAATGATCTGGAGTTTGCCATACTAGCCAGGCGGGTTGGTCAGCTGAGCCTAACAAGAAATCCAAACCTCAAACCCACAGCTCCAAGCCTGCCGCCATAAGCAATCACACACTAATGAAAACTAACCACATGCCAAGCTTCTTAACTTTGACAACAACGTACAAAGATTGACCAGGGCTTACCATAACTAGTAAAATTTGACACTGGTCGGAATATACGAAATACAAATGAACATACATTCTGCCTTCACTTGACAAAGGGAGCAGTTGGCTCCCGAAACGTCGTGTTTTTAAACCTTACGCCAGTGTCGAAATAACTGTTTGTTACAAATGAAGAAGGTAAAAACATATACCATCTGCAAAAATATTCGCAACGTTTCGAGAACTACTGTTCCCTTCATCAAGCGAAAGTGTCAAGGAAGTGTAGATATTTGGTATTTAAACCCCTGCTTAGACGTTGATGATCAGATGGGAACTGATGTTAACAGCATGGCATAGGCCTAGACATACATCAGAGATGGAATCCCTCTCCCCCCCCCCCATGAAACTGAACTCTTTTGAACATGGGCAATAATACGAAATGTCCCTACGTCAGTTGTGTCCGCCATGCATGCAGTAATATCACATTGGGCATAACAAGAGTCTTTTTTTTTATAAAAATTTAAATTTTGATTTTGTGCTTTAATGAGGTACATCATTCCTGATAAACACTACATGACAGTGAAAATACATTACCAAGAAGAAGAAGTGGACAGAAAATTATACAAATTCCAGCATAGATGCAGCTCACTGAGTAAGTGATGCAAAATGTGCAGCTGTCCAGTGCATGCTAAGTGCAATGTCAGGGACGGAACCAGCAGAATCAGCAATAGTTGTAGCACTCTGTCTTCCAGGGAAATCATTTTGCAATTTTTTTTCCTTGTCTCAGAGAAAATGTCTAGTAGCAGAGAATGCCAGGCCACTGCCAACTGAGGCAGTTCCAGAGGATAGATAATTTCATGACAGAATGGTAATCAGACAGAATGGCAGGTTGGTCCATACGTCAAATCGCAGTAGACATCTACGGTGCACACCGACTGTGGCAAAAATGGTTAGAACGAGGAAATATGACACCGTTTCAAGTGTGCTAGTGCGGCCAGAATGAAATCAGCATGCATGAACCAATGCATGTCGGCAAACATTAGCGGCTCCACAGGCCACTCGTCGTTCTTTTGCAGTATGTGACGGACACCCTGGATGCTCTCATATTGACCAGGACCATTATCCGCCGGTTGGTCATCGACGGCCTGCACTCATAGTGCCCATTGAGTAGGCTGCCATTGATCCAACACACAGATGCTTCCGTTTGCAATAGTGTCAGGATAGGGGCACGTGGATGGAGGAATGACACAAAGTTATGTTCTCAGAGTCACGTTTCCATTTTAGCAATGACAGTTACCATGTATGAATCTGAGGTCCAATGTGGTGACAGATCCAATCCGGCCACATCTGCGGAGCGACACATTGCATGGCAACATGGTTTGGGATGCCATCGCCTATGATAGCAGGTCACCACTGGCCTGTATTAAGGGCAGTACGATGGCCCAACGATATGTGGATGATTAATGTGCTGTGGCTGGTAACATTACCTTTCTTCCAGGGGGTACCCAATGCCAGTTACCAACCAGATAACACCTGACTGCACATGGTACACATCAGCTAACATGACTGGCAAGGTACCCAGGTACTTCTATGGACACCAGTCTCCCCTGATCTGTCACCAAATGAAGACATCTTTGACGTGATTGGACATTGCTTGCATACGTTAACATTGTCACGTTAAGAACACAGCTCTGGCAAATGGTTGAAAAAGAATGGGCAACCATCCCTCAGGACACCATTCGCATGCTAATTGAGTCTGTATCTAGACATGTTTCTGGCTGTATTGCCGCCCGTAGTGGTCCTACAACTTACTGATTAGATGGTGTTATCGCTCCGTGTATAGGTGTATCATGTTGCAATAAACATCACTTATTGTTCATTGTTATCTCTCTGTTTGCCGATTTTTGTCACTTTCTGCCCATTGCTTGGTGTTGCATTTTCACTGTCACATAGTGTATGATCGAAAATATGCCACACAAATTTTCGTAAGCTGTAATTAAGACTGAATAAGGAAGAAGATTGAGAGTTAAGTAGCCTATTTGAAAAAATTCAAATTTTAACCAAAAATACAAGAGCTTCTGAAACATATCTAACAATAAAAAAAAAATAATAATCTTGTACTTTTTACCAACCCTCCATCCTCCCACCTTTTAAATTTTATACATGGCCTGGCTGTAACTAAAAATATGCAATTACTAATTATTTCATAAAAAAAGCCATTGTAAGATATTATTACCCTTCTCAGGGATAACACAATTGCCAAATAATGGTCAACACAGAAACCGGGCCGAGTTTCTTGCGTTTTTTCGTGGGGAATTTATTGCATGCAATAGTTCTGACACCCACATTTTTTAGCTCAGACTAGAGCTGTTCTGTTATAAGAGAAACACACGACCTACATCGATTCGTTCTTGCCCTCGATGGCCTAGTAGTTAAGGTGCTCTGAGCTAAACAGAAAGACCCTAGTTTGATTCTAGGTCGGGGAAGATGCCTCTTTTTCTCCTATAACGAAAAGCTCTAGTTGGAGCTAAAAACGTGGGTGCCAGAATTATTACATAGAAAGCTATATGTAAAAAAGATAAAATGCAATAAGTCAACATCCGAGTGGTCATATTTAAATCAAAGATATAAGTGAAAGATAGATAGCAAGATGTACGAATGACGATGACATTTACGCAAAAACAAGTTCGAAAGGTTTAATAATAATGTTGTGGGGCACAGTTTTAAATATTGACTAGAGTATATTAACAAGTTCCAGGCACAGACGTCACTGCCCTTCATTAAGAATCCGGTGAAGATTCCAGTATATTTTTGGATACATAGTATACTATGTATCCAAAACACAGTAATATGCTCTACCTTAAATGCTCCACTTAATAACTAAACCTACACTCTACAACATCGTTTACTAACATTTTAACGTAGTCTACCTACCAGTACTGTGTACATTTTTATACTTAAAAACAAGTTCATTAAGTATAGAGTCCTACTCAGCAAGATCAAAATTATAATAACTGGTGATAAAATGCAAACTAACAAAATGTAAAAATCAATATTGACTTTTATACCTGAGGCATCAGATCGTCTCCTGTAATCGCAGCAATTTTCAGTTCGATCCCAAGATGTTGGGCCACAGTTTGCAATGCAGCCGCACAACCCTCGGGGTTTATTCCACCGGCATTGCTTACTACCTTTATACCTTGCTTCTTGATTTCAAGTAAGTTGGGTGCCATTGCAAATGTGACAAAATCGGGAGTATAACCCATAGTCTAAAATAAAAACTTTTTAAATTATAATTTTCATCATTAACACGATCACCTTTTCATTTGTGTGTTATAGCACTGTGGCGGAGATGTGTCACTGGTGCCACGGAGGCATTTTCTATAACAATTAATAGTTAAATCCGTGACCAGAGACCCTGCCCAATACACAACAATGCATTTTTTTTATCTTTTGTCTTTTTTGTTTCATGTGCATACTAAAAAAAAGTGATATTTTAGCTCATGCTAGTGTTGTTGTAATGGATATCAACGAGTTGATTGGGACTTTTCGAATGCCGCTAACTTTTTCTTTAATCCAATGTTTTCCTTCACGTTTTGACGTTATTAAAATTTCGTCAGTGTTAGTAGGAGTATTTTATTTATCTGCACTGACAGTAATACCTCATCGAATATTATATGGCGGACCATCCATATATTATTGGGTGGAATCTCCGGCCACGGATTTTAACGGTTAATTTTTATAGGAAATGTCTCCATGGCACCAATTATGTGTCTCTGCCACAGCATAAAACCTAGTTATCCAAGAAATCAAAATCTTTCATACCCAAGGAGTTGAATCCTTTATTGTGAATATGTGGTAGGAGAAAAATGCAAGTGTTAAATAGACGATGGGATCAAATTTGTTTTTGTCGCATGGCAAACGAACATGAACCACTATGCCACTGCAAGACTATTTATTAACCCTAAGATAAATTGAATTCTTAATTTTCATTAACTACTAGTGTTGCAAAATTATTATTGATATCAAAGTCAAGTCACAAATACTATCTATTGCCATTTGTTCTACTTCAAGTACTTTTAATAGAGGCGTTAATCAAAAAAATAATTAACGTTCGCAAAATTTTGAATATTTAATGGTTTATTTTCCTTTGTATAGAACCTTCAGATAATTTTCAAAATACGTTATATATGATAAGGCTTTCTGATAGGTAAGCACAGTTTAGTGAACTCTAGAAACGAAATCGTAATTGCCGAAGAAATAAAAAATCTTTCAAATTTGATAATTATAATAAAATCAAAAAAAAATTATTACAGTTACAAAAAATATATACATTACCGGATTCCTCTGTCTGGCAATAGCCAATAGAGACATCGTAATTTCAGAAAGGTAGTCAAATACCAAGAAGTCCAGCTTTCCATGATGAACAAGAGGTTGGACTAGAAGCAAATATTACCAATTACACAATGAGATAAACAAAATGCGCTTGAACGTGTTAACATTTATTTAATTGAATTAAACTTTTAAAAATATATGATTAGCATTCTGGAATGATAACTGTGGTTTCACAGAACCTTCGAACCCATGCTTATACATAACTAAGGTTACAGAAAATTAAACCTAATTTAATGATCTGTAACCACTGAACCATTGAGTGTAGATCTGAACTTGAATGACAGATTAACAGCCATTTACTTACTAGTTCGAAACTTACATAAAAAATAAAGTACACGTTATAAATTTTAGGGGTTTTTTTTTCGTAATTTACAGTACAAGGACAATTAAAATTATGCTGTATCTTAACTTATAGTTTTTCTTGAAATCCATAGCTTGATTGCCTAAGAGAGTGTTTCTCAAACTGTGT
>QLNU02014176.1:110337915-110348993 GCA_006491805.2 Dysdera silvatica | reverse complement strand
TTATCTTAATAATCATTAATTATCAGAATTATTTATCTTAATAATCATTAATTATCGTGAATTATTTATCTTAATAATAATAATTTATCTTAATAATTATTTATTTTAATAATCGCATGGTACTGATTTTACTATATCAGACCCATACACAAAACCACACTCTAGTCTATAGCTTATTGGGAAATATGACACTGTAATGAACATTCCCGAATAGAGGACGCATCTATTTCATGAATACTTTTCCAATTCCCAGTACCAATGCTTATTATGATCTAATACTACAGAATGGCGAACACTTCTAAATAGAGAATAGAATCTTGTCCCGAGGTGTCTATTATTCCAGGACTGCAAACACGTTTAAGCACTAGAAAGAGTGAGAAAAGTGACTGATTAAAGGAAAAAAGTGACCAAAACTGACTTACGAAACAAAAAAGTGAGAAAAGTAACTCGCAAAAAGAAGTGCAGTATTAATTTGTGGCAGAAGAAAATTTCTTTTTAAAAAAGTCCCCTTCCAGAAAAGTGGGGTGGGATCAAAGTGAAAATTGTTGCTGCATCATAAAGATCACAATTATGAGCCCAGAGATTAACCTTGGTCTTCAATGGTGTCTGGCCAAAATATAATACATTTTTATTAAACTACAATACTTCATACAGAAAATATAAAATTGTGGACGACAAAACAACGATCGATATTTATTTTTGAATCTTTGGTTTTTTAGTAAATTTTTTTTAATTACAGATGCTTTTCTTTCACCAGTGTTCCTCTGGAAAACATCTGTTTCTTATCTTTAGATGTTTTCCTTCTCTTGGACATGGCAAATACCATGCAACATAGCCTAAGCCAATTTCACTTCACTAAAATTCCTGTTCTTCAAAGTCTCCTCTAACCTATTACTCGCTTAAAGAACAAGTTTACCAGCAGCTTTGTGAATTTGGTCCTTCTCTTTCCTTTTCTGTTCTAGTATTTCTTTCTCTTCTATTAATTATTTCTACTCTGTTTCAGTTTTTCTCTGGTACTCTTCCTCTTTTTCCTTCCTATCCTGTTGTTCCGCTCTTACTACTACTGCTTTTTCTCCCTTTTCATGACTATCGTGTTGGTAACTTTTGTATACACCATGAGTAAGAACTAACAAACTTTTGGAGATTGGCACTAGTTCAGGCTTATTATTGTACAACTGCAGAAATTCTTTAGTCATCATCATCATTGCATTTAGAGTATGTTCACTCATTAAGGATCTAACCTCTGTCAAAGAATAACTTGAAGGTGAAAACCTTTCCATGCCTACATTGCCATGTAGCAGAGAGAGGGAAGCTTTCACAACCATAGTAATGGTAGGGTATTTTTATAATCTGAAACATCACTGGTCGTGAAAATTTGATTCCAATACTCATTAATTCAAAAATATTTGCATTTACCTCGATCTCCTCATCAACCTACAACAGCCTCCATGCATCCATCAATCTGTCACCAGTGACATCAAAAGGTAAGTCTTTGGAAATCATAACAATATGACCAACGTTTTGCTGTGAAAGTATTGCATTAGGATGAAGGCACTTAAAACGCTTTAGTAAGCTTCCATGTTTCAAACATATTTCAATGACATACTTGCGGCAGGCAGTGTAACGTGTTCTTACATCCCTCAAGAGTAACAGTTCCTTTTTCTTTTTCTCATTTGAATTCAACAGAGCAGCAAAGATAGTTTCTCCACGAGGAATCTTTTTTGAAGTAAAAAGATTTGTTTCCTAAAAAAATGCTATCATTTATTTCATCAACGCTTGTTACTGGTGACTTATATATCCGGCCTAATAAAATCTTCACCAAAGTTTCAATTTCACTGTAAACTAAGTATATTAGCGGCTCGTGTTTTTGAAATGTCCCTGTAAATTTAGCAAAAACCTGTGCACCGCTACAGATAATAAGAATTTCAGCTTTCATAGTATTGTCTTCCACTAAGTCAACAATATGCTTGTACTTTGCAGAGGAAGCAAAATTTCGTATTCTTCTTTGGGACAAATGTAAGAAAGTACTTTTCCAGAGCATCCTATCGTTGAAAAAGTCTTCATGCTGTATTTTTAATAGTTAACCATCTGGTAGTACCATGTCTGATAAAGCAATGGTTAGGTAATTGTAATTCATTCTGTATGATTGTGAAATCTTCCCATCGTGATGGCCAATCATTAAAATAAGAATGAACTGCTACAATTAGATCTAACACATCCCCTCCAAGTTGAGAAAGTCTCCCAAGAAATGCATTGTTTCAATATCAAGAAGCTTTTTGTGTCATACAAATGATATTTCCTCATTCATGAGATGTGTTACTACTTTGTTGACATTGGGTCCATCGCTGCCAAGCATCAACATGCTTCGAAGTGAGAGGTGTGCACTATTACGGGCAGTTGTCAATTTTTAAAATAAATACTTTGCAGTTGCTTTACTAATAAAGAAGAGTTCCAAGTGTCTGTTCACAGTTACAATTGCTGGGACCAGTAGCGAACTGTGACTTGCAGCTCTTTCTCGTCAGCTGCATACATAATTTCATCAAATCTCATGCAATATACCCTGTTCATATCGTTTATTAACTCCCATTTGAAGTAAGGTCCTAAGGCACCCTCTAAAAGTTAACTAATTTTAGTTCGTCTCAGAGAAAATCCTTGGGGTAATGCTTCATAAAACATGACTTTAAAAACCTCTCCGATTCTAACACATAAAGCTGCAGGAAAATTACTTGCCACACACTTTAACACCCATATCAGTTCAGAAGTTGTAGCAGAATCTTTCACATTGTACAGCTTGATACTTGAACATGCCATGGACACATTATTTGTATTGGAACAAGAAGAAGGCACTGACACATTGATTGCTGCATTTGATGTTAACCGAAGCTGTTTGGTTTCTTGTACGAACAAAATGTTTTTTCTATGCTCAAATGGTTAGGCATGTCGTAAAATAGCTTGAAAGCCTTTATTTTTGGTGTTTACAATGCAGGAACAAACTTTACGAAATAGTTTGGTCACTATATTCGGATCTCCCATTGAGCCACTGTGGACTTTTAGCAATCATCCATTAAAAGCCAGTCATTTCTAAACCAACATTTCCTCATGGTTCAGGTGCGAACTCTTCAAGTTTTAAGCTTTACTTAAAGCAAATAAATAAATAGAAAAAAATAGGATATGTTAATGCTTGTTGTATTTAAAACACAAATTCTGGGGAAAAATGTGGCAACAGTCTGAGTTATGACAGGCTAGAGAATAAATGAGCAGTATAGAAATAAAATGGTCTACGTTAAAATTTTGAAAAATTGTGTTTTCCACTTACAAATGATCGCAGGTTGCATCCAGATCATCATTCTTAAAGTTCTCTTAACATTTTGAACATTTTTACTACTTTTAGAACTTTGAGACTACTAAAATGAACACGGTGTAAGATCATTTTTAAGACTTAATTTTTCAAAATTTGAACGCAGACAGCTCTTTTTCTATACTGCTTAAATATTTGCCTTCAAGTGTCTATCACCGGCGAACTTTCACCGAGTTATCGAGTAGTTAAACCATAAAAAAAAAAAGTTCATCATATAAGGATACAATCGAAAGAAAAATAACAAGAAATTTAAAAAAAAGTGAGAAAGTGACTCCTTTAGCAAATAAGTGAGTAAAAGTGACCTTCTACAGAAAAAGTGACCAGTTTGCAGGCCTGTTATTCAGAGGTTTTACTTAATTTGAGTATATGTTATTTGCGTGGTGAGAATATACTCTCAATGATGCAGATAAACCGTAATACGACGTGGATAATCTACGAAGCAGGCACGTCGTCTGCATAAGCTATCTAAAAAATTAACATCATAAAAAATAACCTGCAGTTGCTGTATCTCCCCAAAACCCACTAGCACAACCAATGCGGACGCATTTTGATAACCAGCGCCTATTAAAAAGTGCCTTGTGAATAAATAAAGACTTAAGAGAATTAATATTATTCATTTTTAAATGCACTCTTTGGCAAATACAGCAACTAGTAGAAAGTAATCAAAATTGCCATATTTTAGCCATAAACAACTGCTAGAATGCTAAAAAGCTATGGAATGTACAGTAATACCACCCCCCCAACCCCAGCATAACGGACACCTCAATTTAGCAGACACTTTTCCAATTCATAGTCCACATGCTTATTATGCCGTCACACTTCCACATGACGGACACCTCCGAACAATGGATAATTTCTCAAGTCCTTAGGCATCCACTATTAAAAAGTTTCCTAAACACGTATCATGCCGAAATAAACTAATTTATCTTCCAGCATTATATAAAATTAACAGTAATTAGTGAAAAAGGTAGCAACAATATTTTTAATTTAAATATATATTTCAGAGGCATAATAAAGTTGGCAAAACTAAAAAAGACCGTGTATAAAATAGCTTTTGTCGCGTGTTGGCTAAATAAATAGCCAAAATAAGCTTGAAAACTTCGAAACCGGCAATACCTTTGGAACCTTCTTCTTTTCCAAAACTTTATTTTATTATCTGTTCTTAGCATTTTTTTATTTATTTTTTTGTAAAAAAAAATCGATTTTATAACCGAATTATGTTATTAAATAACCTTAATTTGTAAATAAAATTTTTATTATTACCGTTTTTTCAAATGAAAGAGTTTTGATAAATACCTAAACTATCTTTTTCGAACTATTTTGATTTCCTCATTATACTCTCAAAAAATTGATGAAGACTTCCAAAAAAATTTCTTAAATTCGGGTTTTTTTTATTTACATGCAAAGAAGTGGGTAATATACATCAAAGTTTCCCGAGAACCTCCTGCGTCAGCGGACCACAAGACTAATATAAACAATTAAAATTTAAAAAATTTCTTTAGTATTTTAGCAAACAACACAACCATTGAATAATAATTTATAAACAAAAGTATTGCCTGCGTTATTGAAATTACAGTTAATGGTTTTTGGTTTAAATCGTGTCCGCCTATTGTGCGCAGTGACGTAACCATGGTAGTAGGAAGGAACCTCCCTCCCTCCTCATTTCTATGTGTACCGATGGTGAATGAACTGATTCCAATCGCAATTTGAAAACATGAGTAACTGTTAATCATGTGTTCATGCGTAACACTTTGGACCCAGTGATCTTCACTATCTGTTGTTAACCATCTGAAACGTGGGAAATCTCTGTGTGTCGTTACGGCCAGATGAAATTGTTTCAGATGCCCAAATCAAAACATTGCAATTTAGTTAAAAGGATTTTAGATTATATTTCATCCTGTAAATGATGCAGGAGATCTCCTGTACTACTAATTATTTATTTCTCTTATGAGGGTTTTTGTGACAATGTGATCCAGTGATCCTATAATCCCCACGTACGTTGTCATGGAATCGAATACAGCCGTGGGTATACCAGAAACTATTTATGGTGTTTCCCCTGGGGAAGAGACCCATGTCATGTGCGAGAAAGTAGTTATTTTAGCCAATGACATTTACCAAGAGATGAAAGCTATGATGGCAAAATATGATGAGGATGTCGTCAAATACCTTATGCCCCAAATTATAACAGTTTTGGAAAGCCTTGACCTATCTTACGTAGAGAATCAAGAGCATGAAGTAGAGCTGGAACTGCTCAGGGAAGATAATGAACAGCTTGTTACACAATTTGAAAGAGAGAAGCAGCTACGTAAAACTTCAGAACAGGTAATATACCTACTGTACATACATGTATCATTTGATAGGCTAATCTAGGAAAAATACTAGAAAAGAAAATTGTGGCTAACTGTTATATAACCATCTTTTTGTGAAATTGTGGGCCTTCAGTTCTTTGAAATATCTTGTACACATATTCGTTAATAGGGTTCCTTGTGCCCAATTCTTTGGGATCGAGATTTATTAAATGTTGTTGCCTTGCAATCAGACAGTGGAAACACATTCACCAGGCATGCCATTAACCCAAGTACAACTTCCAAAGGTGCCAAAAGAAAAACCACCTACTAACTGTTACTTGTAGACTGGGCAGGAACATGCTTTCGGCATTAGCGGCCCTCAAAAATGCTTTAACGTAACACAATGATAAAAAAACTGATTGTAGTTGAGCATTACGAAATAAAGTTCTTGCTGGTCCAAACGCCAAAGGCAAAAAGAAGATAATTAAGTTAAATTAAAAATAGACATTTCTAAACAATGTTAGCTAGGGATATATCAATCACTTGACATTTCTTGTTTAACTTCGATGTTGTTGATAAATGAAAGGGTTAAATTTAGGTTTTTTGCCGCATTATAAACACAAAGAAATACCAGTACGGTGTAATTATAAATTTCTGCTTCTCAGAACTTTGCGATAAGTTCTTTTTGTTAGAAACTGGGGGTCTCTATATTGGCTATAAGGCCACAGCAATAAACAATGTGCATAGTCTACTGATGCTAGCATATTTGACTAATAACGTGTGTATTTATTTTGATTGCCATTTAGGAGCTTCATAAGCGGGGAAATATAATGTCATACACAAAGGATCAATTGACCAAATATTCTGCCCTTATATACTTTAACAAACAGTTATTTCAACACTGGTGTAAGGTTTAAAAACACAACGTTTTGAGAGCCAACTGCTCCCTTTGTCAAGTGAAGGCAGAAACGTCATGGTTTTAAACCTTACGCCAGTGTCGAAATAACTGTTTGTTATGGAATCTCCTGGTGAAACTCTGTATTGTTTCCTTATATACTTTGCCAGAATATTTGGTCAATTGACCAAATATTTTAGCAAAGTATATAAGGGCCACTAAAAACTTATTTCTCGGTACTTACACTGCATTTTTTTAGCGGCCCTGGGCAACCACCCAGCTCGTATTCTCCTAACCAATATACTTGTCTATAACAAACAGTTATTTTGACACTGGCGTAAGGTTTAAAAACATGACATTTCGGTAGCTCCCTTTGTCAGGTGAAGGCAGAATGAAGAGTTTGTGAAAGTCCTAAATAATACCTGCTTTGTGTTTCTAAGAGCTCAGTCATTTACTTTATATTTGCAGTGTAAAAAGCTAATACAGTGGGCTCTTGATTTTCTGAACTCATATGGACCTCCACAAAAGTTCATAAAATTTGAATTTTATAACTAGGAATTCATGTTAGTTCTATGGGATACTTTCTGGGACCACTTCAGTAATTCTTAATAATGTGTGGTTCGTAAATGGAAGATACGTAAAAAAAGACTAGTTTTCTGTATTCAAATGTTTCCTTTATAAGTAGATTTTTGATCTAGATCTTTGGTGTTTCTCCATACATTTACTTCTGTGACAATTTTTCATTCAATTCTAGGTGATCAAAATCTGAATAATTCTCTGCGGTAAACTAATGGAAAAGTTATTGGGAGTCTTTGACCATGAAAGGCGAGGGCAGATGAAAAATTCATTTTTTATAATCATTATATGAGCATACCTCACTATATTGCACTTCACATATATTGCATTTTTTACAAATCGATGATTTGTGGCAACCTTGCATTGAGCAAACCTATCTGCGCCACTTTTACAATATGTATTAAATACAGAATTTTCTGTTATGTCAATTTCATCCTGAAAATTTTTTATGTATTTTAGGAAATAAAGCAATGTTTTAAACGTTTTATGATGGGTATTTTATTTTCCATAGAGACTGTTGGAGTTGGAATATACTATTGACGATGACCGTAGTGATCTGCAGAGTAAAGTTGAAAGTTTGGAATCAATTGTCCGCATTCTTGAAGTCAAAGCCAAGAATTCAGCGGATTATGGTAAAAATTCTCTCTTGTAAATCTTGCATTATAATGCGATACTTGCCTTGTAGTAACACATTTGGCCACCCTATGAATAATCCTGATTTTAGTTTTACAAATTATCCAGAGATCTAGGCCAAAGAGAAATTCAAATTCCTCAAAAAACGGTTGGTTTTGTCACAGCATTACCTTAACTGCCTTCACCCCATAATATACAAACAAATAACGTCAATAATTTCGTGCTTTTAAGATTCTGTGTTTTGGTTTACCTTATATTGCGAGATTTCGATCTTTGTTCTAATTTTACGTTTTGCTTGTTTTCCGTTCTTATATAATTTTGAACATGCATTGTACTGCTTTGATAATTGAAAAGTCTGTAATGTAAGTGATGGCCATGCGTGTGATTAAAGCCACTGTGGTTTTGTAAACGTAAATGATGTCCATGTGTATGATTAAAGTCACTGTGGTTTGATGGCTATAATGGCTGATACCTTGGGTACTCGTGGATTACTCTTGAGTTTTGTTCATCAGAAGCTTGATTGGGTGTAAATGTGTTATAGGTTAAAGGTCATGTTAAGCAATCAACCCTTTCTCAGATGACCCTTTCTACAATTTTGGAATGGGAAACATCTACCAACAATTAGCTGGAAGGCCATGTAATGACGCAAAGGTAATGAGGTTATTAATCATGCAGAAAATCTTGTTTGATTCCAGTTAGTGATAGCATATATGACTTCTTCTAGTGATCTATATTCCAGGGTTTAATGTTCCAAGTGATGATCTGAAAAACAGGTCTTACCATATCATGATACGGTGGGACCTACAGTACAGTACAACAAAAGTCATGATTCGTTGAATGACGACTTTACGTGAACGTGCATATATGAATGCCGTGTTGATCGGCAATCCATCTCCCCCTCAGCCGCCTCGGATGCTGATTACGCTGTTCAAGCGTCCTGTCTGGGATTACAGCGCCGCCCCCGGCGGCCACCCTTCCCAATGAAACCCTTGCAAAAAGAAGAAAGTCAGTCATGATTCATGATCTCTGTTTTCCCTGTGTCACGAAACACACATATATAATTCAGAGGCCCATATCCAGCACGCAGTCGCTCCCTAGATAGCCATCCGTCGGTGTCATGGTAGCATGCTTGGCTACAACACGAATAATCCAAGTTTGATCGCTACTGGCATCTTCACCTGCCATTTATTTATGACTCGACTCCCAATGATTTTGAAGGAAAAAAAAAGCCCTTATGAACTAACTTCTCATTGTGGTCTGAGGGTTAGTTCCATAGCTTTTAAACGATTCAGCTTCCTCAGAGAAATGCAAGTCCACTGCCCAGGGGGTATCGTAGTTATAATGCGGTCATCTATTATGTTATTAAATCAGGTTTGATTCCAATGGCATTATAAAATGGGGTGGCACTTTTATGCTCACTATAGTTAATAGTATATCATTTGGAAAGCATTGTGGGGGGGGTAGCTCAAGTGGTTTTAACTTTAAAGAAGATTGTGTAATGTGACCTTAGTGAAAGTGATATATTTTGATATCCAAGTGGGGCTCGAGCCCCCTTCTTACACCACTGACCATAATCCAGGGTGTGGTTCCCTTGGCAACAGAGGTTTGGATTCCACAGAAAACTGGAGGGTGCAGCACAGCATGGCCATTTATTGGCAGATCTAAGGTGGGGGGGATTCCTCACCCCCCCCCCCCCCCAACTTGAGCTGAGATTATACCACCGGACACTTGGCTAAATGTAGGAATTGGAAACAAATCGCCTCACCCCCCCCACCCAGAAAGATTTCTAGATCCACCCTTCAGCTTGAGCTTTTCTATCCTGGCAATAATATAAAGAAAATATGCAAATATAAACTGTTAATCCCATCTTTGGTAATCTGTTGAGCAGTCTTGGGTAAAGATTGGTAACCAAATATTGTTTAACTTTTTTTTTTTTTAAACATCATTGTCGTTATGTGTAACATGTACTTGCAATACAAATATTTTATAATTTTGTCTGAAACTTTGCTATGTGCATGGATTATTTCTGGAAGGAGAGAGAGAAATATATGCTAATGAACAGTATCTAAAAATATAGAAGAAAATACATTTTATAGAAAATCTATTCGATGTTATTTTCTTACAATAAAACTTTTTTTTTCATGCCCAAGCATCGTAAACTTTTGTTCTGGTATGCCATGTATATATGTCTGGTTTAGAGATGATCCATAATATGCTAGTAATGATGTTTTCTCGATTGCTAGTATAGAGCTGCCGTGCTTTGGCAATCATGATGGTTCAGTTCATTTCAGTACATTGACTGTAATAAGGCAATTCACATGATTTTTTTTGTTTTTATTTCTCAATGCACGTAAATTTATATTTACATTCTACGGCAATTTATGAAGTGTGCAGTAGCATTATGTCTAAAAAACAATACACCTACCCAGGGCTCGATCAAGACAAAGTGTGGCCCAGGGCCTAGTATTTATTCGGGGCCCCTCCTTATGCACTCACAACTAAATTATTCAATAAGTAACAAATGCAAACTCTTGTTATATATGTTATCTGCATAATCAATAGTATGCAGCTGTTTTCAATGACACCTAAAGTTATAATTAAGAAAAAATGTAATATTAATAAATTAGTAACTTATAATTAAAAAAAATAGGTTTCAAACTGACATTTTGAACTAGCTAAAAAAAAAATCACATGCAAAATTTGATGACCCAGGGCCGTGGACCTGGAGGCCTGTGTGTTAATCGGACCCTGCATCTACCCTATGACTGTAAAAATACTAACCATCAGTTAGGCCAAAAGTGGGAACCTGTTCATGTAGGAAGGTCCCTTTAAAAAAAATCCAATTAAATATAGGGGGTGTAGCAATTCAAAAATTATGGGGTGGCCTCAAGTGTTTTTTAACAGATCATATGATTTGGCCTTAAACGAAACAATATATTTTTCTATCCAGTGTAAAGGCATGAGTCCCCTTTCCCATGTCACGTATTAGATATATAGCAGAACCCCGATTATTCTAACTCCGTTAACCAAAATGGCCATTGGCCAACTGTACTTATTGTTATTATTTTAGTAAATAGTTGTTGAATACTTTTGGTGGAAATGTTCGTATTCACTTTTTAATATGCTTTGGCCTTAAGGGAGAAACCAATACAAATGATAGATATTGAACATATAAAAAGATGTATGTATATTTTTTAATGCATATCAGATATGCACAAAGATACTTCTTTTACTTTTTGTATTTTAAATACATTCATTTAAGATAATAATTAAAGTAAAATAAACAAATAAAAAGTAAGCTGAAAAAAAATCATATTAATAAAAAAAA
>QLNU02014176.1:110306524-110337815 GCA_006491805.2 Dysdera silvatica | reverse complement strand
TGTCATACAAATGATATTTCCTCATTCATGAGATGTGTTACTACTTTGTTGACATTGGGTCCATCGCTGCCAAGCATCAACATGCTTCGAAGTGAGAGGTGTGCACTATTACGGGCAGTTGTCAATTTTTAAAATAAATACTTTGCAGTTGCTTTACTAATAAAGAAGAGTTCCAAGTGTCTGTTCACAGTTACAATTGCTGGGACCAGTAGCGAACTGTGACTTGCAGCTCTTTCTCGTCAGCTGCATACATAATTTCATCAAATCTCATGCAATATACCCTGTTCATATCGTTTATTAACTCCCATTTGAAGTAAGGTCCTAAGGCACCCTCTAAAAGTTAACTAATTTTAGTTCGTCTCAGAGAAAATCCTTGGGGTAATGCTTCATAAAACATGACTTTAAAAACCTCTCCGATTCTAACACATAAAGCTGCAGGAAAATTACTTGCCACACACTTTAACACCCATATCAGTTCAGAAGTTGTAGCAGAATCTTTCACATTGTACAGCTTGATACTTGAACATGCCATGGACACATTATTTGTATTGGAACAAGAAGAAGGCACTGACACATTGATTGCTGCATTTGATGTTAACCGAAGCTGTTTGGTTTCTTGTACGAACAAAATGTTTTTTCTATGCTCAAATGGTTAGGCATGTCGTAAAATAGCTTGAAAGCCTTTATTTTTGGTGTTTACAATGCAGGAACAAACTTTACGAAATAGTTTGGTCACTATATTCGGATCTCCCATTGAGCCACTGTGGACTTTTAGCAATCATCCATTAAAAGCCAGTCATTTCTAAACCAACATTTCCTCATGGTTCAGGTGCGAACTCTTCAAGTTTTAAGCTTTACTTAAAGCAAATAAATAAATAGAAAAAAATAGGATATGTTAATGCTTGTTGTATTTAAAACACAAATTCTGGGGAAAAATGTGGCAACAGTCTGAGTTATGACAGGCTAGAGAATAAATGAGCAGTATAGAAATAAAATGGTCTACGTTAAAATTTTGAAAAATTGTGTTTTCCACTTACAAATGATCGCAGGTTGCATCCAGATCATCATTCTTAAAGTTCTCTTAACATTTTGAACATTTTTACTACTTTTAGAACTTTGAGACTACTAAAATGAACACGGTGTAAGATCATTTTTAAGACTTAATTTTTCAAAATTTGAACGCAGACAGCTCTTTTTCTATACTGCTTAAATATTTGCCTTCAAGTGTCTATCACCGGCGAACTTTCACCGAGTTATCGAGTAGTTAAACCATAAAAAAAAAAAGTTCATCATATAAGGATACAATCGAAAGAAAAATAACAAGAAATCTAAGAAAAAGTCAGAAAAGTGACTTCTTTAGCAAATAAGTGAGTAAAAGTGACCTTCTACAGAAAAAGCGACCAGTTTGCAGGCCTGTTATTCAGAGGTTTTACTTAATTTGAGTATATGTTATTTGCGTGGTGAGAATATACTCTCAATGATGCAGATAAACCGTAATACGACGTGGATAATCTACGAAGCAGGCACGTCGTCTGCATAAGCTATCTAAAAAATTAACATCATAAAAAATAACCTGCAGTTGCTGTATCTCCCCAAAACCCACTAGCACAACCAATGCGGACGCATTTTGATAACCAGCGCCTATTAAAAAGTGCCTTGTGAATAAATAAAGACTTAAGAGAATTAATATTATTCATTTTTAAATGCACTCTTTGGCAAATACAGCAACTAGTAGAAAGTAATCAAAATTGCCATATTTTAGCCATAAACAACTGCTAGAATGCTAAAGAGCTATGGAATGTACAATGTACCACCCCTACTCCCCACCCCCATATGGACACATCAATTTGTGACACTGCAATTCATAGTCCACATGCTTATTATGCCGTCACACTTCCACATGACGGACACCTCCGAACAATGGATAATTTCTCAAGTCCTTAGGCATCCACTATTAAAAAGTTTCCTAAACACGTATCATGCCGAAATAAACTAATTTATCTTCCAGCATTATATAAAATTAACAGTAATTAGTGAAAAAGGTAGCAACAATATTTTTAATTTAAATATATATTTCAGAGGCATAATAAAGTTGGCAAAACTAAAAAAGACCGTGTATAAAATAGCTTTTGTCGCGTGTTGGCTAAATAAATAGCCAAAATAAGCTTGAAAACTTCGAAACCGGCAATACCTTTGGAACCTCCTTCTTTTCCAAAACTTTATTTTATTATCTGTTCTTAGCATTTTTTTATTTATTTTTTTGTAAAAAAAATAGATTTTATAACCGAATTATGTTATTAAATAACCTTAATTTGTAAATTAGATTTTTATTATTACCGTTTTTTTCAAATGAAAGAGTTTTGATAAATACCTAAACTATCTTTTTCAAACTATTTTGATTTCCTCATACTCTCAAAAAATTGATGAAGACTTTAAAAATAATTTCTTAAATTCGGGTTTTTTTTATTTACATGCAAAGAAGTGGGTAATATACATCAAAGTTTCCCGAGAACCTCCTGCGTCAGCGGACCACAAGACTAATATAAACAATTAAAATTTTAAAAATTTCTTTAGTATTTTAGCAAACAACACAACCATTGAATAATAATTTATAAATAAAAGTATTGCCTGCGTTATTGAAATTACAGTTAATGGTTTTTGGTTTAAATCGTGTCCGCCTATTGTGCGCAGTGACGTAACCATGGTAGTAGGAAGGAACCTCCCTCCCTCCTCATTTCTATGTGTACCGATGGTGAATGAACTGATTCCAATCGCAATTTGAAAACATGAGTAACTGTTAATCATGTGTTCATGCGTAACACTTTGGACCCAGTGATCTTCACTATCTGTTGTTAACCATCTGAAACGTGGGAAATCTCTGTGTGTCGTTACGGCCAGATGAAATTGTTTCAGATGCCCAAATCAAAACATTGCAATTTAGTTAAAAGGATTTTAGATTATATTTCATCCTGTAAATGATGCAGGAGATCTCCTGTACTACTAATTATTTATTTCTCTTATGAGGGTTTTTGTGACAATGTGATCCAGTGATCCTATAATCCCCACGTACGTTGTCATGGAATCGAATACAGCCGTGGGTATACCAGAAACTATTTATGGTGTTTCCCCTGGGGAAGAGACCCATGTCATGTGCGAGAAAGTAGTTATTTTAGCCAATGACATTTACCAAGAGATGAAAGCTATGATGGCAAAATATGATGAGGATGTCGTCAAATACCTTATGCCCCAAATTATAACAGTTTTGGAAAGCCTTGACCTATCTTACGTAGAGAATCAAGAGCATGAAGTAGAGCTGGAACTGCTCAGGGAAGATAATGAACAGCTTGTTACACAATTTGAAAGAGAGAAGCAGCTACGTAAAACTTCAGAACAGGTAATATACCTACTGTACATACATGTATCATTTGATAGGCTAATCTAGGAAAAATACTAGAAAAGAAAATTGTGGCTAACTGTTATATAACCATCTTTTTGTGAAATTGTGGGCCTTCAGTTCTTTGAAATATCTTGTACACATATTCGTTAATAGGGTTCCTTGTGCCCAATTCTTTGGGATCGAGATTTATTAAATGTTGTTGCCTTGCAATCAGACAGTGGAAACACATTCACCAGGCATGCCATTAACCCAAGTACAACTTCCAAAGGTGCCAAAAGAAAAACCACCTACTAACTGTTACTTGTAGACTGGGCAGGAACATGCTTTCGGCATTAGCGGCCCTCAAAAATGTTTTAACGTAACACAATGATAAAAAAACTGATTGTAGTTGAGCATTACGAAATAAAGTTCTTGCTGGTCCAAACGCCAAAGGTAACTAGAAGATAATGAAGTCAAATTAAGAATAAATATTTCTAAACACAGCTAGGGATGTATCAATTACTTGGCATTTCTTAAGTTCGATGTTATGGACAAATGAAAGGGTTTTATTTAGGTCTACTGTCACATTATAAACGCAAAAAAAAAAACAGTACAGTGTAATTATAAATTTCTGCTTCTCAAAACTTTGTGATAATTTCTTTTTGTTAGAAACTGGGGGTCTCTATATTGGCTATAAGGCCACAGCAATAAACAATGTGCATAGTCTACTGATGCTAGCATATTTGACTAATAACGTGTGTATTTATTTTGATTGCCATTTAGGAGCTTCATAAGCGGGGAAATATAATGTCATACACAAAGGATCAATTGACCAAATATTCTGCTTATACATACTAGCAGTACCCACTGCAGTTTTTTACCGGCCCTGGGCAACCACCCAGCTCGTATTCTCCTAACCAATATACTTGTCTATAACAAACAGTTATTTCGACACTGGCGTAAGGTTTAAAAACATGACATTTCGGTAGCTCCCTTTGTCAGGTGAAGGCAGAATGAAGAAGAGTTTGTGAAAGTCCTAAATAAGACCTGCTTTGGTGTTTTCTAAGAGCTCAGTCATTTACTTTATATTTGCAGTGTAAAAAGCTAATACAGTGGGCTCTTGATTTTCTGAACTCATATGGACCTCCACAAAAGTTCATAAAATTTGAATTTTATAACTAGGAATTCATGTTAGTTCTATGGGATACTTTCTGGGACCACTTCAGTAATTCTTAATAATGTGTGGTTCGTAAATGGAAGATACGTAAAAAAAGACTAGTTTTCTGTATTCAAATGTTTCCTTTATAAGTAGATTTTTGATCTAGATCTTTGGTGTTTCTCCATACATTTACTTCTGTGACAATTTTTCATTCAATTCTAGGTGATCAAAATCTGAATAATTCTCTGCGGTAAACTAATGGAAAAGTTATTGGGAGTCTTTGACCATGAAAGGCGAGGGCAGATGAAAAATTCATTTTTTATAATCATTATATGAGCATACCTCACTATATTGCACTTCACATATATTGCATTTTTTACAAATCGATGATTTGTGGCAACCTTGCATTGAGCAAACCTATCTGCGCCACTTTTACAATATGTATTAAATACAGAATTTTCTGTTATGTCAATTTCATCCTGAAAATTTTTTATGTATTTTAGGAAATAAAGCAATGTTTTAAACGTTTTATGATGGGTATTTTATTTTCCATAGAGACTGTTGGAGTTGGAATATACTATTGACGATGACCGTAGTGATCTGCAGAGTAAAGTTGAAAGTTTGGAATCAATTGTCCGCATTCTTGAAGTCAAAGCCAAGAATTCAGCGGATTATGGTAAAAATTCTCTCTTGTAAATCTTGCATTATAATGCGATACTTGCCTTGTAGTAACACATTTGGCCACCCTATGAATAATCCTGATTTTAGTTTTACAAATTATCCAGAGATCTAGGCCAAAGAGAAATTCAAATTCCTCAAAAAACGGTTGGTTTTGTCACAGCATTACCTTAACTGCCTTCACCCCATAATATACAAACAAATAACGTCAATAATTTCGTGCTTTTAAGATTCTGTGTTTTGGTTTACCTTATATTGCGAGATTTCGATCTTTGTTCTAATTTTACGTTTTGCTTGTTTTCCGTTCTTATATAATTTTGAACATGCATTGTACTGCTTTGATAATTGAAAAGTCTGTAATGTAAGTGATGGCCATGCGTGTGATTAAAGCCACTGTGGTTTTGTAAACGTAAATGATGTCCATGTGTATGATTAAAGTCACTGTGGTTTGATGGCTATAATGGCTGATACCTTGGGTACTCGTGGATTACTCTTGAGTTTTGTTCATCAGAAGCTTGATTGGGTGTAAATGTGTTATAGGTTAAAGGTCATGTTAAGCAATCAACCCTTTCTCAGATGACCCTTTCTACAATTTTGGAATGGGAAACATCTACCAACAATTAGCTGGAAGACCATGTAATGACGCAAAGGTAATGAGGTTATTAATCATGCAGAAAATCTTGTTTGATTCCAGTTAGTGATAGCATATATGACTTCTTCTAGTGATCTATATTCCAGGGTTTAATGTTCCAAGTGATGATCTGAAAAACAGGTCTTACCATATCATGATACGGTGGGACCTACAGTACAGTACAACAAAAGTCATGATTCGTTGAATGACGACTTTTCGTGAACGTGCATCTATGAATGCCGTGTTGATCGGCAATCCATCTCCCCCTCAGCCACCTCTGCGGCTGATTACGCTGTTCAAGCGTCCTGTCTGGGATTACAGCGCCGCCTCCGGCGGCCACCCTTCCCAATGAAACCCTTGCAAAAAGAAGAAAGTCAGTCATGATTCATGATCTCTGTTTTCCCTGTGTCACGAAACACACATATATAATTCAGAGGCCCATATCCAGCACGCAGTCGCTCCCTAGATAGCCATCCGTCGGTGTCATGGTAGCATGCTTGGCTACAACACGAATAATCCAAGTTTGATCGCTACTGGCATCTTCACCTGCCATTTATTTATGACTCGACTCCCAATGATTTTGAAGGAAAAAAAAAGCCCTTATGAACTAACTTCTCATTGTGGTCTGAGGGTTAGTTCCATAGCTTTTAAACGATTCAGCTTCCTCAGAGAAATGCAAGTCCACTGCCCAGTGGTATTGTGGTTATAATGTCGGTCATCTAATGTTATTAAATCAGAGTTTGATTCCCAATGGCATTATAAATGGGTGGGCACTTTTCTGCTCACTATAGTTAATATTGTGGCAATTTGGAAGGCATGGGGGGGGGGGTAGCTCAAGTGGTTTTAACTTTAAAGAAGATTGTGTAATGTGACCTTAGTGAAAGTGATATATTTTGATATCCAAGTGGGGCTCGAGCCCCCTTCTTACACCACTGACCATAATCCAGGGTGTGGTTCCCTTGGCAACAGAGGTTTGGATTCCACAGAAAACTGGAGGGTGCAGCACAGCATGGCCATTTATTGGCAGATCTAAGGTGGGGGGTCTCTTACTGTGAGCTGAGATTATACCATGGGGAAATAAAGCGAAAGTACTGGACACTTGGCTAAATGTAGGAATTGGAAACAAATCGCCTCACCCCCCCCACCCAGAAAGATTTCTAGATCCACCCTTCAGCTTGAGCTTTTCTATCCTGGCAATAATATAAAGAAAATATGCAAATATAAACTGTTAATCCCATCTTTGGTAATCTGTTGAGCAGTCTTGGGTAAAGATTGGTAACCAAATATTGTTTAACTTTTTTTTTTTTTAAACATCATTGTCGTTATGTGTAACATGTACTTGCAATACAAATATTTTATAATTTTGTCTGAAACTTTGCTATGTGCATGGATTATTTCTGGAAGGAGAGAGAGAAATATATGCTAATGAACAGTATCTAAAAATATAGAAGAAAATACATTTTATAGAAAATCTATTCGATGTTATTTTCTTACAATAAAACTTTTTTTTTCATGCCCAAGCATCGTAAACTTTTGTTCTGGTATGCCATGTATATATGTCTGGTTTAGAGATGATCCATAATATGCTAGTAATGATGTTTTCTCGATTGCTAGTATAGAGCTGCCGTGCTTTGGCAATCATGATGGTTCAGTTCATTTCAGTACATTGACTGTAATAAGGCAATTCACATGATTTTTTTTGTTTTTATTTCTCAATGCACGTAAATTTATATTTACATTCTACGGCAATTTATGAAGTGTGCAGTAGCATTATGTCTAAAAAACAATACACCTACCCAGGGCTCGATCAAGACAAAGTGTGGCCCAGGGCCTAGTATTTATTCAGGGCCCCTCCCTACACTACTCAAAACGAAATTATTCAATAAGTAAGTAACAAATGCAAACTCTTGTTATATATGTTATCTGCATAATCAATAGTATGCAGCTGTTTTCAATGACACCTAAAGTTATAATTAAGAAAAAATGTAATATTAATAAATTAGTAACTTATAATTAAAAAAAATAGGTTTCAAACTGACATTTTGAACTAGCTAAAAAAAAAATCACATGCAAAATTTGATGACCCAGGGCCGTGGACCTGGAGGCCTGTGTGTTAATCGGACCCTGCATCTACCCTATGACTGTAAAAATACTAACCATCAGTTAGGCCAAAAGTGGGAACCTGTTCATGTAGGAAGGTCCCTTTAAAAAAAATCCAATTAAATATAGGGGGTGTAGCAATTCAAAAATTATGGGGTGGCCTCAAGTGTTTTTTAACAGATCAATCATATGATTTGGCGTTAAACGAAACAATATATTTTTCTATCCAGTGTAAAGGCATGAGTCCCCTTTCCCATGTCACGTATTAGATATATAGCAGAACCCCGATTAATCGAACTCCGTTTAACCGAAATGGCCAACTGTACTTATTGTTATTATTTTAGTAAATAGTTGTTGAATACTTTTGGTGGAAATGTTCGTATTCACTTTTTAATATGCTTTGGCCTTAAGGGAGAAATCAAGACAAATGATAGATATTGAACATATAAAAAGATGTATGTATATTTTTTAATGCATATCAGGTATGCACAAAGATGATACTTCTTTTATTTTTTGTATTTTAAATACATTCATTTAAGATAATAATTAAAATAAAGTAAATGAATAAAAAATAAGATGAACAAAATAACATTAATAAAAATAAAAGGATTTGGTTTGCAAAATTCGAATTCATCCAAAAGGCAGGTCTAAAAAGCCACGTGCGACCATTAGGCCATAGATTCCCCGCCCCTGATTTAGGCATTGAATGGGTGTAACCTTGGTTTTCGGCAACCCTTTGCCAATAGACTTACTTTTTACAGAAGATTGCCACAAACATTTTGTAAAAATAATCTGTGAAGCTTAGTAAAGCAGGATATGTCTAAATACTGTTTCGGGAAATAAGATTGACTTTCATTTATTTATTCATTTTCTTTAGCTTCAAGACTGGAAGAGAAGGAGCATGAGTTGAAAAAGGAATATTCTAAATTGCATGAAAGATATACAGAAGTAAATGAATCTGCCATTTAACTAATTTATCGTTTAAAAGCATCACATGCCTCTTGTGTCATAACACATACTAACTTATAGTGGACTGTTTAAGTGGACACTATCTTTGTGTGTATTTTTAGCTAAAAAATTTAATATAAATGTAGGTTATATGCAAGGGTTGGAAACTTGTGAATTTTTGTGGTTTCCCATGGGGCAACCACTGGAAATATTTTGATTACCCCCAAGTTAAGTTTGTTGCCCTAAGTTATTTATTGTACAAAATGAGAAATTTTGTTGACGGTCACGACAATAATATAATAAATATTTATTCGTAAAATTGCCATATTCGCTTGCATATTAAGGTGTGAAAATAGGAATACAGAATTTACCTGTTATGCAATTCTTTTAATCATCATCTGTTGTACAGCTATGGTCTGTACAATTATCACTCTATGAGACAAGCGAATCTTCTGGCAAAAGAAGTAATTGTTTTCGACTTTTATATAGTTTCTGGTATGGTTTTCTCTGTTTCGCACTTAACCACACGTTAATGACTTCATTTGATTCAAAATCTTCGCTACGTGCAGATGATAGTGTTATTTGTATTAAGTCTGTTGTAACGAAAACATGCAGTTTGCTTTGCCAATTACCTTTTACCCTTTTCATGACAGAAAAACCTTGTTCACAATCCACACTCTGAGTTGGAAGACTGAGAAGCAAGTCTATTAACAGTGAAAAATTCTTTATAGTATTCGGTTCATTCATAAAATTCCACTCATACTTGCAGACATTCTTGCGTTTTATGTACAAAAAATGTTTAAAATCAATCCATTTGCATATGATGCTTTCCACACAACAGATGTTTTCTGACATAACATCATCAAATATTGTAATGCATTCGGTAATTTCTCTGTCCCCACATGTTTTTTCAAACTTTCCGAGCCAAATTTTGAAATTGAAAAAGTTCATAGAATTTATGATTGAAACATCTTCAAATCTATTTTTCAGTGATTGAAGAAGAGAATTTATTGTTGCCGATGAAGCAGCAAAACCTTTGTATGCTTGGAATTCTATTTTTACATTATGAAATAGTTTTTAAGACAGAATACTACTAAAGTTGATTTCTAGGCTTAATTCTAATTTTTCCAATGTACATAAAGCAGTGTGTAATATATATACTTCAGGGAGGGGTAAATTTGGTAGTTGAAAATCTAATGATAACTGACTGAAAATAGGCAGAATGCCTATCAGAAAACATAAGTATAAATGAAGTTCTCTGATGTAATCACTTTCAAAATCTGTTTTGACTTAACCTTCGCTTCAGCAGTGTTCACTTACAGAAACCTTTTCAAAGTGTTTAATAAGAGCTGAATATAACTGATGAACTGCAGTTGCAGCTTCAAGGGAGTAAGTAATCCACCTCGTTTCATCAGCATGCCTGGGTTTCACAAATCTTGTTTTTAACGCACTGTGTGTTGTTTTGAGACCGGCCATACTTAGAGCACTTCTTGAATAGAAACAATACCGTCTCCGAAGCATTTGTTAAAACATTTCATGATATGGATAAGTATTAAAAGCTTCTTTGTCAAGCTGGTAGTGGCCACACAAAACATGTGTTGAAAATCTGATTATATATTGCATTTTAGCGATATTTTCAATATTATAAATATCGAGATTAAAAAAAAGGAAAATTTTAATTGCCCCAGGGGCAACTGCTTTTTTTTGTTTAACTTGCCCTTCTAAAAATGCAATTGCCGGGGCAAGTGGGAACTGCAAATTTCGACCCTTGGTTATTATATGTGGACATCCAATTAAAAATAAAAATTTATACACGCTTTCATAACCCATGTATTGATTATCATTTTTTCTTCGTTATTTCCATGTCAGTTCGTATTTAAAATTGTTTTATTTTTGATTTACAACTTAATTTTTCAACTGGAACAATAAACTAAATTCTCACTACGACATCTTTGATAAGAAGATGAATTAGCTGGTAGTTCTTGAAACAAAACTGTAAATCAATTCTACGGGTATAACCAGTTTGATCACATGTGAATAAGATCCAGTAATACATTAGCTATGATCCAGTTGTTTCGATTACCTCCAAGGTGTTTGAACTCCCTTCCAGTTCTGTATGGGAGCAAGCAGTGTCAGAAAATTTAGTTAAAATGTAGTTTATGGACTAAGGTTGCTGATGGTTAAATTAATTATGATCCTAAGCCCTTAATTGTGGCAACATCCTCCAAAATAACCCCTTCAGTGTGATATCCACTATCCATCTGTCATAGTTACAAAAATGCTACGTTCCAATAATGAATGTCCATCTGTTGTCAACATGCTGTTTGAAGCTTGTTGTGAGTTTTACTGGACGATTGATTATATACCACAGTGCGGAGTGTGCTGCCCTAAAGGCAGTGAAACAAGAAAATACTGCATTTCTTCTTAAAGATGTACAAAATGGTTTAATATACAAGTCAATTTATAAATTGTGAATTTGATGGCGGGGGTCAATACATGAACATTGATGAGCGTCAAAAGTATATTGATCTATAAATACCAATGAAATGTAAATTACGATATTGTTGTTATGTGACGGTAGCACATAGTCACGCGTCAGGGTAAATCCAGGTTTTATAACGTTCTATGCTTAGTCAAACTTGCATTCTTGGTAATACAATTTTATAGTATAAATCTATAAGTGTTCCAAGGAATTCATCAATGAATTGCACAATAACTGACTTTTTAATTCGAGTTTTTATCTTCCATATGGTATGGCCTTAGCTCTCTTTGAAGTGTCAAAGAAAAATTTTTACATTCCTTCACAATTCCGACATCCTTTTTCCTCACCTTGTATTTTTCTTTATTATTTTTCTTTTTCATTTACATTTTTACGACAACTATTTTGTTGACTTACTGATTTAGATTTGATGTTTTGACACTGGCTTAAAATTAGTTGTTTTACGCCTGTAAGCCACATGTTTTAGTCGTAAATGCAAATTTTCTTTACTTAACGTTTAATCAGACTTTAAAAGTTTTGATGCTACTGATTTTTGTATCTGGTGTTCGTTTGTTTTTTTTTAAATTCCCTCTTTGAGAAATAGCATGAGCTGTAATGTAAAAGGAACATGTTCATCTACTGCACAGAAAATTCAGGTTTTACTCTTACTAGTACTTCGCACATGCCATCTTGTTTGCTGATTTGTATCTTTAGGTTTTGGCTCAGCAGGACCTTAGTTGTCTTTATGTTATAAATTAAATGTAAAGAAATGAGAATGAACACAAGTGTTTCAGGAGTCAAAATATTTTATGTATGATTTATAGAACGTTGTATGCATATTATTGGTTTTTCATCTCACCAATTTACTTAAAAATTTTCAATGAATTTTTTATTTTTCAGGTTTTTAAAAATCATGTGGATTACATGGAAAGGACCAAAATTCTTTTTGGCAATGAGAAAAGCGAAGCTATTGCTTCAAAATTAAGGTACAAGTATACTTCCAATATTTTGATAATGAAAAATCGTTAAGTTTCTAGTTCCAAGGCATGGGATGCCACTTCAATTGATTTTCTGTGATCAGGGTTCCCATGAAATCTGAAATTGCCAGGGAATTTGAAATTATCTCTAAAGGATAGAGGAAAAGGAGATTTTTTGGTCAAACCTGGGAAAGTCAGAGAAAATCTTCATAACTTCCGTTTTGAATAGCCAAATCTTCCAATAAACGTGATCATTTTCTCCACAACTGAAGAGTTCAGTTGAAAATTGCTTGTGATTGATCAGAGAATTTTTCTTAGAAAGGCATGAAAAAATCTGGAGAAATCTGAGTATTTTTTTCTCCAGTATGTGAGAATCCTGGTGAATACCATGTAAAATTTCTTTGCTGGCAAGGCCTGCTATAAACACCTTTCACAGTCTTGAAATGCAGTTAAGCCAGTCGATCGGAAACTGTTTTGCATATATGCATCTTTAGATCTGCAATTTTACAGTTAGAAATATTTCTATAAAATATTTTAGAGAGTTAAATTTTTGAATGTATGTATTTTTAGTTGATACAAATTGATAATGATGTCAGAAGTTATTTTAAAGTTATACTTTTAAGAATAGAGGTTAATTTTTATCTCAAATTATTTAAATTTACACATTAGGATGACAATATTATGAACATAATTATGTGATATTGTCTCATGTAATACACATATGAGCAGGGCTTGATAAATTATGATGAGCCATACCATGAAGTACAGTATACAAGTACAATATATACGTATGAAGAACAGTACTCTCCTGCCTTAAAAAGATTACCTTGAAACCTAGTAGGAGGAGATAAATTCCTACTCGTCAATTGCAAAAATCTGGTTGCTGATTTGATGTTGACCTGATTTGTAGAGTCCTGTATATAAACAGTAATCGTTCCATGCTTATTTTGCGGGTCGGAGTGCCCTGCTCGCTTTTTTATGAAAGTATGTGGTGCCCTTCTAAAAAAAAAAAATTGTGTATAATTAACATTCGCGTCCTAGTGGAAATCCACTCTTTTGGGGTGGGGGGGGAGAAAAACACCACCAAAAGTATATCTTTGGTTCTATATGTCTCGCCTGCTTATAAAAAACACCATATATATATATGGGTTTGTTTTTTTTGGTCCCGTCCAATTTCTTATACTCATAATGTCATCGGATATAAGGAATCAAAAGTTCGGTCCCTTGAGGTTTACCTGGTTTAAATGTGGTGGTTAGTGGAGTCGCGTTTTCTGTTAAGAAAAAATAAAATGGTTTCCTAAAAATAGTTGTAATTAGTAATCAACTCAGTGTTAATTAGTATTAATTAAGGCATGTAAAGATTTTTTGATAAAGTGCCCTAAAAATTATAAAGTGCCTTTTTTTTTTTCAATCCAGCACACCTTACCCTTTTTTTTATCATAGATTGAACACTACTATGTGTAAGAATTTCATGATGATGCCTGTTCAATTACCAAAATTGAGCAGCTTTAAGTGCTTTCAGGTTTCTGATCACTTATGAAGGACTGTGGGCTAGGATGGTTAATTGCCCAATGTGATGCATCCTGTTCTCGATGAATGGTTGACAGCCATATCATTATCTGATATTTAGACTGTCAAATACCAAATGGTTGGCATTGAGAGGGTGGGGAGAAGCTTTGTTTAATTTTCAAAGCAGTATTGATGTAATTTTAGTTTCACAGCAGTTACAAATGCCGTTTTTGGTCTGAGTGATTCCCCACAAGTATAGTTGTATGTTAATATTTCATGCATTAGGGGGCAATATTAAGTTATCTGTCCTGTCTCACATAACCTACAGCATAGTCTTGGAACTTAAAATGTACAAATATAAAATAATATGTTTTAGTTGCAGGCTAAGTCAAACACAATTGAAATCTGGGTCCTTGTACAGTGTGAGCTCTGAAGACTCATCGGTGAAATCTTTGTCGAGTCCGCAAGATTACAGTGGCCTGACCCCACCTAGTCAAACAGCCGATTCCATGCGATGTCTGAAAAATGAATTGCAGGTAAAGGATTATATTAGATCGTCTAAAAATCACTTAAATTGAATTTGTTGAATTTAATAAACCTTATCGGTGTTGTCTGTTGATTATTAGATTCATTAGAAAGGCATACTAGGTATCAGAGAGGGGTAGATTTGTTGGAAAAGGTGCATACTTCATATTATATGTATGTGTACTTTTTATACTATTTTATAGGATGCTCAGCCCTGTAAGTCCTTATGCCAGGGTCTTAGATCTCAGAGTGAGTACTTTTATAATTCCATTAAAACTTATTTGAGGATAATGTGCTTATGTAAGAAAAATATGCTTATATTTTTTTAATAAGCAAAACTTTAATAAATTTGTCAATATCTATCATAACTTATTAATTCCTAAAACTTTTTTTTTTTTGTGAAATTGTTGCAGAATGTGAAATTTTTATATAAAAGATATTTCTGCTGAACATTGTCTGCATATTTTTCATATTTGATTTGTAGGAAATAGAAATTGAGGGGGTGGACTTTTCAAGAATTAAAGAAGGGTGGGGAAAGATCGTTCGATATACTTAAATTTTTGACACTCCGAAAGTGGGATATCCGAAATTTGGTTGTATTAAATAATTCCCCACATCCTCCTTTAATTATTAGAGTCCCTTCCTTCCCCTTGGTTAACGTTCATATATGAGAAAAATTATATATGACTGTACTTGGTAGCCCAGCAATCAAAACAATGAAGTTATAATCCAGAGGTCTCTGGTTCGACACCAGTCTGAATGCATTGCACGTTTTCTTTACTCTACCTAAAACGTGAGATTTTGTATGAACCATATAAAAAAGTAGAGGATCGAAAACTGGATTGTATTGAAATAGAATGTGATTCATGTTAATCAAGCTTTATTCAAATGGATACGATTATTGACATGAAATATCAATAATTTACAATTTATTAGTGGAGTTAATCCGTCTAGGCAGCAAAGAGTGAAGACTTTGGGGTCTGACAAAGCCTCTGCTGCTCAGAATTGGATATAATCGGTGAAAGTAATAAATGAGTAAATAAAATAGAAGAACATGTTAACTGTCAAATTATAAACCCCTGTTAAAATAGTTATAATTTACTATATACTTGCTGATTGAATTCGTATAGTAAGAAAGGCTCTGTGGTAGAACAGTGGTATTGCATTCGTCTGATGTATCACTAATCCAAGCTTTTCTATCAGTGAAAAAAAGAAAACTTGCTCAATAACTGTTCGCTGTTGTTTGGAGCTTGATTCCTTAGACCGTAAGAGGTTTAATTTCTCCATGTAGAAACATAGTAGAAACACTTTCGTCTGTCATTCGAATAACCCCAATTTGACTCCCGTTGATATCGTAGAGTGCATGCCGATTTTCTGCCCACCAGAGTTCGGGATTTAGTTTCTTTGGCAGTAGAGGTTTGCATTTCTAGGGAAATTATAGGTCCCAGCGCAGCATGACCATTGCTGCCCTTGTGCTGTAAAAGCACTAACTGATTGTATGGGTTTGAGTCTCAAATCTTTTAAACAATCCTTTTGGCTTAGTACAAAGGGCTTGTATGTTGAAGTTATTCATTTAATTTTCTTCTTCTAGGGAGTGGCTGGATCGACGGGTTCGGGTCAGACCTTACAGACTTGTCCATGTCATCTATGCCGGACCCTGAAGACCTTCAAGAGTCTCTTGCTGATATGTCATCATCAACTGCAACCACAACAATCCAAAAGTAAATATATTAATTGCTTTTCACATTTTTATTTCTTCTTGCACTAATATCTGTATCTCGAGGTCAAATTCTGAATATTAACATGGTACGAGATTATATCGTTTTCACAGAGCCCTGCAGTAGCGACACATTTGCCAACCATGCAGCTATCCCAAGTTTGGCTCCAAACTGTGCCGAAAAAAGTGCTTACTGAGTAACTTCTCACCATAGTCCAGGGGAGTTGGTTCCCTAGGCCTTAAGAGGTTCAGATTTCTCAGAAAACTGTAGGTCTCAGTACAGCATGACCCTTGTTGTCCTTGCACCGTAAAATTCGTATAAACAAAGTCATTTTCACAAGGAAGGGATCAACCCTTTTTGTATATGTTTATTTTTTATGCTCACTTTGTAGCTATTGCATATACAATGGGATGTTTTTGTTTTATGAATACAATGAATTGTGTTCAGCAATAAATTTTAAAATTTAGTGGATAACGTTACCGATATAAATGCTGTTTTTATACTCTCATATATTAAATATGTACTTACTTAACATAATTATGCAATGAAGCCTTGATTTGCTTTTCACATAGAATCTGGAAAATTATGAAAGTAGGCTGTTATAAAATAAAGGTAATGCAGGTAATATAAATTTAATGCGAAGATACATTCAGGACCTACGAGAAATAAATTAGTGACTTATATTACATGCTTACCAAGGTTTAAGCGGGCTTAAAAAGTTCTGTCGCAAAAATGATGAACTAGGAAAAAAGGTTGTAGCAAAATGCTAAAAAATATTAGTTGCTTTCGTTGCTCGAAAAATCGTATCAATAAAATTATTTACATCAACAATGCTTTGAAATATAAAGGACTAGTTATTTTAGAAAATATTAACGTATTTATGAAAAAAAGGAATATACTGTATGAGTTAAGACATTATCAAAGTTATTCCTCTTCAAGTGTGCTTCCTACAGGCAATCAACATTCATTTCTGTGACAAAGAGATGACAAACGAACGGAGATTGAATGTGGTGTATACATGTGGGTATATGATAGGTGTTCATGATTGTGTGTCCTAAAGTATATAGGAAGGACGGGGGGGGGGGGTTACTGTAGGAAACATATTTTAAGGTTTAAAAAAAACGATGGAACGTAAATCAAAGTTATTAAAAAAAAAGAGCAAAGTTTGTTGATAGGACATTAAACAACTGTCGCTATTTTGCAATGGACACGTTTTTTTTTCTCGCATTTTACATTAATTCACTGCATTTTGCGAAAAAAGCGACCATAGCTTAAACCAGTAATGAAGTAATCACAAGTACCCTAAACAGTCTGGGAAATCTTGAAATGACCCTCCACAGAAGAATATCTTAAAATATTTTGACCCCTCTTTCAAAGAATTGTTCGTTTTCCTCCCAGGCCATTCTTTTGAATGTATTTTTAGCCCACGGGGAAGATGGGGGTGGGGTAACATCCATAGCAGATGGCGACTGGTTGGCCAAAAAAGGCGCACCCCACTTCAAGGGGGATGAGGTAGTTGAATGAAGACAACTGTTTGAGGGGATATCTCTGTGTGCCTGGCATGGTCAACTTGCCCCCCCCTTCCCCTGAATGCAGTTCTCCCTTGAGTAATAAGTAAGGGGATGGAGTGTTCAAACAGGTACTGTTAAGAATTTTGAAGAGGAAACAAAAAGAAACAAGAAAAGATCGCTGAAGTGCAAAACGGGTATTCTGGAATCGAGGAATCCTGTTTTCAGAGAATAAACTGTGGTTAAAAATGCCTGTCGCATTTTCGCGATGGGCAAAAATTTTTTCTTCGCATTTTCGAGCAACTCGTCGCATTTTGCGAAAAACGAGACTACAGCTTAAACCCTGCTACTTACCAAACTAATGAAAAAATTATCTTTCAAGCAACTGAAACACGTACTTTTGGTTTTATACAAAGGAGGCATGTTTGTTTAAAAAAAAAAAAAATCAAAATTAATACAAGTACAGTTATCCAGGCTTGCATGTTAATTACAACCATTTCGATTGAAATGCATTCTGTTTTAGTCAGAAAAAACTTCCTGAGGCGGCCGTTATGTGTCACTCACCATATGTTGTCAAATAACTGCAGCGTTTATTTATTTATTTATATAAATCGAACACTACGCAGATTAAATTAAACAATGTCAAACAATCAACGTTTATTGGCGTAGTGATACCAACGCCGATGGTATGGCGTGATTAGATGGTGAAACGTTCGAAAGAAAATAAATATTTCTGCCTTCGGTGGGACCTGAACCCACGACCTTCCACTTGCCGGGCGGAGGCTCTGCCATCTGATCAACGAATGACAATATCTAATCCCTTTACGAACGTATATATATAGACTTTACTGAAGCCGGTTATTTCACCATCTAATCACGCCATAACATCGGTGTTGGTATCACTACGCCAATAAACGTTGATGGATTGACATTGTTGTTTGATTTAATCTGCGTAGTGTTCGATTTATATAAATACATATGCTGCAACGTGCATTTCGATCAATTTAATACCAGTCTCTTTGCAATTTGGTTTAAATAGTAGTCCATGTACTACACCATTCTGCGAAATAACTGGCAACAATATATATACGTTCGTAAAGAGATTATATATTGTCCTTCGTAGCTCAGTGGGTAGAGCCTCCGCCCGGCAAGTGGAAGGTCGTGGGTTCAGGTCCCACCGAAGGCAGAAATATTTATTTTCTTTCGAACGTTTCACCATCTAATCACGCCATACCATCGGCGCTGGTATCACTACGCCAATAAACGTTGATTTATATTGTTTAATTTAATCTGCGTAGTGTTCGATTTGTTTAAATACATATGCTGCAACGGGCTTTTCGATCAATTTAATACCAGTTTCTTTGCAATTTGGTTTAAATAGTAGTCGATGTACTACACCATTCTGCGAAATAACCGGCTTCAGTAAATCATGCCATAACATCGGCTTTGTTATCACTACGCCAATAAACGTTGATTGATATTGTTGTTTGATTTAATTGCAGCATATTGAGTTTCAAATTTGAAAACACCAATCCTTACTAAAATACATCCCATGCTTCTCCAAAAACGTCAGCTACAACAATTTATAAATGATTTCAAAAACATTTTAAACTGTGTAAAAATTACACAGTGTAAAATGTAAAAAAAACATAAAATTAGGAAATCAAACATTGTTGTTTAATTATATTCAAAATATACAGAATGAAACCCATTTATTATGAGAAAGGAAACCTGTTCTATTAAGCAACAGTTTGGTTTATTTCCCCTTCATTTGCATAAGCCAAGCTTAAAAATAATCTTCCTTTTTTTACAAGGAAAGGGAAATTTTCTTTAAGAAACAATTTTGACACCCAATGTTCTTACACCACCCCCCGCCACACACACACACCGAGATGCAAGCTGCAAACAGCACTCAGACAATGGCAGCAATGAAGACTTGCATGTCGACCTACCCCACCAACTCTTATGATGACATTAGTGTGGTAAAAATACGTAAAATTGTAATTAAATATATATAATGTACGTGGATGACTTTTTTTTTTAATGAAAACTTGGATAGAATGAAAAGTGTCGATCCGTTCATTCTCATTATAAATGGGTTTAACTGTATTTGTAATTTATGTTAGCCATTTGTTTAATTCAATGCATTTTATACTTTAGTGAAAAACGAAGGCCAAACACTTTATATCAAGAATTAAGTTTCCAAGATGGCGATGGAGATGATGGTGGAGATCTTTCAGGTTTAAATTTTAATCACATATTACATCATTGCATGGCAATGTATACCTGCATGTACCTGTTTGACTCGTTAAATTAATTAATGTGTGTTTTTAACGTTGTCTCAGGTTTTGTTTATACTTTTTAACTCATTTTTGTATATTAACATGTGTTGTATTAACAATTGTACCAGTTTGTCTTAATTTTTCATTTATTTTTGACTTCATTAACTTTTTAATACAATATCGACTAATCTTTTTCTTCTTTTTTTTTGTGTATTTCCTGTAGCCCCTGACAGTTTTTTCGGTAAGAAATGTTTTTGTGCTAATCTACTTTAACATTTGTCTGCATGTTTGTTTGTTTGTTTTTCATAGACAGTTTTAATAAAAGAAAAAGTTCACTGTTTGGCATAGTTATATTGGGGAAAAGCGCCAACAGCCATTTCAATGGCCACGTGCTTTCTTCATCGGATGGTTTTACTACATCGTTTCGTCTCTCTTTATTTCTAATATTTTGCCGTTTTAGCTTTTATCTCTACATTAAAATCGTATGTACGGTCTCGCCTTGCTTGGCGCAGAATGACCATTGTTGTCCTTGCGCCATAAAAATACAGCCAAGCACCTTCATCGGAACATGGCAATTTCTGTTTATACCAGTAACCTTACCAGTTTGATTTGGACTTCTTTGAAGTATTCCATATCTTCTCTAATACTGACCATTGTCACTGGCCATCTATTGAATAATGAAGTCTTTCCCTCTTGGTAAAATCTTCCATATTTCATGTCTAGAGACCCTGCTATCAACATAGAGGATCTTACCTTGAACAAGTTTCTAACCGGCACAATGAATAAACTGGATCAACATTACCGGCTTAAACAGAAATTGTCATGTCCTGATGATGACAGCACATGGCTGTCGAAACAGCTGTTGACGTTTTTCTTAGTGTAAGTATGCCAAATATTTTATGAAATTTTTTTATTAGATTAGTGCAGTGTATTTGTCATTAATAATTCGACTAAAACCTTCATATTAAAGCCGGATTTTGAAGTATAGATAGCTTAGGAAAGCGGCTCAAAAATAAAATTTTCCAAACTCCACCATGTTGAAAAGGTCGTTCTGTACTGCAGATATACAAATACAGAATAGATATACGTAGGTTTAAGACCTATGCTGACATAAATCATATTATAAGACATGCATATATAACATAAACTTGTGTAATATACACTTCAACGTATGCTCTCGACTGTCCCTGCTCCATAAGCACAAAACGGAGAGAAAAACAAACTGTTACCACATTGCAAATTTGTTTCAACTCTCTCCTCTTTTTCACCAAAAACAAGCTCTAGCTTGAACTAAATATCGTGGTGGCAAACATTATTTTATGAGCTCTCCCCCCCCCCATATTGACCAAATTGAAAATAATTGCAGTAAACAAATGCTGAACATGCATTGTTGAATTGGCAGGGCTTCCACTCGACCTAGAGAATATGGAATTGTTGGCAATTGGAAATTGTCCCTAAAAGTTGGGGGGGGGGGCAAAATTTTTTGGTCAGACCTTGGAAAGTCGCAGAAAATCTTCCTAACCTGTTCTGAATAGCTAAATTGTATGCGAACATGAGGCTGTTTTCCCCGAAACGAAAGTATTGTTTGCGAACAGTTACGGAATTTTGTCTGAAAAGTCAGAGGAAAAAAGCTTGAAGTGTCAGGGAATTTTTTTTTTCCACGGTGAGTAAGAATCCTGATTGGTATTTCAAACCAGGTGTGGGTTATGTGCCCAGACCAAAATGTGCTTGTGTGTCTTCGCATTTTTGCTGCACTTCAGTAGTTATGTGACTATCGACTTCAGGACTGCTGGGTCAAATTTAGCTCTCAATAAATTTGGTTGTGCATATTTGAGTTTGGAAATTACTTTAAGCTGTACGGTTGAATTCTAAATTACTCATAACCCGATTTTGGAGCAGAAAATGCAGTAGATATATCACTTCTCTGCATATCAAAGTATTTTGATAAACTCTGTGATTTGAAGTTCCCGTTCATTGCATTGAAAAATTATTTTTGTGTATAAAAAAAATTATTGAACCTCCGACTTCAATGTATGGAAATTCTGCTGCATGCAATTACAAATTTTGTAATTTTTGTTGATATAGCTATGATTTCCAAAGTTGAATTTCTTATATCTAGGTATGGGCAAAGAAGTTGAGAACCTTATCATTGAAAATAACGAACTTCTTACCACAAAGTAATTACTTCTTACTTTAGTAATAAATTATTATGAGTTAATCATAATATTTATCTATTATAATATTGTTATGTTATATAATTAATCTATTGCTTTATTTTTCCATTCTGTATATTCTTTTTCTTGTAGGAATGCTCTGAACATTGTGAAAGATGATCTAATAGCAAAAGTTGATGAGTTGACAAGGTTGGTGTTTTGTTTCCTTTAATTATTAAATTAAAATTTATAATAATTGATCATGAGCATGCTTGGGAAGCTTTTACATGTTATTGCTATTCAATCAAGGATCTCACACGATATCATATTTGGATCAAATTGACATGAGTTAAATCCATAGTGATTAATTCATTGGCAAAAGTAATCATCTTCTCTTGGATGTCCCAATTTAAGTCTTGGAATTGAAAATTTAGCAGGAACTCTCTTCAGTATAAATAAATATAAAAATACAAATTAACGCAGTTTAATTTTGAAAATATTGACAGCTGTTTCAATAGCACGTGGCTATTTTTGTCAGAATGATACGACTAATATGTTGGTTGCTGTTCAAACGCTGCCATACCGTAAAACATAAACCATAGAAAGTGGAAAAATAACATTAACACTCTAGTCAATGGCGGCATCTCCAATTGCAAAATCAGTAAATGCGAGAAGTCCATGGAATAGTTTCTTATTGTAGCACGGGAATGGGAAAAAGGCAGTTAAAGTAAAACAGGTTGAAAAATAAAACTGAAATAAACGGAGCAAGCAAAATTAATGGTTAATTGGTGATAACAATTTCTTGTAATTATCCAGGAGAAACACGCTTTCATCCGGGTCATTCACAGAGTATTTACTCATTTGAAAGATGTGCACCACTTCTGAGAAATCCAAGCCAAATGGACAGCAAACGCATTTTAATAGCTTGGCATTGGGGAAGGCAAATTGATGGCTTGCTCCAACGATGCTTTGCTGTAAATGATTTTTGGAGTTCTTGATGACAGACATAATTCTATATGTATATAAAATCGGGAGTTTCTCGATCCATTCCCATAGTAGTGGATATCTAATAAAAATTTCTTCGGACGTCCAATATTCTTGACTTGGTTATTTAAGCTTTCAGTTCAGCTGAATCATATTTTAAAACAGAATATATATTCCTTCCTCCACCACACCAACCTTTTCAATATCAGGACGAAGTAGATCTGTCGTTGCCGCAACCAATCTGGAATATCCAACAAAGTAAATTTCCAGACCAGTCCAAAAATTCTATATGCAGCATTGCATCACTGATTTACCATCCGCTTGGTCAATTCACCATTCCTTTACATTTGTTTTATCTAGTACTGCTCACTTTAAAAACTACCGAGGGGGCCCTGCGGTGGCACAGTGTGGTAACACATTCGCCTAGTGCGCCGTTAACCCATGTTCAACTCCTAATAGGGCAAAGAACGCTTACTCAGAGATCTCATAAAGATCTCACTGTAATCTGGGGGTTTGGTTCCCTATGCCTTAAGAAGTTTGGATTTCTCGGGAAAACTATAAGTCCAAGAGGTTTGAATTCCTCGGGAAAATTGTAGGTACATAGGTTCGGATTCTTCGGAAAAGAGTAGGTCCCAGCACAGCATGACCACTGTAGTCCTTGAGCCGTAAAACCACAAAACAAACAAACAAAAACCACCAAATGCCTTATATTGGCATGGTAGTGACATATTTCATGGATGCCCATACGAGTACTTCTAGGGGGTGGGGCTGAGAAAACTTATTACCTCCTCCTCAAAACTGCGGAGAATTTTAGTAAATATACAAGGTATACACACAAATACTACAAAAATAATTGATATTGCTTGACAATTAGTAATGAGCTAAAAAGTACCTTATTTTAAAATGTGACTATAAAACTTTTGAAAGTAAATGCATAGCAGGTTCGGGCAAATAAAATTTTTAAACGGCTAGTAGAGCTCGAGCCCCCCTCTGCCTCCCTCCATATGGGCACCCATGACGTATTCACCTGTTGTGCAGTTAACCTAAATTCCAGCCCAATGGTGCTGTAGAGCATTTTCTACCTACTGTAATTCTGAGTTTGGTTCCCTGTTAAATGAAAGTTTTGACTCCTTAAATAACTGTAGGTCCCATCATACCTTGATTGTTACTGTCCTTTAACCATAAATCAGTACAAGCAAATGAAATCATTCAGTTAATTGAGTGATCTGGGTGGTCAGTATCTGGCTAATTGGAATTCTATTGTGTTGTTGTCTGTGATGTTATTTAAAGTCGAGTGTAACATGTAATGTATTGCTTTTCATGCTACAGCCAGATGGAAATTCTGCAAGGTGAAATCAAGTCTCTACAAGCTGTTAAAGAAAGGTTAAAGCATAGAGTAACCGAATTAGAAAGTGAATTAGTGAAAACAAAAGAAGAGGCTGAACGAATTAAAGCAAAACTCGAAGAAGAGGTGAAGAACATCAAAATTATCTTCTTTCACAAGTTGATAAAAGTGTTGTTAATGATTGGAGACTTCTTTTTTTTTTTTTGCATAGACATACATGTGACTAATCTATGTTATTGTATGCGTACTTAGAACTATTTGATTTTCAATTGTACATCCAGTATTTAAAAAGCGTTACATATTTCTTTATGTTCACGAAGGTTGACATCCCCATGGCACAAAAGAAAAGATTCACGAGGGTGGAAATGGCTAGAGTTCTGATGGAACGAAACCAATACAAGGAAAGGCTTATGGAGCTCCAAGAAACAGTGAGATTAACTGAATCTTTACGAGCCTCTAGAAATGACCCTTACTTGGAACAAAAGAAAAATCAATCATCGATTCGTAAATTGTAAGATGATTCTCTGTTTACATTTTTTTTCTTCTAATATTGCTTTCTTTGGACCATAGAAAAAAACAAATTAAATTTTCATCCCTTTCATTGTCTCTTTGAATTATTTTAAAGTATCAATCCCCTTATTAAATATCACATCTTTAAATATTTATGTGTTATACATAAAATTTGTATTGAAGGATTACTTCTGTTATAGTTTTAGCAACCTGTTTAGTTCTGGGTCAACAGAGAGGCCGCCTCGCAGGTCACCCAGTGCGGGCATGCTGTACAGTTCACCATCTATTCATGTTAGTCCAACTTTAGATGCTTTAAGAAAAACTAAACTAGGCGACAAAGGGCGAGGAGTTGACTTCCTCGACAGTGAATTGTAAGTTTCTTGTTTTTAACAAGATATGTAGGAAACAGATTTAGTTAAGCTCATTGCTCCTTTAAATTAAGAAACAATTATTTTATAGCATAAGGTTCTGCAGTGGTGTAGAGGTAATGCATTTTGTCTAACATGCATTTAACCCATGTTCAACTCCCAGTTTTACCAAAACGAATGCTTATCAAGTAACTGCCCACTGTAGTTCAAGGGGTTGGCGCCATGGGCCGTAAGAGGTTCGGATTCCTCAGAAAATTGTAGTTTCCAGCACATGACCTTTGTTGTCCTTGCACCATAAAACACAAACACAAACTTTATAGTGTAACAGTTGCTTTACAATGTGTGCCCTGCAGTGGATGAGTGTGGTAACGTGTTCACCTAGTGCGCCGTTAATCCAGGTTTGACTCCCAACTGTGCAAAGAACACTTATTCAGAGATCTCGTAAAGATTGCACTGCTCATTGTAGTCCGGGGTTTGGTTCCCTATGCCTTAAGAGGTTTGAATTCCTCAGAAAACTGTTGGTCCAAGGGCTTCTGATTCCTCGGAAAATTGTAGGACCAGAGGTTCGGATTCCTCGGAAAACAGTAGGTCCCGGCGCAGCATGACCATTGTAGTCCTTAGACCATAGAACCACAAACAAAAGCTTTACAATGTAAGGAGCAGTTTCTTTATAAAATAAGGAATGGTTTCATTATGAAATAACAGTTTGTTGAAAACAGGAAACACTTTTCATTTTTTTTTTTTTTTTCAACTTTTGCTTTAGAGCATCAGAAAGGATACAGCAGCAGCGTGCAAGGGAAAGAAAAGAACAGTATCGGCAAGTTAAAGCGCATGTGAAGAAAGACGATGGACGTATGCAAGCTTACGGCTGGAGTTTGCCCGTAAGAAATGCTAGTGACCTGTCTGAAGATGACAAGTTTTCCCTTCCATACGACCTTACCATCCCTGTGCCTGTACCTGTTTATTGCAGGCCTTTGATGGATAAAGAGCCTGGAATGAAGGTGATATTTCCCATTCTCTGCCTTTATACCTCCTTTATCACATTTTCCTTCGCCATATGGTAGTGCCAAGGCATCGCACTTACATTCTATGCAGAAGAAACAGGTTTGAATTCCACTGCACTTACCTTTTTTCTTTCCTACCGATTTATATTCTGGAGTCTGAATCCCTGAAAGACAGATTCAATCTCTCCAAAAAAAACCACATGTCCTGATGGTGCATGTCCTCACCCTTTCTACAACCTGACTCTTGTGTCCTAAGACACAAAAATGTGTTTTCCTCTATAGTTTTATGAAACATGAAAAAAAAAATGGTGTGATAGCATGCTGTTGCAGGGTTCACACACAACCTGGAGAACCTGTAATTGTTAAGGTATTCAAAATTGTCCGTAAAAGTCGGGGAAGAACAGAAATTTTGCCCTGCGGTGGTACTGTGTGGTAACACATTCACCTAGTGCACCTTTAACTCGGGTTCGACTCCCAACAGTGCAAAGAATGCTTACTCAGAGATCTCATAAAGATCACACTGCTCACTGTAGTCCAGGGTTTGGTTCCCTAGACCATAAGAGGTTCAGATTCCTCGGAAAACAGTAGGTCCGGGCGCAGCATGACCATTGTAGTCCTTGAGCTGTAAAAACACAAACAGAAATTTTTGGTCGGATCTGGAAAGATTGAGAACCTTTTTTAATCTGTTCCAAATAGCTAAATTTCACACGAACATGTGGCTATTTCCCCCAAAACCGAAGTTCAGGTCAATGTTTTGTGTACTATCAGTCATTGAATGTTTTTCTCCACGGTGAGTTTACTGTAGTATGGTTCTTTATATTTGTGACTTTGTGGCCAGAGTGGAAGTTTATTTAAATGTACATTTTCATAAGTGGGCTGCATTCTTCACTTTACGTGTTTCATGAGCTTTTACTACTGGGACAGCGTGGCAATAGTATACAAAAGTTTAAATAGGAAGGGTGGCCGCCGGAGACGGCGCTGTAATCCCAGACAGGTATTAATGTCAGATGTTATGACAGCCTGTGGCCTAGTAGCTTGGCAGTATAACACTTATAATTACAGTTTAGCCAATAGCACCAATAGAAATTTCTTTTCATGTTTCTTAACCACTGTACATCATTTGACTTTTTAATATTTGGCAGTAATGTATGTAACCGTATTCTGAATTGTGAAAAAGACCACTGTATATGCATCTCTGAAGGTATACTAAATTCTTTGAACATTGTATTTTAATTATTTTGTCTTTTGAGATTTTGACTCTTCTAACCATTAAAAGCTTTAATAAGTATCATTTTCAACCAGATAGACGTTACTTAGATTTATTCACTAAAAAATAACCTCAATATTACGGCTTGTTCCTTCAAATTGAAGTCACCTATGCTATATCAGTTATTCGAGAGAAATGCACCATATGGGAATCTTCAATTACTATTTCCTCACTGATTTTTTCACTTAACCTGAGAGTAGAGGGATTGACTGGGTCATTCTAAATTCGATCACTTGCTTAACTATTTAGATTGTAACTCGTAATTAATAAATGTAAATAGTTATTGTATAATAATGGTTGTGACCACTGCCTTTAGATCTTTTGAATTCCTGTAAACTGAACTCTGTATGTCTGTCTTATTTAGAAGTCACGTTAAATCATTGGCCCCATCTCAGATGACCTGTTGTGACCTTTAGGCATAAAATTTACCAAATGCATAGAAATGCCTTTTATAAGTATTAAAGAAGTCACTTTTTTTTTTTTTTAATAGTAAAAGAACAAAAACTATCTGCATCAATTTTGTAGCTTTATATCGTGTATGTTTTGCAGTAAAAAAAAAATTATTTTAAAAGCTGGGATATTTAGAATTGAGATGTTTTTAAAATAATAATAAAAAAAATGCTTCGTTCTATGCATTCGAAAATTTATTTCTGTGTTTTAGATTTGGTGCGCTGCTGGTGTTAATCTCAATGGTGGACGAACACGAGATGGTGGTTCAATTGTTGGTGCTAGTGTATTTTATTCGTCACCACCCGAGGAAGAGAATCTCCGTGCGAAAGGCGACATGTCTGAAATAGAAAAATTAAACCAGGAACTAGCAGTAGGTTTAGATCTTATTTAATGCAAAAAGTTTCATTCTCTGTCATTTGTAGTGGGGTTTTAATTGTTGTAGTGTGCAGTTTTTGTGAGTAACTTCAGTGATAATGTTTCATCGGCATGTTTAAATATAGTGGAACTTTGATAAATTGAAACCAACGAGAGTAAAGACCTTGAGTTTATCAAAACATGTGCATACACATTTTATTCATCGTTTCTTACTACCTCAACTTATAGAAAGTTCAATTCATTGAAGTTCAATTTGTCAAAGTTGTATATTGAAATTCCAACCATATGTCAAAAAATAAATTTAATAACTATGAAGTTGTTTGAACTTAGAGTGGTAAAACTAGTAAATACCACACACTCAAAAAAAAAAAGAAAGAATGCTGTGACTTGGAAAAAAAGATAAATGTTACAAAAAAAGAAACCACACCATGAAACTGTACCATGATAACTTATGCTAAAGTACGACTCTATCTATGAGGCTTTTTTTTTTTTCTTAAATTGCATTTACAAAACGTGTTCTGTGGTAAATATCGCACCTATTTCCCACAACATGGTTATAGAATCAAAAATTGAAAATCTTTGAAACGTGTTACTTATTGCTGGGGGATGCAATATTGTACATGTTGAAAGTGATCGCGAACGCATTCAAAGATATATCTATTTACAAAATGTGTTTATTTTTATAATTTTTAACAAATATATATTCTACTGTGCATTCTTGACCCCTGGATACATTCAGTTATCCTGAAGAAAATGTTGTTGACGCTAATTTAACTTTATGAATAAATGATGATTTTTCTTCTGTTTCATCTCTTCCAATTTTTATTTTAGGATCAAGAAAAAATGAGGAAAGAAAATGAAGAAATTGAACAGAGGTTATCGTCTCTTGTCTGGATAGGGACGAGTTCCAGCGTCCAAAGCAAAGTAAATGTCATCGATGCTAGGAATCCTGGTGATGTTCTTAGCAGTTTTTATGTCTGTTCGTCTCACCTCCTATGCATTACAAGTGTTTCTGGTAAATACGATGTCATTTTTGATTGATGTCTTAATATCATTTTAGTATACAATAATCTCCTCCCCACTTCTCTTAACATTGCTGGCTTTAGTTTGACACTCTATGATAGAGTATTTCACCCACTCTAAGACCCCAGATTTTCTCTAATATTATCAAAGTAATGGTCATAATTTAATAAAAATTGCTATGAACCTTGGTGTGTAAGAAACATGATGATATCAAAGAAAATGTTGGAATTGAGCACCAAGGCAAGCCTGCACACGCCTCTACATATTACAGAAACTGTCGCCAATGTATCAAGAATCAGAGCATCAATTTCCTGCCAAATGTTGTCTTTCAGTTGCATAAGAGTCTGTGGCTGTACTGCATTCAAACACAAACCACACTATAATCTTGATCACAACATGAACACAAGACCTCACTCTCACAGCTGCAACACATAAGTAAGCATGTGTCCGTAAGACAGCATGAAATGGCTGACTCGCGCATGCCTCGAACGATTGTGGTACCAATTCTCATGATGTCACCACGCTTCTCACACACCAAGATATGTCCGTAGCAATTTTTATTAAATTACGACCATTACTTTGATTAATATAAGCGAAAATCTGGGGCCGAGAGCGAGTGAAACACCCTGTACTTTAAACCAGTGGTTCTCAATTAGTTTTTATTTAGGGCCACTTCGGATCTTTTGTTGGTCGATGGGCCAGAAAATATGAAAACAAAATTATCTTACACACTATATAGATATTGGCAGGAGGGGCAGGGACCAGAGGGATTATCCTCCTAGCTATTTTTCTGATTCAACAGAAATATTATAAAGAACTTACCCTCTCGGCCAGAAGAAAACCAGTCCCTGAAAAATTCCTCAGTTTATCTTTGTATGTTGGGCTAGGTTTATTTGCAGGTCGCCATTGGAGAATCACTGCCCCAAACCTTTGATTTTCTACCTTACGCATCTCGCAACACACCAAAGCTAATTATGCTAAACTGCAACACACCAAAAAATATTTTTGCATCGATCTGATAAAAAATAGGTGAATAACAATGAATAAATAAAAATTGGGTATAATTTCGAGGGAAGCAAGGTTAGTGCCTGTGACTAAATGGTCAAGTAGTGCTTGTTTGAAAAACTCTCGCGACAGACCTGTGGATGTCTCAGGACACACTAGTTAAAAAACGCTGCTCTAGGCAGGAAGGAAGTGCCAATGACATGTTGCTGACATTGAATAGAGATGTTGGTATCATGTCGCTGACATCGAATGGGGAAATAATGTCATTAATCAAATGATGACGTAACTTTTGCCTTTTAATGTTATTGGTCAGTTTGACCCTGCAGGACGGTGAAAATAGTGTCATAGATGTAAATGAACTATCTTGCTTGGCAGTTTTTATCTGTTAAATTCATATATGTTTCAGAGAATTTTAAATTGGGCAATATCCCTTGTGGCTTACGTCCAATGTCCCTTTGTGTGTTTAACTGGGATTTCTTAGAAATTGGTGGCATGTGTGTTTTATGACCAAATTGGTGTGTAAACATATTCTTGGCAGAAACACAGCATTATGCTAACTGTAAGAATGGAATGCCGCAAGCCCTTCATAAGAAATCGATATAATGAATTTTTAGTGCAGCAGACTTATAAACACACCCTGTAGTGGTGTAAAAGCAAGATGTTCATCTACAATGCTGTTAACCTAGTTTTATTCCAATAGTAATGTAGAATATATGTCATTTTTCTGCCCGCTATAAGCCAAGGTTCATTTCTTTAGACAACAGAGGTTTGAATTCATCCCAGTGCAACATAACCTTAGCTGCTGTCACATCATAAGTCTCAAAAAAATCAAATCGTGTGTATATAGTAATTTCAGTCATATTTATAAATAATAAATTATATTTAATTATTAATAAATGTTTATTAAAAAATTAAAG
>QLNU02014176.1:110274991-110306424 GCA_006491805.2 Dysdera silvatica | reverse complement strand
CTCCAATGGCCTTCCCTTATAATTGGAGAAGTTAGTCCTTAGGCTGAACATTATTTTAGTGTTGAGATTGGTATGTAGAATAAGAAAAGTGCATAGTGATTGTTCTCAAGAAATTTTATAACATTTATATTTTTTGTTATAAAACTAGCTTTTTGAATACTTGGTATTTGTAGAATTGATGTCTTGGATTTCTTTATTGAATGCCTTTAAAATGTCTTTATGGAAAATCGTTTTACCAAATCAAATCTAGATTTAAATGCTCTTCATATATCATTGCACTAACAGTTACATTGAAGAAAAGGTAACACAAAATCACTACTTCCTTACATATGTTGACAGCCTTGGCAATGTGTGGATCGCAAGTCTTAAACGATGGATGAATTGATGCTATAATTAGAGCCAATGATTGGTTAACATATTATTGACATGATGAAAGTCACTTTTGTCAGATACATTAACCTTTAAGTGTCTGATGTACATGAAATAAAAACGTTTAGGATAAACATTTCAATAAATTATGAAGCTTGTTGTGTATTGAGTATGTAATGATTTAAATAACCTGTATCGTTTACACTAGGGGCTGCTGAAAGTGACTTCCCCGTGGAAGAAGAATTTCTGCAACTCGGAGTTGAGGCAAACAAGCCTGAAACTCCGCCCACTGAGCAAAATGGCAATGAGTCTAGCGTCATCAGCGATATTGGCAATGTGATATTTGTCAGTTGCTCTACCAAATGTGCCAGCAATCCCGAATCACCAACCCAACAAGAAAAGGGTAAATATTTAGATGGGAACCGAAATTTAAATATATATAATCAGTATTACTATAGCCCTGCGGTGGCGCAGTGTGGTAACGCGTTCTCCTATTGCGCGGCTAATCCGGGTTCGACTCCCAGCAGTGCAAAAAGAACGCTTACTCAGAGATCTCATAAAGATCGCACTGCTCACTGTAGTCCGGGGTTTGGTTCCCCAGGCCTTAAGAGGTTCGGATTCCTCGGAAAACAGTAGGTCCCGGCGCAGCATGACCACTGTAGTCTTTGAGCCGTAAAACCAAAAAACAAACAAACGGTATTACTATATGGTCATTTAGGTTAGGTATGGGTTATGCAACTTTCACTACAAAATTCGTCAATTTGACTGTATAATTGCCTTTTTATCAATATGTGAAGTTTTAAGAATGCTCAGTCAGCGTTCATCTTAATTTTGGCCCAACACCATAGTGCGCTTGAAAGTAGGTAACTTTAAGTACTTGAGTTTATCAATATGATTCTAAATATGAAAAGTATGAAGGTCAAATGAACAATGGTATTCTAAATGCACGCCATTTACATTAGAAACGTGAAGAGTTTAGGCTTTGTGGTAAGATTTTAACACTTCGGCTGATGCGAGAGGGAAACACAGCCCATTTGTATTTTAGTGTTTTTTAAATACAACCATACAGTGTGTCTCAAAAGTTTAAGCATGCTCTAAAATCTGATATTAAATATGTAAATGAAAGGGGGAAATATTCACAATCAAAACACAAAATGTAAGAGCAATGAAATATAATAACGAAATTTCATTGGCTGCAACAACACTTTTGATTTAAAAATCATGTTTTTTGTAATTTTATGTTAGAAGCTACTGTCTCACAAATTTAAGCACATTATGCAAATTATGACAAATTCCATATTTGTCAGTTAAAATGCCGTTTTCCCTGAGTAGTATAAAAGTAAATAATCAATTTCCAGTCATTGCTTAAAATGCCGAGGTAAAGAGATTCGGATTCCTCGGGAAATTGTAGGTCCAAAGGTTTGGATTCCTTGAAAAACAGTAGGTCCCAGCGCAGTTTGACCATTGCAATCCTTGAGACATAAAACCACAAACAAACGAAATCAATTGAGTGCTAAGAATTTGATCCGCAGTGTACTATCTGTTTAAAAAGCTCGGTATGTGTGTGTATTTGGAGCTGCACACCCAGACTAGTAGACAGTTTGCTTAATTTGAACTATGGTGTTTAGGGACTGTCTTATTTAATAGGCTTCACAGTGATGCAATGGCAACGCCTAGTGTGCTGTTATCCCGAACTTGGCTCTCCCAATAGCGCCCAAAAAGAGAGAAAGAATACTAACTGCTCATTGTAATCTAGGAGTTGGTTCCCTAGACCCTAAAAGGTTTTGATTCTTCAGAAAATTGTGGGTTCTAGTGCATCATGACCTTGCTCTCCTTGTGTCATAAAATGTACAAACAAATTTAATTCAACTGTGGTGGCTAATATTAGTTTGTATATAGTCCGTGTCCAGAGGGAGGAATCTTAGGAACCGCCCCGGGCCCCCCCCCGAAATTAAATCCTTACTATGGCCTTGATTTAAACCATGCATATAGAATGAGGAATTTCTTTTTCACTTTATATAACTCCCCCTCCAACTTCCCCATCACAGAATTTTGTTTTGTTGCATTATACTTTTATTGGTTGCTTTATGTTGTTTTATTTTCGCTTCGTTTCTATTTTGCATTTCAGAAATGGAACCTGTGCTTCTTAGACGATCGGCTAAAACTCCAGGTAGCTGCATCATCAGTTATATTTATTTGCATTGTTTTCCCATCCATTGTTTACTATAACGCTTTTGAAAAGTATCAATATCTTACTTTGGTCAACTATTTATTAAATAGGTTGCTAAAACATTGCGTTATATAATTAGCGCTGAAAATTTAAATTGCTAATGGGAAACGTGTGCCTAATGGTTACTTTACTTTAGTAGTTTTTAGTGTCATTGAGGGTGCCCTTTCCATTGAGTTTGATCCCTTGTTATTTTACGTGGCTCGGAGGTCATGTCAAGGTATTGATCCCATCTCCTATAGTTTTTGTTAATCTCAAGCCACCCAATCTTTAGTGGGCTAAGTCCAATTCTCACTAGATATATCACAGTTTAAAACTCATGTTAAGCCATCAGTCCATACCAAAGTAAACACAAGTACAAGCATAGGCGTGTGCTATGGGGGATAGATTCTGTTGTACGAAGAAGAAACATTATCAATTGATCCTTCATTTCATGGTTTTTACATTTAAAGCTTGTACTCCTGATGGGTGATTTACGGGGTCAGTTTTTTTTATAAGTTCTATTGGCAGAAAATTACGCAGTTGATGTTCGGAATGTGTAGCGTCAGCGGCAGATTTCTAAGTAGGCACAGGCCTGGGGGCGTTACCTCTCAAGGGTGGCGTCAAGGAGCTTAAAAATAAAATTTTCCAAACTGCGCAATGTTGAAAATAATGTTTCTTTTTTAATTATTGCCCTGTCTCCCCAATAGCGATAATATATAGGCTACTACTTTAATTTGCCTGCAAGCAAATACACACTACAGAATATAAAGACAAAGGACTGTAACCATTTTATGTTACAATATCAGATGCTTTCCACTAAAGCAGCCAGTGTATCTGATATCAACAGCTAGAAATTGCCGTTAGTTGTTGATTTTAATTTCGTGACGTTGAAAAAATCTGAAACAGAAACGTTTTATAAGCATCATTAAAGGTAAACAAAACAATGGTCGATGTTGATAATTGGTTTTTTGCACAACAATATGGTTGAAAATAGAAATCAAATAAGGCAGCTTCAGTATTCTTTTGTAAGTTAGTTTTTCATATTAATCGATAAGCAAGTTATTGTTTTTTGCTTTCTTGTTATTGGTAAGTAGTAATCATAGGGCCGACGTGAAAAATGAGTGGGGATTTCAGAAATTTTAAATCGAATAACTATGCATTTGTAAAAAGATTTAATTCTAGTTTAAATTTCATTCACTCAGATTGTCTGACACAATAAGTATAAATATACTACCACAGGATGTATGCTTTTTACTCTCCCCATAGTCTGGGGTTCAGTTCTCTTGGCAAAAGAGGTTCGGATTTCTTCGGAATCTGTAGATTCCAGCACAGCATTACCTTTACTGCTCTCTCTTCTACCATAAGAATACAAACAAACCTTTACAAGAATGGTCAACAATTTGGTAGATATTTTATGAGCGAGCCTTCCACACATATATATATACTCTGTTAATGTTAAAATGCAATGTTATTACAACCCAGCAAAGCTCCCCGTCTTTGAAGAATATACTCTCTATATTAGGCAATGTCTGTCATATTCATTTGGACATTGTTTACTTGAACCTATTTCCTTTTTTTTTTTTTTTTTTTGTAGAAATTGTTAATGAGAATCTCAGCGATGCTTCATCGAGGCAGCATAAATGGATTGTGATGAAAAATCCATCGGAACTCATCAAAGATGGTGTCTCTGAAGTATCAAGGGATAACCCATTGGCTTACGAACAAATTGAAAAAATGTCCAGCGTCCTACCAACGATGTGGATGGGTGCGCAAAATGGAAGGTAAAAGATTCGACTCAAATCTTTAAAAATACCATGATTTATGGATATTTATTTAAAAATACATGTAGGCGCATTTATATATATATGTATCTTTTTAAATTCTTGGTACAATGCTATTTTTGAACTCCTAGAAGAATATAACTTGACCCAATTTTAAAAAAACAATATCTTTAAATCTTGAATTTTAATTGTGTGTGTGTGTATAGTTGAACCGTAAGGGCATATATATATATATGATTTGGCTGCTTTTAAAGTATTTAAATGCTGAGATATATTTTGAGCTAAGTTATATATGGATTTATGGACTTGCGATGACAGTGTTACCACATTTTGTTACCATGAAAATAATACGTGTTTGATTCCAGTAGGTATGTATCACTAGATTTCTGTTTTTCAATCTGCTATTTGAGATTTAATTCCCGGTGTGAAAGAGGTTTGGATTCCTTGGTAAGCTGAAAGTCCTCATGCATCACGATCTTTACTTTCTTCCATGAGCGACATAGAAGTAGTGCATTGATTTACCCATGCTATTACCCCAGTTTCAATCTCAATAGTACCATGGGATACATTTTTTTTTTTTTTCATGGCAGTGCAAGGTTTGATTCCATAAACAAAAAAAAAAAATTTCTCTGGGAAAACTGTAGGTCCCAACACTGGAATAACAATTACTATATTCTTGCATCTTGGAAACCCATACAGCTTTTAATATGCCATGCATCATGAAACACAAACGTACAAAACTTATGGTGTTAAAACATATTTTTTTAGTTGAGTCTATCATATACTGTTACACGGTTTCTCGCTTCACTTCTAAATTTTTATTAGTGCACCTGGTGGTGTACATACCTCGTCAACAAGAAAAATGTGCTCAATTGCCTATTTCCCTCTACCTTTATTTTTCCCTCCCTCTAACAGATATTTATAGCCCAAAACAAGCATAAAGCATGACGCAGAATCATCCCTGTGGAAAAAAGGCATAAAATGAAACTAAGAGACATAACTTACTGTTGTTGGCATGTCACGTTAAGAACCTGCCCCACATCTAATAAATCATCGAAGTACCTTAAAAAACTGAAAACATCTAGATCTATCATTTAGTTGTTGATCCCTGTAAATTTTTAAAACTGAAAGTTACCAATTTTTTAATAACTTCGCATTTTTGTTGAACGAAAAAATAAAAAGCAAAAGAAATTATATATAAAAAGGAAGTGAAGTTTTAAAAGGAAATGTGGGGAATTCTAAAATATACAGCACGTAAGAGCTTCAAGAGTCTTTTAATAAAATATTTAATAGAAATATTAAACACCCTAATACGTGAGTGAGTGTGTGTGTGTAAAGAATGTGTAGATAAAATGTAAAAAAAGGGAAAGAGGAAAAAATGAATATTATTATAAAAAGCAAATAAGAGTTAATAAATAAGAGTAGTTATGAAGAAAAGATTTTTTTTTTAAATGAAAGATCGGGTAAGATGTTGAGATAGAGAGTGGGGAAGAGAGGTATAAGAATGAAATGAATGGTGTTTTGGGATAAAAATTAAAATAATACTGTTTTCAATACATAAAGGCAGTGTTTATAATAGAGAAAAAGGCGGGATAAAACACAAATAAAAGTAACGAAAAACTAAATGTGATATTAAATATAGCATGCTGTGAAGCACGCCTATGTAATTGATATAAAGGCTGTAAATTAATGTATATTTAATTTGCTCTTCAGCACAAAGTTTGCAATAACTATTAATATATTAATTAAATTATTTTTAATAGTTGTGATGTATTTTTGCATTTTCCATAAACAGCATTTATGTGCATTCTTCTGTGGCTCAATGGTGGAGATGCATTCAGACTGTCAGATTAAGCGATTCCGTTCTTAACATTGTGTAAGTATATTTGCAAAGTTTATATTATATATAGGGATGTAGCAAATAGTGATTTGGTAGTATGCTAATAGTATAGTAGGTAGGACGATTACTGAATATTCGGCTAGCCTTGAGATGGATTACAAACTTCCTTTAAAATTCACTGTAAATGTAATTATTTTATATATTTGTATGTGTGTGCATGCACGCTTTAGTTCTATGGTAGATTTTCAGCTGATAACTAATTATCAACTAATATGTTATTAAAGGAATATCAAATCAGTATTTGGTCTGACTGAATATTCAGCATATGGGTCAAATACCGAATATTCGTTACATCCATAATTATATGCATGTATTCAGGAATGAGATCTGTCTTGGAAGGAAATAAATACAATTTGCATTAAACCTTGCATTTATTTCAAAGAGTCTAAAATTTTGATTTTGTTTTCTTGAAGCCATATTAAAGGCCGGGTCTTTGCAGCACTTGCTAATGGTACTGTTGCCATATTCCATCGAGGAAAAGGTATGTTTTTATTCTGTGGTGGATATTCACTTTATATCATTCAGCTATTCTTTAGATGTATATTCAGAGTCATAGCCAGATTGGGACCTAGTGGCTGAGCCACCCCCCCTCCCCATAAATTATCCTGTCTCAAAATAAATTATTGTGTGATTTTCTTTCAAATTTGTATTTTGTGTAAAATGGTAAATGACAATGGAATTTGTTCTTCGATACTTTAAAAAACAAATTTTTTTTTTTTCAAATTAAAATTTTGTTTTTTCGAAACAGCTTTGATGCTAAAAATGTTTTCAAAACTCACAAAAATCTCGCCCCAGAGGCTTTTCTGTGTTGACCATTATTTGGCAATTGTGTTATCCCTGTGAAGGGTAATAATATCTTACATCCTAATATACGGAGAAAAATGCGTTTGTTCTTGTTCTCATTCGTCTAGTAGGTCAAGACACCGCGGGCTCAACGTGGGGACCCTGGTTCGAATCCAGGATGAGGACGGCGCCTCTTTTTCTCCAAAAATAAAAAAAGCTCTAGTTTAAGCTACTTATACGTGGGTGGCAAACATTATTGTATAATAAATTCCCCCACGAAAAACTCACAAAAATCTCGCCCCCGAGGCTTTTCTGTGTTGACCATTATTTGGCAGTTGTGTTATCCCTGTGAAGGCTTACATCCTCATATACGGAGAAAAATGCATTTGTTCTTGTCCTCGTTCGTCTAGTAGGTCAAGACACCACGGGCTCAATGTGGGGACCCTGGTTCGAATCCAGGATGAGGACGGTGCCTCTTTTTCTCCAAAAAACAAAAAGCTCTAGCTTGAGTTAAATATACGTGGGTGACAAACATTATTGTATAACAGCTTTCTAAGCCCCCCTCCCCCTCTAAAAATTGGCCATCCACGGGTGTTTCCCAACTGGTGGTCCGCGAGACAGGTCATTATTTTAAAAAAATAATTAAAAAACATATTAAAATTAAATATAAAATTGAAATTGATAGCACATTCATAGAAATCTACAATCGGGCAGAACTTCAGAAAACGGTTTGTATTAAAAGTAATTCGTCTTACCGAGGTTTGACTGTATTATTAGATTTTATTATTTCTTTTTCTGTTTATTTCTTTTTTTTTTTTTACCAAAGAAAGATTGTACAAACACATTTTCCCCAAAAAAGACCCAGTTCCCTTTTTTATTAAGATCTTGCAGCCATCTCCTAAGAATTTTTCAAAGTGGTCTGTGGATGCAACGGAAGTGGAAAAGTGGTCCGCGGCTTAAATTGAGTTGGGAACCACTGATCTACAGCCTTGTATATATTTAACTATAAATAGACCATATATATATAATTGTATGCTTTGAGATAAATATAAGCCAAGTTTCATAAGCATGACATCGAAAATGCTTTCCCAAATTAATGTAGAATTTATGTCCAGTGAATACTTTCAGCCTTCATTCAGTTTAAATCTGCCGGGTATGTTGAAACAGATTAGGTAATTTTGCTTGTTGAATGAAAATTTAAGCAAACGCCGAATGCTGTAGTCCAAAAATAGGTCCACTCTTCTATGGTGACAAATAGTAACACATTAATTTATGTTATTAACCATTGATGACTCACAATAATATTGTAAGGTGTGTGTGTGCCATATTTCTCCGTTTTTCCACCATAGTCTAGGACAGTGGTCAGCAACCCATGGCACATGGAGTGATTTTAAAATAAAAATCATTGTAAAAACTCCTCCCTAACTAAGGGTTTTTAATCCTCTAACTAGATTAATTATTAATGTGTAGCTTCATAAATTACTAATTATTAAATTGTCTTCTTAAATTACTAATTATTAAATTGTCTTCTTAAATTACTAATTATTAATTTCTACATTCCCTAAATTGTTGAATTTGCATCTTCTTTTCATTACTAATTATTAATTTGTGTGCATCTTAAATTATTAATTATTAAATAGTATACTCCCAAATTGCTAATTATTAATTTGTGTGCATTTTCTTGACTTCATAATTAAAAATTTTATTCTTTTAATTAACTAATTTATTAATTTGCATTAATAGTTGGGTAGTAAACTGAACTCTCACAATTTGGGTGAGTGTAACCTGGCACGTGGAAGAAAAATGCAGTATTACTTTGGCACAATGCCTTTAAAAGGTTGCCGACGCCTGGTCTAGGATTTGGTTCCCCCTTTTTTCATGAAGAGATTTAGATTCCTCGTAAAACTGTAGGTCCCAATGCAATGGAGAATTTGCTGTCCCCTTGAGCCACAAAAGCACAAATTCTTTGATTACCATGCGAATAATCGAGGTTTGATTCTAGCAGGTACCTGGTGCTTGTCGTCCCCCCCCCATATCCACAGTCTAAGATTTAATTTCCTAAGTCATGGGTGAGGAACCTATGGCCTTCTAGATCAGTAGACGTAGCCTTTTAAATGAGCCGCTATTTGTCAGAACAAATCCTTCTATTTTTATCAATATGTTTTTGTTTGTTCTATTATTACCTTAAAATACAAAAAAAGAAAGGAAGCAGATTCAGCGAAATAACACTTCTGCTTGGCAGACACCATTAAAAAAAAAAAAAGGCGATCTTCTTAGAATACAGTTAACTTCATGCGACTTTCTAACGTGAAAAGGCTCCCACCCTGTCCTAGGTGAAAGAGATTCAAATTCTATCGAAAACTATATCTTGACACTACATGATCTTAGATGTCCGTGTGCCATAAATGCAATCAAATAAATGTGATGAGGAAAAAATGCGTTTTAAGAATATTAAATTTTAATGAAAAAAATAGTTGATTAGCGACATACGTTTCAGACAGACTTGACAAAGGGTAGTCAAGACCTAACCGAACGTGGCTAATCATCATGTACATGTGCCATAAAATGCAAGAAATATATATGAAGAGAAAAAAAGTTTAGTCATAGTAAATTTTAATTAAAAAAAAAAAAAGATGCTTAGCGACGTACATTTTGGACAGACTTTGCGAGGGATGGCCAAGACATGATCAAAATGTACATCACTAATCGTCACTTTTTCATTAAAATTTACTATGCCTAGACGTGTTTACATATGTATTTATATGTGTATTTTTGTCTTCGTTTATACCACATAGTGATACGTTATCACACTAACCTTAAATACACTTCAAGTTATTTTGTAATGTTTGTTACATCTGTTGTATCATCTTTATCAATAAAATTTAGTTTAATGTTTTCTAATATAATATGGCATTTGGATTTTTCGATTGGATTAAAAGTTTTAATATTTCTTAACCAATTTCTTTTAGACAATGAATGGGCATTGAATAATTATCACGTGCTAGATTTAGGGCAGCCAAAGCATTCCATACGTTGCATGATCGTAGTGCATAATAAAGTGTGGTGTGGCCATCGTAATAACATACATGTTCTGGACCCAAAAACTCTAGGAATTGAAGTAAATTGAAAAACTTTAGTTATATACTTTGATTTCTTGTGTCACCCATAAGCTCTCACTGGAGCCGGTGCACATATAATTACATGTAACCTGTAGTTGGTTTGTATTTACAGAAAACGTTTGATGCACATCCAAGGAAAGAAAGCCAAATACGGCAAATGGCTTGGGTTGGAGATGGTGTGTGGGTGTCTATTAGGCTTGATAGCACTCTCCGTCTTTACCACGCTCATACATATCAACACTTACAGGATGTGGATATTGAACCCTATGTTTCAAAAATTTTAGGTAAGTGATGAATTAGAAATGCAAATCTCGAAACCCCAGTTCTCAAGTTCAAGTTTCAAATAAGCATTTTCCCTTTCCGCTTAATGTCTTTTAGGAACGGGAAAGTTGGGTTTTTCATTTGTACGTATCACAGCTCTAACTGTGTCTTGCAGCCGTTTGTGGATTGGTACAGGCAACGGAATCATACTCTCAGTGCCGTTACACGAACGTATGTATTTGATATACCACCTCATATAATCGCTGTCAAAGTAAATAATAAATACACACAATAGCACTATATATATATATATATATACAGGGTGCTCTTTAAAGTCTGGTGTTTCGCAAATGACTGTTGAATGTAGGCTCATGGAAATGTAAAAGATGTGGGTATGGTAAAGTGCCCATGTCCGATGAAACGGAATCGACAGCAGCACCCTTTGTGGCGAAATCGGAAAATTATTGCACCTAATTCCCGAACTAGAGGAGATACAGAAAATTTTTCAATTACAAAGTTGTTAAGCACCAACTAATTAGTAAGAAACAAATTTTTTTCACCACCTTAATAGGGCGTCGTGATTTAAGAGGTTTTAAAGGTATCCGTCCAGCAACGCCATTGTTGGTCAAAATTCCGATTTAATGTCAATCATTAACTTCAATTTTCAAAATTCATGTTAACTTCAATCATTCATTCTTGTAATTCTGTAAAACTTCATTCATTATGTAAGTACAGATTACTTGTTATGTACAGTATGGTGGAAAGAATGGTTGTTACTAATGCTCTTGTAGAAATGTTACTATTTTGTGTTATTATGATTATTTGGTATGCTGCAATAACGACGACAACCCCAGCCTGCTGTAGGCGTACCAGTGGCGTAGTTGGTTAAGGCATTAGCCTGGAAACTAATTGGGTTGTTGTCATAGGTGGTGAAAAAAACACGTTTCTTACTAATTAGTTGGTGCTTAACAACTTTGTAATTGAAAAATTTTCTATATCTCCCTTAGTTCCAGAATTAGGTGCAATAACTTCCCAATTTCGCCACAGATGACGCTGCCGTCGATCTCATTTCATCGGCCATGGGCACTTTACTATATCCACACCTGACTTTTATAGCTCTATGAGTTTTTGTTCAAAAGTTATTTGTGAAACACCAGACTTTAGAGAGCACCCTGTATATATATATATATATATATATATATTAGTACTCTATAATTCGAAACTCAAGGGAAGGGGGTTTACTTCAAATTATTGGAGATTATATTGTATATATCAGTGGCATAGTGTGACTTGGAAAGTGGGCCATCTCCAAGTATTCACTATACCCCTCTTGAACAAAAAAATTGCAATTCATATACAGGGTGCGCCAAAAGTTCATAAAAACTTTTAAAAAAAAAAAATATATATATATATCATGGTAATGATATATGTATGAACGTTGGGCAATTGGATATGGCCCACTTTTAAAGTTATAAAAGTTTAATCGTAGAAAAAAAGTTAATCATAAATCAGTACTTAAATCAGCTTTAATAAACAGAAAATGGCATGTTACTTTCTTTCTTAGCTGGTGTAACCCACACCGTAACCGAAAATGGAACGACCCACGAAGGCCCCATACGGGTATACAGTGACGGCCAAGATAACATCATGCCTGGTACGTTCGTTCCTTATTGTTCCATGTCTCAAGCTCAACTATCCTTTCATGGCCATAAGGATGCTGTAAAATTCTTTGTTGCCGTCCCAGGTGAGGAGATACTCTCTTACAAAGCTCATGCAAAAGGTAGTATAGCATGTCATTTGCTAAAAGTTCTTATGTTCTAATGCAATGTTTCTCATGTCTAATGCAGTGGAATTCCATTTATCCAGATTGAGGTTGCTCCAGATGATTGCATGTCATTTTTATCACAAGAAAGCTTTTATGCTGATGCATTTGTAATCCACTCTCTCAGCATTCTGTTACACCGGATACAGCTCCTAATATTTAAAAAAAAAACTTAACTGCCCAACTCACTGTAGTCTGGGGGTTGGTTCCATAAGGGATTCGGTTTCCCTGGAAATGTGTAGGTCCACTGACCTACGGTGTAACGCATTTATTATGTCATTAACCCGTGTTTTGCTCCCCACGGTACCATAGACTGTATACCATCCTACCCTGTTCCATAGGCTTAGCCATGCAGTGGTTTTGGGAGTTGTAACCCCCTCCCTTATGAACTTTCTGCTTACACCTATGCTCTAGTCCAGGATTTGGTTGCTTCCGCAGCAGAGGTTCGATTCCTTCAGAAAACTTGGGTTCCTATGGAGCATGGTCTTCACTGCCCTGGCACCTTAGGGACCATTCAAGTATTACATAAGCATCTTTGAGGGAAGGGGTGGGTTTGAGATGTGCTTATTTTTTCTGACAATGGAGCGGAGGGAGTCTGAACCATGCTTATGTAAGACACAGAAAATAAGACTAGTCGCAAAGTAGGGTACTTACGTATTAGCCTGTCGACCATTTTCGCCAAATCGAAACCTATTGCTAAATGCCGTGAAACAGAACCAATAATGAAAAAACTGCGCACATTCGAACACAATTACTTTGTTTATGAGTTTTCTGTTTTTTTCCTCGTATTTTTTACATAAAATGATTAAAATTTGGAATTTACCTTCTATGAAAGGAAATTCCGTGGAGTATTTTCAAAGTTATAGGATTATTCCATCAAAAAGGGTACATTAATGGGCACTATATGCCTATTTATTTAAAAATAGAATAGTAATGGAGATGTAGCGTTAAAGGTTGCGACAAACGAAAAGGAACATGATTAGAAGGATCCAGAATTACGTTAGTAACTGTACTACGGTTTATTTACAGCTGGTCCAAAGAATTATCGATTATTAAAAATTGCATTTAACTTTTTTTTTTGTTAAAATAGTGGCATCAACGTAGAATTCTTAAAATTATTGGGGGGCAAGCACATATTTTGTATGTTTATACATTACAGTATATGTAAAATCGCAATTTATTTCAAATTATTGGGGGACGGGCTCGGGCCCATATAACTCGACGCCTATGAATAGTAGGGAAATAATGCCAATGAATGGTTACATTTAGTTATTTATGTAAATGAACTTTGGCACAAATTCTTCAAAGTCTTAGCCAATTTCTTGGTCAATGGGCTAATACGTAAGTACCCAAAGTAGCAACCATCCTGACAAAACTGCAATACTTGGATCTACAACATACAGGTCAATATTTAATTATTTAAACCAGTACCTTGAGGTGCCGCTCTTCCAGATTCCCCCATGACCAACCTTATATTTTAAGATTATATAATGAATGTATTATTTTTAATAAATTTATGTTATCAAATCCATTTAGTTATTGTACCCTATTTGCTTACAATAAGAAATATTAGTAATAAAAATGCAACAAAATACTTTATAATGCCACCAAAATATCTATTAAAATTTTTTTAAATGCTATAGTTTATTGTGATTCTTCTCTATTTATAAATAAATATTTAGTATTTTAGTAAACTTAGATAAATTAGATAGATAAATTCCTTTATTTTGGGCAAGATTGTACATAAAAAAAACATGACGATGTTATGACAATTTTTCCCGGGCAGCAATGGGTAAAGACTTTTACATCTGATGAAGCCCACGCTGCCCAGGTTCTCCACCAGCAACTCAGACAGAACAATAATAACCCATGTAAAATTGTAAATAAATGAGAGAAGGAAAAATAAGTAAACAAATAAATAAGATATAATAAAAATACAAACTCATAAATTATTTAGCAAATCAAGCAATCGTATTTTAAATGAAAGAAGTGAGCTGAGTTGTCTCAGCTCATTCGGACGAGAGTTCCACACTCAAGGGCAAAGAGAACCTATGTGTGACAAGCCGAAATTTGTTCGCGCGAAGTTTGGTTTAAAAGTAGTATCCATTCGTGTATCATATCCGTGCCCTGGCAGAGATAGATATCTATATTGTTTCCAAACATAAAGATTGAAATCTTATATTTAAGGAGATCATCTGTTGTGGGAATATTATGTTGTCGAGCAATCTCTAATGAAGTTCAACCAATTCTAGTATTAAATAATCTGAGATACAAATGACACCAAGTTTTCTACTAATTTTGCTGCATAAAGCTTAAATGTGAGAGTTCCATTTAAGATTTGATTGGGATATGACACGAAGAAATTTAGTTTCTGTGGAAAAGGATATTTGATCATTATTGATATTACTGTGAAGTTGACCAATATTAATGGTACGTTTAAGCGAGAAAAGAAGACATTTAGTTTTTTTGGCATTAAGGGTGAGATAATTCCATTTAAAAAAGTTAGTAAGATGTTCGATGTCTACATTAACTGTGTGAATTAAATTAATGTCATTATCCATTGAAAAAACAGTGGTGTCATCAGCAAAACAAATCGACGTAAAACGAGTAGGTAAGAAAAAGATATCATTTATGTAAAAAATAAATAAAAGAGGTCCAAGTATTGATCCCTGAGGAACACTATATAAAATAGATTTAAATGAGGAGCGGTCACCACCGACTCCCACGAACTGCTGGCTACCAATCAAATAGCTCCGCAAGAGCTCATTTGTGATACCACGAATTCTAGCCAAATGGAGCTTATAAAATAATCTATGATGATAAAGTATCTATGATAATATGTGACTTGTGGTATCAAAAGCCCTGGACAGATCAAAAAACACTCCAACTGTGGATTATCTTGTGTCAATGGAAGAATAAATATAATCAGTTGCCGAAAGGAGAGCTTGCTCAGTTGATTTATTTTTGGAAAATCCAAATTAATTTTTATTGATAATGGTATGTGATTGAAAAAAATTGTAAAGTCTTGAATAAAGAAGTTTTTCAAATATTTTATTAAAAACAGGAAGAATAGAAATGGGCCAGTAATTCGGAATATCTGACTTTGCTTCTGTCATTTCGATTTTTAAAAAATGGTTCAATCTTAAACTCCAGAGAAATAAAACCAGTAGAAAATATTAAATTATAAATATGTAATAAAGGCACTTTGACAGTATCTGCAACAAATTTAATAACAGTGGGGGGGGGTGTATCTGATCATGTCCATGTCCCCTATTCTGGTCCAAACTCCGAATAGCAGGTAAGAGTTTAAGTTCACCAATTTCATATAAAAACAATGAGTTATTGAGGTTTTAATCATGGCAATTATCCTTATAACTGTATGAACTTGTTAGCTGGCCAACATGTGATTGAGGAAAGTTAATAAAATAATTATTAAAAGCATCAGCTATTTGTTTATTATCAGAAAGTATCCCACTAGTAGTGTGCGAGGAGTCAATAGGATCAGAAGTTTATTGTTTATGTCCCAAAAGTTCTTTAATTTTGACCCAAATTTTCTTTTGATTAGAATTTTAAAAAATTGATTTAAATAATGTCTTTTAGCAAGTTTTAATTTTTTTATTAAGTTTATTGTGAAAAGTACGAAATATCAAAAGATGTTCATGGAATTTACATGGAAGAAAATTAGAAAAGTGTTTATTTTTAATATTAATCTCTCACAATAGGAATTTGTTAATTCGTGGTTTCCTTAGGCGCTTGCTTTTCACAATTTGTATATCATGAAAATGTGTCAAATAAAGAGACTTGAAAATCGAAGAAAAATTACTGTAAGCATCATTTACATTGTCAACACTTAAAATGCTAGATCAATATCAGTGAGAGCTGAATCAACTGAAATTAAGTTATTTTGTGAAAACGCTTTGATAAAAAATGTTTTCTTATGGTTACGGGTATGCAATTTTTGGAAATCGAAAAAAATAAAAATGGGTAGATGATCGCTAATGTGATGATCAATAACTCCTGTCTTTATATGATCTGCATTAGTGATACACAAGTCCAAGACTGATTGTGAGTTAAGCGCTATTCTAGTTGGCGAACTTGTACATTGGCAACCATAAGACGAAATAATATTCACGAAAGTGTTAGTATCACCACTCTGCAAATTAATGTTAATATTGAAATTACCTAAAAGGAAAAATTTATTCCCTGTGCTTTGAAAAAAATCCAAAAGACATTGTAAATACACAAAAAAAAGTTGAATATTACCACCCAGTGGTCTGTAGATTGTTGCTACAAATGCCCCTTGGGTAAGAATGGTCACAAGTTCAATTTCTGGGTAAATACCACACTATTCTTGAACCAATGTAAATGACAGCAGCTCATAAACGAACATTGCCACCCCACTGACGCGAGAATCAGTTCTACTTTCAGCAACCATTGCATAGGACTCCAAATTAATCATAAAATAGGGATAAACCCATGTCTCCGAAACACAGACAACACCAACAGGAATTTCTATTGAAAGTATTAAATGTTGTAACAGAATCATTTTGTTAGCCAAGCTACATGCATTTATGTATAAATAGGATGTCCTCAAAAGAAGTATTAAATTTGGCAAGTTCAGAAGGTTTATAATATTGATCATTATCGTCCTGACCTAGGTCCAAAGGCGTGTAACTCACATTATTGCTAACATAAAAAACAGTAAATTGGAAACAATAAAATAAGTTAATTAAAACTATATCAAATACATCAATTACAGCACTGGCACAATACAACCAACCAAATCACAATATTCAAAACCCAACTAAAAGTCAATGAATCAACTACATTATAAGGACAACAAAGACCATGCTGTGCACAAAAAAATGTAAAAATGATAATTTATAAACCTATTGCCATGTGTAATCTCTAGATACCCACAACCTGCACTCCCTACCAACCAGTAGAAACACATTAAGGCAGAGTTCCAACCCATTAACAAATACCACAATAATTCATTTATTAGAAAAATCAGTTTTATACTAGAAAATAACCCATATCGCCAGATATCAAGGGTCACACTGTGCCCAAAACCAATGAGAGAAAAAAAATTATATATGCATATACAGTCAGTCTTATTTTTTATGGCGCAAGGACAGCAAGGGTCATTCTGTACCAAACGAAAAATTAAAACATTCAATTCAAACACTAGAAACATGGCAAAAATAAATGATTTAGGTAAGCCACCAAATCAAGAACACAATTTGAATTTAGCGTCATGTTAACCCTCAAATTCAGTCAATCTATTTAGATCACCAATCCCCAATATCGGTATTGCATCATCACCGTCATTCCTCCTCAAGAAAAAACTTGCGTTTTTACACCACACAAATTTATACTTCCCTTCTCATGCAAATTTTCTTACTTCCCAAAACAAATTTTTATTTTCTCGAGTAAGGTTTTCATTAATAAAGATGGGAAACATATCATCTAATCCAAGTATATCACAGTTTTTAATATGTTTACTTCTATTTGCAATAAACATGTCACGCACTCCTCGTGTCATGAACTGTACAATTATCGGAGAGGGCTGTTTCACAGATCTACATTTTAGAAGATGAACTCTATCGATGTCATTAAGTGAAATGGGCGTTATTTTAAAATCTTACCAATTTTAACAACAATGTCTTTAAGTGACGCCTCATTGAGCCTTGGAAATCCCGAAAGTCAAATACCATGCAACTCAATATTATTGTTCCTAGAATACTGATCCATTTCACAAATCCTCTCACGTAGAGCCATTATTTCATTTTCACGAGAGTCAACCCGATCCTGTATGTTCGCTGCTTTCTGTGATAAATCATCCTTTGCATGTTCCACCAGCGTCAGATGGTGAAAAACCTCTTCATGCTATCGAACAAGTGTCTCCATGGAAGACTTAATCATAGTCAAATCCAGCATTTGATTGGCAATATGCTCCAGCTTGTTATTAATGTTACGCAAACTATCTCAAGACTCACTTAGGGACTCCGCCCCTACAATATGTGCTGGATGCTTAAGTACCGTTGAGTCAATTGACGTGTTTTTGTGGCTGATACATACTCAATGCTTAATACGATCTTTTGACATTTTACGAAAAATGTTCTCTGTTAAGGGTGTGCAATAAAAATGAAAGTATTTACTGCACTTGTGCATCGAACATCGAATGCCATCTGATTTGACCACAATCGGTTCACTACATTGCATGCAGTCCTCCATTGCAGAAAATATAAAGTAATCCAAGAGATTTAGCAAATTTGTCCAGAAGCAGTCGCAATTGTATAATACACCACCGGTGCCGCAAAAGAAACGAAAAAATAATTGCTCACATACTGATAAAAACTACGTAAATACGATTAAATACAAAGCCAGTAAATTTCATGATCTGCTTCAAAATGCCTCCTGGTGGATAATTACTCAATATCCCAATGAAAACGTAAATAAGTATTATAATTTGCATCACACATTGCATTCTTATTTCAAAAACATACCAAAAAATTAGAGAACCGAAATCATACCTAAGCATGAAGATAGGGGTGGGCAGGCATTTGCATATTTTTTCTTATAATGGGGGGAGTATAAAATGGCCTGGAATATGCTTACATAATACTTGAATGGCCCCTTAGAAACAAATTGTCATGAAAGAATAAAAAAAGGTGAAAAAGTCACATTAAGGTGAAGTAGGGCCTTCTAAATGATGCATCAAGATCTGGATATTTGGAATCCTACTAATGTACCATGCTGAAGTCAGAATATGCCCAAGATCATAAAAACCTTAAAATATTAAGAAATGTGAAATTACTGTATAAGAAGGTGGGGTGGGGGGAGATATGAGATGATCGCCACAGATGAATGCGAAAAGATTATGTGTGTGTGGGGGGGACTTAACATCTGCTGTTATGGACTTACTATCGAAAGGCAAGAATGATGTGTGCATGTAATAAACTTCACTATATAGGCTTCATGAACTATTGCAACTAGTACAACCTGGCAACACAACTTTCATAATTAGTTTTTAGCCATTGGCAACAAAGGAAGTTTTCTTTTCATGTTTTGAAAATCTTCATTTTTTTATTTTGGATACTTGGCAACACTGTATATAAACATTTCCCAAATTCTGAAAGAAATCAGTCTTTTACGGACCATCAACTTGTATCTACTCATTGTCGACAGCTTTGCTAAAAAAGCATACTAAATTTTGCAAACATTATTAGTCTCAGTATTTTATTGATTGGCATTTTATTTAATTATTCTAAACATTTAACATTTTAGTAAAATATAGTTTTATACCAGATGGATTCTGCTAGCTTTTTCACCTACCAAACTTCAACTCAATAATGCTTCTCTCCTCTTCTTTAAAAATTGTTATTTTTAAAGTTGTGTTACCAAATTGTTCCACTGACAACAGTTTTTAAAGTGAAGTTCATTACATGCCCAACAGAAACCAGGTTTATTGACAAACTTAATGAAGCAAAATAATAATTTATAATGTGTGAAGCGATAGTTGCATGACGTGAAAGAATTTCGCCTTCTATACAGTACCGTGGAAATCTAACCCAGATCGCCACTTTCCCACTGCAAGACAAATCAAAGTAAACTATCAACTACTGACTATTGTGGTCTTGTAAATAATATTGGCACTGAGCACAAGATGCGTTTTCAGCAGATATGTATGCTTTACTATATTCTGCTATAGCTGTGTTTGTAACCTTCGGTCCAAGATTCAGTTTCTGCTTCAAACTATATGTCCAAGTTACGAACTCATGATCTTGCGTTTGGTAACATTCTGTTAATCCAGAATCGACTCACTGAGTGCCCACCCGAACTGTAATAGGCTAAATGTACGGAATGGGCCTTTAAAGAGGATAGCCCATCTAACCATGGAAGTTCTAACAAAAATTTAAAGATATATAAAATTTTATAATTTCTAGTAGTGATAGATACAGAAACGTTTAATTGTTTAAAGTGAAAAACTTTTCCAACAGGCTATTTTTGTAAATTCTGAAATTACAAAATTGGTTCCCTGTACTCAAAGCAAAGTTTATCTGATACACTGTTAAGGCTACGACGACCTATTCACACCAGTGAGACGAGTATTCATTCGCCAATTGGCGAAAAATGAGATAGCCCTCAACATTATTAGGCTATTTATCGCCTAATTTGGAATGCAGAAAAACGCGGTTGCCAAAATTCCAGGCGCCAAATTTCTCGCCAAGCAAACGAAGTCCTCTGAGTGGTCAGTTACTTTAATGACGTCAGCGCTTGCTATAATGAGTCTTTTTCCTAAATTTAATAAATACCAGATTTTAATTACACAAACATGCCTATGTTTTATGTATTTGAGCATTATTTTAATGTTTTATGTCCGAAATGTAGCTTTTATTAACTCTGTTAACGTAAGAAAGGGCGAATTATATCGCACTTCTGTAATCATGCTGCTCTGTACCTTGTCAATGTACCAAGTTAGCTTTTCTGCGAGTATAGCTATTGATCCAGGTTTCATTCTCAACAGTGCCAAAAAAGGGGAAAAAAGTGCTTACCAAATAATTACTCATCGTAGTCTGGGGGTTAATTCCCTAAGCCCTAAGAAGTTTGGATATCTCAGGAGATAGGTCCACTACCGTAGTAGTAGTAATAATGCCTTCATGTATTATGCTATCAATCCTAATCCAACTTCCTGTGATATCGTAAAACCTGTGCTGTTTTTCTACACACCGTAATCTGGGGTTTGTTTTCCTCGACGGCAAGGATTCAGGTTCATTCAAAAGCTGTATTCCAGTTTACCAAGCTACCCGATGAACATGATGAGCTTTAACAGACTTCCGTTCTATGCAATGATAATGATGACATAATGTGAAAATTATGTATTGGTTACTTTTGTGGTATACAATATATCATCAATCTCCAACCGATTTGAACTACATATAAACTGCCAGTATATATCCACCTTTTAATTTTGCTTAAGGTCACTAAAGTGCAAAAGTAGAGAGGCTGGGATATTTGAGAAATGAATAGCCCTGCTATAATGCAATGATAACATATACACACACACAGACTTCCCATGGTATCGTAGAACATATGAGCCCTGCAGTGTGGTAACGCATTCACCTAATGTGCCGTTAACCCGGGTTTGACTCTCAACAGTGCAAAGAACGCTTACTCAGAGATCTCATAAAGATCGCACTGCTCACTGTAGTCCAGAGTTTGGTTCCCCAAGCCTTAAGAGGTTTGGATTCCTCAGAAATCAGGTGGTCCCGGTGCAGCATGACCATTGTAGTCCTTGAGCCGTAAAACTACAAACAAACAATAGAATACATGGCTTGTTTCTGCCCACTTTAGGTCCAGATTTAATTCTTTTGTAACACAGCTTTGGATTCTTCAGAAAGCTGTAGATCCATACGCAGCATGACCTTCGTTGTTTTTGTTGCCATAAAAGAACAAACAAATGAACAAAACTTCCTTTCCTTTATGTTGTTCATCGTATTCAAGTTGTTTTCCTATATTTTTAGGGCAAGGGGACATGAGTTCCATTACTTCCTTAGTTGATGACAAAGAGGAAGATTGTGAAAATTCAGGGAAGTCTGCAAAACCTAAATATATGTATATAATGTCTGGTGCAGAAGGATATATTGATTTCCGTATTGGTAAGTCTATTTCCTTGTAATCAATTTATCGTGTTGTCATCTAGAGCAATGCTTATTTGCTAGTAGACACATGTCTTGTATCTGCAAAACATATATCTTATGTGTCTTGATACGAACTATGTGTCTGGCCTGTGAGCATTGCTCTCTTATAATATATCAGTGTCACAAACCTATTTGCTGTAAACTTCAACTAGGTAGCGATAAAGGGAAGAAATAATGGTGCTTTTGGGGGTAAAAGTGTTTAACAAGCAGTCGTGTTGTCAATCATCGCAAACTTCCTAGTTTGCTACCAAGTTAGAAACACTACTCTGAAACAACAAGATGGCAGCAAATGGTAAGAAAGCAAAAGGTTCTAGAAATAGGGTAAAAGAAATAAACAGACATTAGAAATCGGACATTACTTGGTAAGAATTTGGTGTACTACCACTAGTAGTACTTTTTCAGTATAATAACCCTGAAGTAAGTAATAGCTTTTATGTATGAGTTCTCTGAGATTTTGGGAATTATACTGAGAGTTCCACTTGGAAAACAAAATTTTGAGAAACTATTTCACAGTGTATAGAAGTTAATGCATCATTTTTTAACGCGGGTTCCACTAAAAATCAAAATTGAACAAAAGCCTTATGTACAACAATTTTATCTAAGGGTTCCATAAAACTATGAAATTATGTTGAGAGTTTCTCACAAAAAAAATTGAGAAACCTTATGGAATCTCCTGGTGAAACTCTGTGTTGTTTTGTTGAGAAACGTTGTTCCACAGTATAAAGGTGGATGACATTTTTCAACAGGGTTCCACAAGAAACCATCATTGATTAAAAACTGTGTACTGTAGGTATAATTAGCTTTATGCAGGTGTTCTGTAGACCCTGAAAATGTTATGAAGTCTTGTCAAAACTGCCTTCAGGGAAAAAGATCAAGAAATGTCAATGCATAGTATGGAGTTTAAGACATCACTAATGCCTATTTGATAATTTTGTCAAACTTGTTTTGCAGGAGATGATGATGACAGTGATGGGACTGAACCCATTGACAGACCCAGACGCTTATCCAAATCTGAGCAAAGCCATCTGATTGTCTGGCAACTACCGTTACCGCAAAATGCATTCCAGATACATTGATTGTATTTCTTGCTGTAGTTGCCTTCTCAAATTGAAATATTTATTAGTAGAGAATTGTATAAAGCACATTCCTGATCATACAAAATCAGGTTCGTAATGCTGTGCGCTTGCCAAATATACGGATATATAAAATAAAAGGGTTTTAATATATTGGTGCTTGCAACCAATCTGTTGCATCCCAGATTATTTATGAACTAATAAATACGGTGATACCTTTTTATTTGGTTATTAGTTTATCTCATGACATGGTTTGAATAATTCAAACGCAATTATATATGTTTATAAAACTTTTATTAGCTGTATGACAAGATCTGATATCGAAGTTTATAATAAACGATTATTTATTTATTTGTTTTCTTCTTTTTCTTTAACCACTTTGCATAAAAAGTATAGATATTGGATAAATCACCCACAGAAAAGAGGAGGATTTTGTGCGTCCAGTGGTACACAAGATCATCCTTTTCTCTGAAGCTAATTTAACAAGTAATGCTGCTGCCATCGGCCTTATAGATGAAATTATTTACATTCAATATATATATATGTTTGTGTATTTTTTTCCTTCCCTGAGTGGTTTATTTAAAATTTTGTTTCTGTGATAGTTATTTTGTATACTGTATATTATCATACAGCTAGACATTGACCCTTTCATCTTGGGGATTGTTTAGCTTCCCCTTTTCCTATATTTCCTTGATTCAAATCCCTATTACATTATTTTTCTTCTGTATATGAAATGCATTCTTCTCTAACGTGTGAGTGACATAACCTTAACACGTTGACCGCCCTGTGAATCGTATACAATTCACACTGGCTTTGCAGTGGCACAGTGTTAACATGCTCATCTTGTGTGCCATTAATTTGGCTTCAGCTCCCAATTGTGCCCCCACCCTCCAAAAAAAAAAGTTTACAGCAAACTGCTTACTGTATGTAATCCAAGGGTTGGTTTCCCAGGATTTAAGAGGTTCGGAAAATGCAAGTTCACTCCCTATGATGTATATTGATAGCATATCTGCCATGACATTAACATGAGTTTGACTCCCAGTGGTATCATTGAACGTGGTCTGGGTTTTGGTTTAATTGGAAGTAGAGGTTCAGATTCTTCAGAAAGCCATTGGTCCCAGGGCAGCAAGACCTTTGCTGTCCTTGATCCATAAAAATAGAAACTACAGGAAAACCCCCGATTATTGCGGTTTTGATTACTGCAGATTTCTATTTGTTGTGGTATTTGAAGGTGCCAAACAACGGCAAATGGAAAAAAAAAAAGTTTTTAGATATATTTTATAGTTTTTAATTTTTAAATTAAAATTTTAATATTCTGTTATATATATTATTATATAATTAATACACAGGGTGTCTGCTCATCTGGAAAACCTGGAAAAGTCAGGGAAATTTGAAATTCACTGTTATAATAAATAACTTATTAAAATAATTTTCTTGAACTATGCTTTTCATACCTACCACATTGCTTACCGAGAAATTCAAAAAACTCGGTAACTTTCAGAAGAAGTTTAGTCAAAAGCACATTTTGCACCAAAACTAATATAATTTATATAAAATTATTATGCATGTATATTTTTCAGGAGAAAATGTTTGCCAAGTACATAATTAAAACTTTAAAAAAAAGTGTTTTAACTAAATTATCTAATCGGTAAGGGATTTTGATCATACCAATCTCCTTTACCTATATAGTCGCACACACTTTAAATGGAAATAGAAAATAAATTTTGGATTATATAGTTAAACTCTTTTATAATGAACTTGAAAAGGGCCAAATGGAAATGTTGCTGTAAATATTTAATTAGTGCAAGTTTTTAGTGTAAAGAAATACACTTTTTGAATTTGTAATTTCACTGTAATTGGATCGTAAATGGCTTTGGGATTTACATTAATGGATTCTATGGCCTTGAAACTTATTTTGATTGCGAAAATTTTAGTGCATTGTGTGTTGTTTACTGTAATTAGTGACTGGAAATCGATTAAGATTTGGTCTGGAAACCTGGAAAAGTCAGGGAAGTTTGAAATAGAATTTGGGTAGACACCATAAGTGCAGTAATGAGCGTCCATTCGATAGATCAGCAGCAATATATTTCCAATCTGTAGTCAAAAACGTCTCTAAGCAACTAGGCTGTCGCATCATTTAAATTTCAGATTTAAATGTACGATGCAGAAGAAGATGAATGAGAAGTAGAAACGATAACAAAGAAATTCCACTTTAAAAGAATTAAAAGAAATTAAGAATTAAATTAATTAAATTAAATTAATTAAAGAATTAAAAGAAATGTTCATTGTTGTGGGGAGCTTTTTAAGCAGATGATTATGGACGCAGATCCTAACCTTGAAAGTTCTTCGAAGGTGCATGAAGAAATAGACAATTCGATTTGTTGTTTCCGAATGATGTACAAAGAAAAGAATAAAAATGTACAGCAAACAAATCTCTTGAAATAATTTTTTTGAACAATGAGCCTTAATACGTATAGTACAATATACATACGTATACAGTAACTGTACTATACATATCTAGTTTGTTTTGTTTGTATGTAACATTGGGTAACATTACTTAGTAATTTTATAAATATAATCTTTAAACAATGTTTTGGCATCATTACCTTTATTTTATTCATTTAAAAGCTGCGGCAAAAACAAACTATTTTCCATATACTGTATGTTTTCCATGTACTGTACCCGATTATCGCAGTTTCGATTACTGCGGTGTTTTCGATGGCACAATTGACCTGAATAATCAGGGTTTTCCTATAGTTTTACTAATTACACTATTTGTGAACGGCATTTGCTTTGGACTTATGTATGTAATTCATGCGTCATAACTTACCCATACTTTAATGTTAAAACGGTTCGTTAGCAATGGAAAAGTATGGCCCTGTAAACAACAATATGCACTTAATGCAACAGAGTTTAAACTTTAAGTTATTGTAGATTGACCATTATGCTTTGTTTCAGTTTTCGTTTTCTTTAAAATTAAGTTTATTCTTTGGTTTTCTGAGAAATCTTAATGTCAGCACACCTATAATTTCCTCTCTATTGTAAATCTGTTGAATTCATATTGCCAAGTGTTTAATCAGTACTCTGATACGGATTCCTTATGACATCTTCATGCGTCCGTTCTATTGAATGAGCAATAGTAAACTGAAATGTACTTTTCACGCAAACTTTCATTACTATCAGTTAAAAATATTTTTACTTTCTTCTTAGAAATTAGAAATGGGAGAATTAGAATCCGAGGATGTAGAACTGTGCTTACTTTCATTGTCACTTTCTAATAAACATTCAAATGGTGTACCATCAGGTAGAATTTTGTTCACCATGGCTTCTAAATGACGATCATTTTTTTATAGAGGCCCTGCCACGATTCTCGAAGTGTGCCGTTAATCCATGTTCAGTTCCCAATGGTGCCAAAATAGAGCCGTTACCAACTAACGTCTGGTTGTAATGTGGGCATTATTTCCCTAGGTCTTAAAACGTTCAGATTCCCCAGGAAAAATGTATACCTCATGGTAGCATAGTTGTAAGACATTTGTCGCTTGCGACATTAACGTGGTTCGACTCCCAATAGTATTATGGAACATGTTCATTTTTTTTCGGTTCACCATTGTCCTGAGTGCAGATTACTGAAAAAACTGTAGGCCCCGAAGCATCATGACCTTTGCTGACCTTGTGCAATAAAAATACAAGTAAATGGTCTTTCACAGAGGCTCATAGGCAAAAAATTTAAAAAAATGTTTATCACTGGAGCGAAACTTGATTCAAATAAACGAAACAATAAGTATTGGCCATGTTTTTGTTACATGTTGGCATAATGTAAATTTTTTCTTGTTTATTCTGTGAATAGTGTATGACCTATGTGGCAGTGCAGTGGTAATGTTCTTGTTTAGCATACCAGCTGAGTAACTGCACACTGTGGTGTGGTGGGGGGGTTGGTTCCGTAGTCCTTAAGATGTTCGTATTCCTCGGAAAATTGTAGGTCCAGAGGTTTGGATTCCTCGGAAAACAGTTGGTCGCTGCACAGCATGACCACTGTAGACCTTGAGCCGTAAAACCACAAACTGGTCACTGTGGTGTAAGGTTGGTTTGCTGGGCCTTACGAGATTGAATTCCTTGAAAAAATGTAGGTTGCAGGGCACCATGAGCTTTCCAGTCCTTGCGTTATAAAAACACACGCAAACATGTCTGGTCCGTATAAGAATTTCTCTCAGACTGTGCATTGTTCAAACGCCTGTACAGTAAAACCAAATTAATAAAAATTCACTATTTGTAATCATTTTGTGCTATTTTCATTGAACCTCAAAAAAGATATTGGTGTGATTCAAGAGCCACTAAATTCTTTAATGTTGTAGCGGTCAACGTGTTAAATTATATGCCTGTAATTTTAATGAATAATTAATGTTTGTTTTTTCTCTCGTTTTAATTGCTAGATCTATGTATTTGCTACAGACGTACAAGAGTGCCTTATTAGCTTTATATTAATGATTTCGCTGCCGAATTTCTTGAAATGTATTTATGCGATGTATCAAATCAATTTTAAGCAACTGAAAGACTTTTAAACGGAATTCGTATAAAAGATATTTATAAGCCAAGATGTAATATAAAATGGAAAGAAAATAGTTTTTGTAAAAAATTACGTTTTGAGGGTTCCCACTCATATAAAAAAACCTGACTTTTCTGGAAAAAGTCTTCCCGACCAATTGCAATCAAAACTTTGAACTAAACTTTGGTAGTTGGAAAGCAGCTTCCCAGTGTGAGAAATGTAGATATTCAAAATAAAAATTGGTAGCATTTTCCCTGACCAGATGGGTGGGAACACTAGTTTTTCATTTGGAGTTAATTTCCATCAACCACTATTGAAGAACAGTGACGTCTGTCTGAAATATGTTTATTAGCTCTCTGCAACACATCAAAAAAATTACGTAACATTGATACTGATTTCCAAGACGAAGTCACCATTAGAAGCCTATAAAGTTAGTTTCAACATACGTTTCTTTCCTGATGAAAGACGGCCAAGTTTGTCTGAAATGTACATTGAAATTAACTTATATATTGACTTTGATTCATTCCAGCGTTGGCCCTGCAGTGGCTCAGTGTGGTAGCGTGTTCGCCTAGTGCGCTATTAATCTGGGTTCAACTCCCAACAATGCAAAGAACGCTTACTCCGAGATCTCATAAAAATCGCACTGCTTACTGTAGTCTAGGGTTTGGTTCCCTAGGCCTTAAGAGGTTCGGATTTCTTGGAAAATTATAGGTCCAGAGGTTTAGATTCCTCGGAAAACAGTAGGTCCCAGTGCAGCATAACCCTTATAATCAGTGAGCCGTGAAACCACAAACAAACAAAAACAAACATTTCAATGTTGACTTTGACTTTGAAATCTACGTCAAATTTTCTTGCATTGATACTTATATTTAATGTATTTTAGGTAGTGCTACATCCAGTTAATGCTTATTCTATTTTTCATTGCTTATGTGTTGTTTTTGATTAATTCAACATCAAATAGCATTAAATGCAATGAAGTTATCTAGAACACAGTGTGCAGCTAAACAGTTATTTAAAGCTTGTGGTATAATATAAGGCGATTATTAAAAGATTGTTCATTTTAAAAGGGTGTCCGCACATCTGTGGAAAACCGGGAAAAGTTAGAAGTTTTTTCTGACTGGAAAATCAGGGAATTTCAACATACAAATATCTAAGTCAGGGAAATTTGAAATCCATTGTTATATTAAATCGCTTATTAAAATAATTTTTCCTGAACTGTGCTTTTCGTCTACACACATTGTCATCTCACATTGCATACTGAAAATTTTGAAAAACTTATACTTTTAACTAAACTTCTTCCAAAAATTACCCTTTTGCATCAAAACTAATATAATTTATATAAAATTATTAAGCCCGTATATTTCTTCGGAGAAAATATCTTCCAAACATATAACAAAAAACGATAGGAAAAAGTGCTTTTAGCTAAATTATCAATCTGTAAGGGATTTTGATCACACTAATTTGCTTTCCCTTATATATATAGTCATACACCTTTTAAATGAAATAGAAGATGAAGCATCAGCTTTGCGATTATATAGTTAAACTCTTTTATAATGAACTCAAAAAGGGCCGAATGAAAATGTTGTTGTAAATAGTGCAGGCTTTTAGTATAAAGAAATTTATTTTTTAATACAGTTTTTTGTATTTGTAAATTCACTGTAATTGAGTTATAAATGGCTTTGGGGTTTATATTAGTGTATTTTATGGTCTTGAAACTTGTTTTGTTATGCAACTTTTAGTGCATTGTATGTTGTTTACTTTAATTAGCGACTGGAAATCGATTAACAGTTGATCTGGAATGCCTGGAAAAGTCAGGGAAGGTTGACAGAATTTGAGAAGACACCCTGTTATGGACACTAGATTCAGGGTGTCTACTCATCTGGAAAAGTCAGGGAAATTTGAAATTCATTGTTATAATAAATAACTTATTAAAATAATTTTCCTGAACTGTGCTTTTCATACCACATTACCTACTGAAAAATTTGTATTTTTGACTAAACTTCTTCCAAAAGTTACCATTTTGCACCAAAACTAATATAATTTATATAAAATTATTAAGCCTATATATTTCTCAGGAGAAAATGTTTGCCAAATATATAACTAAAACTTGAAAAACAAAAAGTGTTTTTAGCTAAATTATTTAATCTGTAAGGGATTTTGATCATACCAATCTCCTTTGCCTTATATATAGTCATACACATTTTAAATGAAATAGAAGATGAAGCATCAGCTTTGCGATTATATAGTTAAATTCTTCTATAATGAACTCAAAAAGGGCCAAATGGAAATGTTGCTGTAAATATTTAATTAGTGCAAGTTTTTAGTGTAAAGAAATATTCTTTTTAATACAGCTTTTGAATTTGTAAATTCACTATAATTGAGTTATAAATGGCTTTGGGGTTTGCATTAATCGATTTTATGGCCTTGAAATTTATTGTGATTGCGCAAATTTTAGTGCATTGCATGTTGTTTACTGTAATTAGCAACTGGAAATCTGGAAAAGTCAGGGAAGTTTGAAACAGAATTTGAGTAGACACCCTGTTTTAAATAAACCATCAATTATGAAAAGCTTATCAATATTTGTATGTTACTAATTTAGCTACTATAATCAGCTAAGCCTGTTCCTGAGGTCACGTTAAACTATCGTTTCCATCCTAGATAATCCATGGTGTAATCTTAGAACAACAAATATCTGAATTTCATACCAAAAACGTTTCTTTTCCGTTAAAAGTATAGAAACTTGAAAAGGAAAATAATAATCTATATTCAAAAAGTGCTTATAAACCTTGCCTCCAAGCTGTGTTAAGACTCACAGTAAGTAGTTGTGTAAATATACTCTGGTTTAGAAATCACCTTAAATCATGTCTTATCCCAAATCATCCATAGTAGAATCTTGGGAAGTAAATCATATATATCATCATCATCATATTCAACCATTATCTATCCACTGCTGGATGAAGGTCTCTCCAAATGCTTTCCACACAAGTCTATCCTGAGCAATTCGCTTCCACGTCACCCCAACCTGTTTTCTTATTTCATCCACCCATCTAGTTTGAGGACGTTTTCTAGGTCTTCGGTGGTCTCTTGGAATCCAGTTCAGAATTTCTGTTGTCCATCGTTGATCAGTTCTTCTTGCAATATGCCCAGCCCATCGCCATTTCAGCCCTTTTACTTTAACAATGATGTCCTCTACTCTAGTTTGCTCTCTCACCCAAGTGTTTCTTTTTCGATCTCTCCTAGTTATTCCAAGCATGCACCTCTCCATGCTCCTTTGCGTTGTCTGTAACTTTCGTATTGCTCCAACTGTTAGACTCCATGTCTCTGATCCATAAGAGAGGACTGGCAATACACACTGGTTGAAGACCTTTCTTTTTAGACACAAAGGCAATTTCCCCTTCAGGATAAAACTGTTTCTTCCAAATGCACTCCAGCCAAGTTTAATACGTCTGTTGAGTTCTTTCATAATGTTGCCATCCATTGAAATCAGCTGGCCAAGGTAAATATATGAATCAGCAATTTCTAGCTCAATGTTGTCAACTTGTATTTTTGTTTCCTCTACGAAATTATTGAACATGATCTTAGTTTTTTGTAGGTTCATCTTGAGTCCAACTTCTTTACTTCTAGTTGAGAGCTCCTGTACCATGTCTTGGAGTTCTAATGGGTTCGTTGAAAAAATAACAATGTCATCAGCAAACCGCAAATGATTTAAATATTCACCATTTATTTTTATTCCCTTGTTATTCCAATTTATCAGCTGAAAAATCATCTGTAAAGCTGAAGTAAAAAGTTTTGGAGAAATGGTATCTCCCTGCCTCACCCCTTTGCCAAGTTTGATAGTTTTGGTATCTTTATGTAACCGAAATTTTGCA
>QLNU02014176.1:110192749-110259031 GCA_006491805.2 Dysdera silvatica | reverse complement strand
CATAAAGGTAACATGCCTACAATGTGTATTTCAGGGTTGAATCTCACTACTACAGAATGTTGCCACTTTTTCGACCAATGTATATTTTGGGGTTTTATTCTGGAGAAAACGGAGGTTAAGATTCATCGGAAAACTGTAGATCTTGGCACAACATAATCTTGGCTGTCCTTTCATCATAAAGCACAAACAGGCTGTATGATGATGATATAATAGTAACACGTGCATCTGTCTTGCCATTAACTTAGATTTAATTCCAATGATATTGCAGAATGTGTGTCATTTTTCTGCCCACCTTAGTCTAGGGTCTGATTCCCTAATCAACAGAAATTTGGATTTCTTGGAAAACTAGAGGTTCCAGTGCAGGATGACCTCATCTGTCTTTCTGCCATAAAACATAAATTTTAAATTCACAATTTTTTTAACAAAACCCAAAATATGCACATTATTACAAAAACTAAATAAAGGCTATACATGCATGAATAAGGCATTTCAAACTACTTGTGTTATACAGGGTGTCCCAACACCAGGGTTGCAAACATCTAGGAGGGGTAGGGTACACCTAGACGAACAATATTTGTCATAGAACCTAGGGTCGCAAACCACTCACAGCGCCAGTTCTAAAACCGTCCAGCATGCACAAATAGTGACAACCAGTGCATGAGAAGCGCAAAATGAGATGTCCTAATCATCTATGCACTTGAGCAGCTGACCTGAGTTTTATCTGGCGCTTTTCATGAACTGGTTGTAAATATTTGTGCATGCTGGACGGTTTTAGAACTAGCGCTGTGAGTGGTTTGCGACCCTAGGTTCTATGACACATATTGTTCTTCTAAGTGTACCCTACCTCCCTAAATGCTTTTAACCCTGGTGCTGAGACACCCTGTATATAGTACAGTAATGTTGTGCATTTGTTTTGGTAGAAATATATTTCCACTTTGAAACCATACTGTTGACAAGTTAAATGATTATGAACCATGTCTTTTGTTGAGGTTATTTCTGTTGTGAATTGTTAACTAATTCTTACATTTAATTTTTATTACAATTACTTAGTACATATTCAGTAATATATCCCTACAGTTATTTAATAATTGTGAAAATGCTAGATTTTTGTTATTTTATGAACTTTCTACAAAATGAAATTTACATTGTAAATTTTTGTTATACTTTAATTTTATTTGAAGTGGCTGTGACCCAACATCTGTGGAAACTACTGCAATGCTAACTCCGGATGGTTCTACATATATGTTAAATGGGGTAAAGAGTTGGGTGACAAATGCAGATGGTGCTGATTTATATTTAGTGATGGCAAAGGTTCAAAAATCAAGTATGGTGAGTATACTTAAAATCGGGTATTTTTGCTCAAGTTGTGTAAAAGAAGTGATCATGGAATTGACTTTAATCACATTTGCAAGTCATAAATTAATTTTTAGATTCTGTGTACAGTTTTTGAGGGTAACATCCACAGGGTGGTATACATTTATCCTCATACATTTTCAATCCACTGTAGGTCTTTTTGTTATCACACACGTGCATAGTATCGTGAAAGGAATACAGAGGAATCAGCCGTAAGTTTACCATGTTTACCAGACGTATTGGCAAGCTGGATCCATAGTTTTAACAAGGGCTCCAAGCCTTGGTCTCCACTGCCAAAGCCTTGCACTTCTAGAGCCGAACTCATTGTGTCACCCTCTTAGGGAGCGATCTCTGTCTGGGCTGCTTGAAATTCAGCACTCTGTCGAGAGCCGGTATTCTTGGCAGAGGATAGATACGGGACATATATATAAAAACGTTACATTACCTCATATTTTTCAATTTCTTTATCTTTAAATAGCTACACATTACCCAAAACCGCAGTCTTTTGGCAAAGATGTAAGGATGATTTTCTGTTCTATGTTTTAGAAAATTCCACAACATTACACAAATTAATGTGGTCATGCAGCTGTTTTTCTGAAGTGCTGTTTACAAACTTCACATGAATGCTGTTTTGAAGTGGAATTGTAGATAAGTTTCCAAGCATCCAGAAATCTAGTTTTATTTATTTATTTTTTGATCTGTCCTAACTTCTATTTTGAATTAAATATTTTATTTTAATTTTTAATACCAGCTCAAAGCTACCCCAAATAGCAAGATAACATTGCACTGTGCTAATAATTTTTTCACCAATATTTGTTAATTTGTGTAAACTAAGCTATAATTTAAGGCTCATTCTTCCATTTCATGGCATTAGCTGTGAAATTACATTTTACATTTACAAAAAAAACATAAATAGCATGAGTGTAAATAGCAAAAATATGGATCAAATTAACTCCGTATGGCCATATTTGACTGTTTTTTTAGCAAAATTCTGTGTTTTCTAGTTAAATTTGATAGCCAACTGCCATGTTTGGAAATAAACTAGGTGCTAGATAAATTTTAATTATAATTTTGGGCTCAAGAAAACACATTACAATTGCTGTTTTAATTCAGCTGTGAATTAAAGTCATTATGGTTGCATGGTGCCTCAAAACATGTTTTTGCTCGTTGCATTTTACTGGAGTTAAGTTGTGGAGGGAAAAACATTTTGACATTCAAACAGGGCATTCTGCCTTCACTTGACAAAGGGAGCAGTTGGCTCCCGAAACGTCGTGTTTTTAAACCTTACGCCAGTGTCAAAATAACTGTTTGTTATGACAAACAAGCCACTCGTCACTCTGATCACTCATTAAACTGTTCCTGCTGCCTCTTAACATATGCTTCATAAATTCAGGATGTGTTCAAGATTTAAGATTATCGAGTACAGATTTCCTCAGGAAACAAGCACTGGGCATTATATTTATTCTGAAAGTAATATTTTCCATTATCTAGATTTCTCAAGATGGCGAAACAATCCTTTTACTCGTCGATAGGGACATGGATGGGGTGATTCCTTCAGCCGCTTCTGACAACGTCTGTCTTCGTGGAATTAATGGTATGAAAAGGAATTTTATTGTAAATTAGTAATGTGTCGTTTTAGTTTTAACAATATTCTTTTTCTAGTGCCAATTGCCAGACACTACCGTCAATATCGATTCTAGCCAGATATAGAAATTAAAGCACTGACCTTTAAAAGAGGTCATTATGCTAAAAATGTGCCTATTGTAAACACTGCTATTCTGGGACAAGTGCTGTGTTTTTCTCTATACATTAAAAATACTACTATTTTACACATTGAAAGTATACTTTATTCTACACATCAAAAATACTGCCAAATACTCTCTATGCCACTTCTTCTCCAATTTTGGTCGTTCACAGACCACTTTATATATTCCTTTATTTATTGCGAACCAGAGAGGTGAAGAGGATTTGGGAAGTCTAGGGATCTACTCTGAGAGAAAATTGAAAAATATACTGTTTGAAACACAAAGCTTAGCTATTGCCGCAATTCCGTTTCAATATCTTTGGCTCGCTAAATAATGATATTCACGTAGACTTAAACCATAAACTTTTAAACATTTTTAAGCTTAGTAAGTATATACACACAACCATCCAACGTGAAATGCCCCTCTGTGTTTTGGTTTACCCCTTATATGGACCTGACTTTGCCCCCATCAGATTTTCATCTCTTTAGATCACTACAAAATTCTTGGAATTGCCTGAGGTTCATTTCTTAGGAGACTGCTAAATAACATCTTGATAACTGCTTTACAAATAAATTCGAAAATTTCTTTGAAAGGTTAATTTTCCAGTTGTCAGGTAGATGGCAAAAAATCAAACAAAATTATGCTTATGTTAGTTATTCAATAAAATTTTCTATTGTTTCTATATTGCTTCATACATATTTACTGTCACTGACCCAATATATTTCTAAGTTATGTTGCAGTATTGGGTCGATTTTGCCCAGCCCGAGAAACCCATTAAAATCTCAGATGCGTTTTTTCAAAATAATACACTAAAATCAGAAATTAATAAAAGATAATGATTTTAATTTAAGTATACTTTTTTATCATTGAAATAATTTTTTATATATAACAGTTGATTAAGTTTATAGGTGGATAAGTTTATAGGTAGATTGATAAGTTTATAGGTAGAAGCTGAACTCGATTGAACTCAATGTGAAAAGGCCCACCTGGGTTTTATCACTGTTTGTGACTTAAGTTCTAAAAGTATTTGGTGTTATCTGTATTTTAAATGTACTGACTTATTTACAATTCAGTTAAAAAGTTTACAGACAGAATAACCATATTTTATTGTTATTTGACTATTGACTTATACATATTTCTTAAAGATAATTTTCCTTTACAAAATATAGTTCTATTCAAACAGAAGATATGTGAATTAGAATTTGCAAATGATTACTCATGAAATGAAAAGTTCTTTTTTTTTTAATTTATTTTTATTCCTTTTTGATTATCATTATTGAACTATCACATTTTTTAATTCACTTCTTTATATTTACATTATTTATATTATATTTATTCAAGTACTAACGTTAGAATATTCCTGGTTGTGTGGTTCTTGTTATCTGTCGGCAATTACAATTCAGTTAGGTCTTCTACCAATCGTTTTGCATACCTTTCTATTTAAGAGACCTAATACTTTCACCAATGTTTTGGCTTTTTCACATCCTAGTTTATTTCACAATTTGGACTATACCAGTTCAAAAGTTGAGAACCCTCGTTCAATAGATGCTGATGTTGCTGTGATTAAATGCAGGTCTTCCAAAAATTTATAAAAGTCAATATTTAAAACCTTGCCTTTCTCTGCCTCGTAGCGGATTACTTTCCACCATTGTTTTCACTTTAATGGACTGTATCATATTCTCAGAAAACAACGTTCCGCTACCTTCTATATTTTCTTGGCGTTCCGCAAATCCGAGCTGCCATGTTGCTGCTGCTTCTCTTCCATTCTGTTTTGGTACTGAGTTCTTTCTAGTCAGAACCATAATTTTGCTTTTGTTCAATCCACTACTTTGTGGCCTGTTCGTTTAGTACTTAACAGTAACCTTAGCTGTCCTTGCGTCATAAAACACAATATTTACATTAGAATAATGAATTAATTAATTCATGCTCACTGGGAGTGTGTATGAGCGCACATTATAAACTGTTTTAGTCTATAATGGCAAAGCATAATGCACTGTATATGGTAACTATGATTCATTAATTTAAAAATAATTGTTTGGTTCATTAATTAGAAAATAATTATTTCATTAATCTGACAATCAATTCATTGATCTGACAATCAATTCATTGATCTGACAATCAATTCATTGATCTGAAAATAATTCATTAATTCAGAAATAATTAGTTTATTAATCTGACAATAATCTGTTTCTTTTCAGTTGGCATTGTAAAATTTAAGGATGTGGTTGTGCCCACCGAAAATGTACTAGGACAACCTGGACTAGGACATGCAGTAAGTATTCCTGACAAAAGAAAGAGTTTATAATATTTTCGCGAGCGCGTAAATGCCGTGCTCATCCATTTTGGCTGTCAGTTGAAACTGTTGTGGCTATTTGCTAATACTATTGGCTGCTGAGTAGGTAATTTAAATTTCCTTGACAGATGGTTGAGTCATTGTAGTATCATTGGGTAGAAGAGCTACTGCTGCTAAACCATTGCTACTACAGTTAAATGAACGTTGTTTGTGCAATCCATGTTGTGTATTGTATGAACAATACACAATATGTTTATTAACATAAATACAATGTGTCAGGCCTCATCACATGGGTTTCTTAGAATTGAATGCAGCACACTTTCAATTTCAAGTCGTGCAGTAATGATTTGCATAGCTGCAACATCATATTATGCCAACAGGATTAGATATAGCTCAATTAATAAAAACAAACGATTTCGAATTGGATGCAGTACGGTACACTGTATTTAAGCATTAAAACAACTAATTTAAAGAACAAATAGATGAAAATTTCCATTATGTATGACATTTGTTTTGATTTGAGAATACCGTTGACTTGACTTGCTGTGTTTTTCTGCTGATCCATGCTCCGGTGTTTGATTCGCTAAGTGACAAAGTCTTCAGAAAACTGTAAACCCAGGCAGGTCCATCTCAACACGTTCAGGAACCCTGGGTTTAATCATTTTTTGGGGTCATGTTGATGACCTGTTGATCCACCCCATTAAAACAGCACTAGGCGTAGGATAATCGTGGCTCTCTTTACACATGAAAATCAATGAAAGAGTGTTCTTCTTTGTCATTTTTGGGTTTTGATCAGGGCCAAAAAAATCTCCAAAAATCTGCATGCCCAGTCGGGCATGTAACCTAAAATAATACATGCCCGAAAAATATCACTATATTTTATTGCTTTATTTATAATTTTTGTACTTTATCAATTAACTTTAAAACAAATTAAGTAGACAAGATTTATTAAAACAATGTACTAGTTGAAAGTGTATGAAAATAAGCACAAGTAAAAACATAAGTACCAAATAAGAAAATAATATACATAATGAAGTTTTCGGAAATTGTAAAATTTACATTATGTATACAGTTGGCAGTGAAAGTGAATGTTACAAGGTTGCAACCACAAACTAAATCAGTATGGCCACCTAAGAGGTGTGAACAGCATGGCCATTAATATGTCTGAAACCTTTTCCTTAAGATTGCCAGTGATCAATAGAACGTGGGATCAAATTCTTCAATTTCAGGTCCATCAATGCTGATTCTCATCAAACCATTTACTGATTCAGTTGATAATCCGGACCACAGACATGTTTTTATTTTATTCACAGAGCTAAATCCACGCTCACAGAGACGCAGACAGAGCATCAGGTCAATTAAGGGAAGGATATAGTATAATTCTTGTGGCTTTGTTTGCAGCAAATATGTGTATATTGTGAATGGGCAAGAAGAGGCTGTCTTGCTCATATTACACACAATCATCTTAAGGGTAGACCATTGCTTTAGAGCACCCAAGGCTTCCTCTTCTTCCAATACACCACGGAATGTGCTACAGATCTCTGCTATTTCTTCTTGACCATATGTTGATAGTGGTTTGGTATCCAATGGCCACATCTTAAAATCAAATATTTTGAAGAGAGAGAGAGAGAGGGGTTTAGTGGCAAACATCTGGAACCTATTACTCACACTTTCCATGACATTATTAATAAGAGTGTTCAGATCCACTGCACGTTCTTGCTTGACAACTCGATTCCTTTGAAGGAACTGTCTTTGTAAGTATCACTGAAGGCTTTCAAATGTGGTCCAGGGGAATGCTTCAGGGATTCCAGCTGCACATAGGCATCCTCCAGTGTAAGCTTGACATCTAAAATGGTGATCGTATCTGACTGGAACATTTTCGACACCATGGTTAGAATATCCAAGATGTCAAGCCAAATATGTAAAGTCTTAGTAAATTGTTTACTCCTAATCTCTTTATGGTAGCTGCTAGCTTTTGCTGCCTTAACAGTGTTTTTTTCCAGCTGCTACAGACTCCATGTGTATATCCACTACGAAAATATTCTTTAAAATTTCTAAAAGGACCCGCTGCTGACTGGCAACAACCTTATTTGGCTCATGCTTCCCATTTTCAATGTTGTCTCCAAAACAACACTGATGGCATTCAATTCTCTGCATAACTTTGGTGACTTTCTATAAAATTTAAAAATTCCTTAAATCGTTGATTCAAATTCACCCTTTATGTAGGCATTCTTAACTTTATCCATGATTGCAAGTTTCAAATTATGGGCTATGCAGTGAATTATAACAAGGTGGGGTATGTCTTGAGCCATCAGTGCTGCAACTCCAGCATATCTTCCCATATTAACGGCGGCTCCATCTAAATTGATGCGTACAACTTTCTTGGCTCGACGATCCTTATTCAAATTAACATTTTCAAGTGACTTATAAAGTATTGCAAGAATTCCTTGTGCATCAGCATGCTGTAATTCCATCAAATCGATAAACTTTGTTGTTGGAATCCCAGAAGATAAGTATCTCACGCAAATAATGTCTTGTTCGAGAACACTGCAGTCTGTACTTTCATCCGCGAGCACGCACAAAAAATGAGCACTTTTCAGTTCATGTATCAATTGAGTTTTCATGACATCAGCAATACTATTGATAAACATACTGCCTCCAATCCATGTTTGACATCCATGTTCAACATCCAAGGCCATGTCCATTCATAATTTGCAGGTGGCACAGTTTTTCAAATTTTGCAAAAGCCATCTCCTCCTTTGCACAGAAATATGCTGTGTTAAAGAGCATTTTTTCACACTGTTCTTTTGATAGATTTGTAAGACATTTGTCTATAGTCGTGTTAGCTGGGTTTTGCATCGCTTGCTGGGCTTCTACACATAGCCCATGCTTCCTCGTTCCATTGTGTCCACGAACAGAAGCAATCCTTATGGACTCTCCTTGTACTCCAGCTTGAAGTAAGAGCTTGATGTGTCAGTAATTTTTGGGAAATTTGCGGTATATTGTACATCACATTTCACTACGATCCTCATTTGTACATAACCATAAATAGGTTTCCAGCCAAACATCCAATACATGACGGAGATGGGTTTTTTTTCATATTCTACTTTCCTCCTCTTATTTGCTACAGGATCTTCTGTAGACGAAAAATAAAATTAATATTTAATGATTAAGTAGAATTTAATATTTAAGTGTCATAGATTAAATTTTAATACATGACCCTGTTTATTAATTTAAGGCAGGGTCATTCATTACACGTCAAATCACTGAAGCTCACAACCAGACCATTTCAGATTTTTATGAAATTTGGCTCATTTGTTCCACTTGCAGAGAAATGAATAAATGCCCAATAATTAGTCCCTATTGTCATTAGTTTCTGAAATACACAACTTTGAAAATGGGTTTATAGTTCAAATTTTAGCCTTTCTTGTACGAAAAATTTTCTCATAACTTCCATTCTAATTAATGTAAAGACTTGATATTTGTATCTTTAGAAAGTGCTTAATGTGTGCTTTCTTATGAAATGCCACATGAATATATATTTCAAATTTTTATTTTCAATGCCAACACATTTGATCTTTGACCTTACATAAGGTCAATAACCACTGGAATACTATTAGCTTCGGTAGGGTGTCCCGTTACAGATACATTTCGAGCTTGAAGAAAATTTCTAATATCCATTTTAATTGAAACTAATGAGATGAAAAAAGGCAAATAAACAGGAGCTGAACGAATGTCACTGTACTACTGACAAACCAATGACAACGAGTCCATGTCCAGAAAGGCGGTCATCCTACCTCCAGACACTAGTCAAGAAGTCTGGTAAGATGCCAGCCAAATCAGGTTTTCCCACGGGACTTGCTGAAAATCGTCAAATACTTACACGTGGATATGGCACTTTTATCTTATCCCATTATTGTTGGAGCTCCCTATTAAGTTTACACTATTGTTGAGGTATCGAAATTGTCACTAGGACATTGATAAAATCACTGAAATAAAAATGGATGTTTATTTCTAATTAAAATATAAAAAATCTCCAGAGATCTGTTAAAATCGTACATTTTTTAAAATGTTGAAAGCTTTCGATTTTTTTACATGCCCCGGGCATGTCGTGCAATAGATTTTTTTGGCCCTGGTTTTGATTCTATAACATATACACTGGTGGACAAAATCTTAGGATGGATCTCATTTTTAACAATGGCAACTACAAAATTGAAGACAGCAGTATGTGAAAATTTGCATAACAATTTGATACTGTGAGAAGTATGGCACATATGCAAATTGGTGTTTTTCGTGCATGTGTGTTATGTGATAGTACTAATAAGAGATTTAAGATATTTGACATGCAGGTAGTTACTGCTGGAAGTGAAATCTAAGTGGGTAGGAGTTAATTGTCATTTCTGAAATTGTAAGCTTTGCAGCATTTATATGACGTATCATTTATATGATTTCACATGCAGACGTATCATCAGAAAAAAGAAAGGGGCAGCGAATAACAGTTATTGCCAGGGAATTCAACATTACCCACAGTGTTGTGTCCCGAATTTGGGCAGCATTTCAAACAAGTGGCATGTGTAGCCATTGCAAGCTGTCCTCATAGTACCAATGGAGATAGATACATCGACCTAACAGTGAAAAGAAACTGGTGCACCACAGCTGGTCAAGTGGCATCAACTTCCTGCTGCCACAGGTAAACAGATCCTCTGTAAAACTGTTGCCAGGCATTTGTGAAAAGGAGGATTAGACACCCACAAATCTGTTGTGAGCATTCCACTTTCGAGAGTTCTCTGTATAGCCTGTTTGCAATGGTGCTGTCAGTATCGTAATTGGAATGAGAATGAATGGGCATGTGTGCTCTCCTCAGATGAAAGTAAGTCTTTTAACTGATTGTGGTAAGTAAAGCAAGAGGTTTTTTATCTGATCGTGGATAGCAATTGATCTGGTGTGAGAATGGCAGTCCTTGATGTCCAGAAAATGTGTGTGTTCGTAAAAGGGATTGATATAGTTCTTGTGGTGTCATGGTATGGGTCAGTATTATGGTCAATAGGTGAATGCCACTACATGTGCTTGTATTTGGAACTGTGACCGGTACAAGATACATTAATGAAGTTGTGCTGCCTCATGTATTTTCCATGTTGAATTTAACTATTAGTGAGCTTGGTAATATGCAAAGATATTATAGTTTTGATGTCAATTTAGGCTGCCCGTATTGTCTTAGACTACCCATCAAGCAATTTTGGAATTTAAAAATGTAAACACTTATGGTTCTTGTCAAAAAAATGAAGCACAACATTAGCTGTGTGACGTCCACGTTTAGCAGCTTTGGAATTGTCGAAAAATAAATATTTTCAGGATGTGTCAATAGATAGCACTGTGCAAAAATTTTCTGGAACACACTTGCCCTAGTCATTTCCTCGCCATTAGAAAAGTGTACTCATTTTTGGTTAAATGCCATGATGCTCCATTGCTTCAAATTTATTAGAAATCTTTTCAAGAAGAAATAAAATTCGCTCTTTCTGTAAGGCAGAAAAAATAATTCAATCACATACGTACAGGAAATATAAAATGACTGCATTAGAATGCATAATGATAATTTACTTTTACAGTAGAGATGGTTTATGGAAACTTATGGACATTATAATCGGGTGGGGGTTAAGGTTATTCCTATGAAGTTTCGGAAGGGATTTAAGAATTTTGATGCAATAACCAAAGTCGTGATCATCAGTTCTGACTGTAGTTCGTTAAAAAATATGCGTGAAAAGTCAGCTTGCATGTTCTAATTCTTGCTAATGCTAATTGATTTACAGTTAAAAACTGTATTTTTTTCTATTCCTGGCGTAAGGTTTAAACCTTACGCCAGTGTCGAAATAACTGTTTGTTATGGAATCTCCTGGTGAAACTCTGTATTGTTTCGTTATATTTATTTTGTTAATTATTTGCTGGATAACAAATAAATATTCATTTGTTAAAATTTATTTGATCAAATTAAAAAAAAAATGTATTTTTAATTTGCTTCGACGTGTTTCTCACATAGTGCAAATAAATATTTGTGTTTCATATGTATATAAGTTATTAAAAAGATGATTTGTTAATTTTTTTAAAATGATATGAAAATTTAATATCAAAACGCAATTCTAACATACATACTTGCTTGCAGATTCTAAATAGACTTCACGAAAGCTGTCGGTTTGGTTTGGGGTCTTTATCTTTAGGCACGTTAAAGTCCTTTTGTGGTATGTTAAATAATGTTTAAATTTCTTTTATATTCCTGTTGTTTTGTGCTGTAAGCATATTCTCATTGAATTTACCGTTTATTGCACTGCATAATCTTTGCTGACCTTATTATTTATTATACATTATTTTCTATAATACCTTATCACCACAATTTTTTTTTTTTTTTTAAAGTTCTGAGAAAGCAATAACATAACACTGAATATCTTTCTGATGATCAGCCTGCATAATCGCCGACAATGTTTACCTAAAATAAATTGATTAGGATCAAAGCTATTCCTACATCATGGGGATTTAAAATTTGGGGCCCTACATAATTGATCCATGCTCTAACCTGGCACTGATTCTGGCTATTGATATGTTGATGATGTATAGTGATATGTTTGGTTGGATATTGATCACAACAGCAATGTATCCAACTCCATCTTGGCTAATACTTTGTGCCTAACATCTTATCTGAGAAACTGACAATGGAAAGCAAGACCAATGTATACTCAACAAAGCATATTTTATTAGTAGATCCAAATACAACGTATCATTAACCAACATAAAAAAAAAATGTATAATATATACTGCCATCACATCATAGCATGCATAGTAAAGCAGCAGCTTAACTGCTGGTAAGCAAATGAGGTAGCAGAAACAAGAGTTAAGAATAAAAGTGTGGATAAGTATGCTTTTGCATTGATTAAAATGTATCCACTTACCTGCTCTGGAAACTGGGGGTATAAATACAGCTCATTTTTACTTTCTTGACACTTCCCTTGACAAAAGGAGCAGTAGTTCTTAAAACGTTGCAGAATCTTTTCTTATACTTTAGAACAGCGATGAAATTTTAATAGTTATGTATCCAAAAGTTTGCAATGGATGTATTAATGATAATGATGTGCGATTGCGATTAGTGACATTCCTTAGTTCTTTGAAAAAAGTATTACAATTCAAATAAATTGTTTACTTCATCCACTACACAATTATTTCACTTTTTTTTTTTAAAGATAATGTCACAGAATATGTGATTGATGCTGAACGAAATGCTTATGGCGAAAAAAAAACTCTCGCTGATTTCCTCATAATTAGGGTAAGTATGAATTTTTCAAAATTCAATGTCAAAATGATGCATCATGGGAGGTCTGTGAAAGATATGCTCAGAAGTGAAGAAGTATCACACGACTTATATAAGAAGCAATTTTGGCTGCTTACTTTTTTCCCACATTGAACTCTTTGTCTTTTGTTCAGTCCGTTATTTACTCCCCCATTTGTGTTATATCCTAATTTAAATTAAGACCATATTGTAATTATAACCTAATTATTCCATATTACAGAATATGCCTACGACTTTTAGAACGGCTTTGTAATTGTTTACAAAGACGAAATGTATTTTTTGGGAATCCCAGTGTTTTTAGCTCATTTCCGATGACTTTCGGCTCACTGGACTAGGTTTAATTCTTAGTGAACTTGATTATATGTAAACATGCCATAGTTGGAAGATTATATAAAGTCATATTAATCCTGTATGGATCATCATATGTAATGTTAATATGAAAACAAATTATTCATTTGTCAGTCCACACATACCTTCATTCCTAATCAAAAAACTGATAGGTGGGGAGAACGATATATACAGTAAAAGCTTTCTGAACTACCACCTCCATTAAGTGACCACCTTTGCTCAGAATAGATAAACTCTATGTTAAATTTGCCTGCATTCAAAGACCATCAGAAAGCATTCTCCTTATAGGAGTGACCATGTAAGATATTATTACCTATATTCTTACATGGATAACACAATTGCCAAATAATGGTCAACACACAAAGCCACCGGGGCAAGTTTTTTGTAACTTTTCGTGAGGGAATTTATTATACTTAATAATATTTGACACCCACGTATAAGAAGCTTATACCAGAGCTTTTTTGGTATAGGAGAAAAAGAGATGCTTTCCCCATCCTGGATTCGAACCAGGGTCCCTCCGTTTAGCCCGGAGTGTCTTGGACCGCTAGACGAATGAGGACAGGAAACAACGCTCTCTTTCTCCGTATGTAAAGGTGTTAAGATATTATTACCCTCCGCAGGGATAACACAATTGCCAAATATGGTCAACACACAAAGCCTCCGGGGCGAGTTTTTTGTGAGTTTTCGTGGGGGAATTTATTATACTGTGTGACCATATTTGAAACTATATGGAGGGTAATTTCACTTTTTGTTTATCCTCAGACCCTCATTTGAGTAAACAGTTCCATGATGACATTGCCCTTGAATAGAGCATTCCTGAAAGATGTGCAACGAGTACATTTTCTTCTTAAATTTTCATTGCTTTTGCAGAATAGGGGTGATAAGCTGCTTGCTGCATAGGTTTGGAAAGTTCTCTTCGTTTCTCCTTATTGGCATTTGAAATGGCAAATAAAGGAGTAACTTTATAAATTTACATGAAGAGGGAAAGCTAAAAAAAATGGCCGAAGTATTTAAATGTGGAAAATGCAAACACACTTTAAAAAATAAACATCATACACTCATGGGTAATAAAAAGCAAGTGCAAAGAACGATTTTTTTTTAATTTTATAATTTACATGTTAATGTAAGATAAGTTTTGCAATTTGCCCAATCGCTTTTCATTTCATCCTTATTTCTTCTTCTCACCATAAACATCTATTAATAGACCACCTCTCAGAATTGACCACTTTTTCATAGAACCCAGAGTGATCGCCTTTGGAAGATTTTACTTTATACTGTTGTTCCTGGAATTTTTGACTGAAATTTAAAAAAATGTTCAAATGCCAAACGATACAAAAATATTTTAGTAAAATAAGGTTTTTGTAAAATGTTTCTTACTTTCTGTAAATTGAATTTATAACCAGTATTTTTTTTTTTCTATCAGAAACGACTGTCCAGAATTGCTCAGAGGCTTTATACCATGGAAAGCATTTCATATTTCACTGCAGCTATTTACGATTCCACAGAGAATCCTGACTGTGCCTTGGAAAGTGCAATCGTAAAAGTAAGTGAAATTAAAGAAAAGTTTAGAATTATTTGTATATTTTATGACAACTACTTAGAATTTGACAGATAACTCTATCCCAAGTTTAGTCATAAGCATTAACAAAATACAGGAACAAACAGCAGATATTTAAATCTTTCATAAATTTTTGTGGTTCTCCTGGTTGAATCAGGGAATGGCATACTCATGTACGCAAAGAACCTAGCATTTCTGTCATGTAAAGTATACTAGAGAAGCAGAGTAACCATCTAGAGGCCTCTAGCGTCCTCTACATCCTGAGATGTCAGACCTTCGGCAGAACTTCGTTCGCATTATCAAACTTCGTTGCATTATCTGGAGTTTGGCGCATTGTATTATTTCTTTAGGTATTTAATTCTGAAGGAACTTTATTTTGTCTGCAAGAGCTGATAAAGATTGTCGGAGCTATGGGTCTCTCAAAATCTCATCAGCTTGAAAGGTTCTACAGAGATGCTCAAGGATTAGAAATGCTGGAGGTGAGATCACCATAGTTCTCACTCTTTTTTTTTGCTCTAGTTCCACTGCTATGTTTTCTGTTACGATTAAGTGTGACACTCCACGTTTAAGGTTCAAGTCATAGCCGCTTTTTTTTTTTTGCACTCATAATGGTCATTGAACTGGCATTTGTAATAATAATATGCTTTCAGGTGCGCTTGACTCCCACGAAGCTTTGACTGTTAGGACACTGTGCTTAACCTTGTTTAAGTCTTTTCTCATATATATATATACTATTTACAAAAGACACTTCTTTAAATAATTAAAGCTTACCTTGATTGGCGCACAATGACCCTTGCTGTTCTTGCGCCATAAAAATATGACCAACCAACCAAGTAATTAAAGAGGTTATGGTGGAATCAAGGGCAGATTTAGAAAATATTTATGCGGGTGCAAAGTTTGAAAACCAATGTGGAAACCAATAATAATGTGTAAATTTGTTATTCTCGGGGGGTGGGTGTGGGGGGGGGGAAGAATACCTACACAGGTGGAATTGGAATTAATCAATATGATTAAATCTGACATTTCACACTTACATTTCATACTGGTCTTTCAGTGGTAACCTGTGTTCAGTGGTAACCTGTGTTTGTTTAACATGTCGTTAATCTGAGCTTAACCCCTAACAGTAAAAAAACAAACAAAAACTGCCCTCTATATTCCAGGAATTAGTTCTCCTAAACCAGTGGTTCCTAACCTTCTTCTAACTATCACCCACTTTTATAATAGCCAAGTAATTCGTAACCCTCCTTTTATAGTAACTAAAATATCTGTGACCACCCTTCTGTCCGCTGCCGCCACATTTGCATAATAAAAGCATTTTTAACAGAGTAAAGAAAACACATTAAATATAAAAATATATTACTAATTATATATATATATATATATTATAGATATAAAATTAACAACCGTTAGTAGAATATTGCAGTTAGCCATGTTGAAATATAAAAGCGTTGGAAACATTTGGTATGAAATTCCTTATAAAAATAATTGCAACTAAAAATAGTTGCGATGACTCCCCGGAAACCAGTTCGCGACTCTTAGGTTGGGAACCACTGCCCTAAGCCTTAGGAGGTTTGAATTCCTCAGGTAAATGTAGGCCTGTTTGGGGACATTACGATACTACCGATGTGGGTAGATATTGATACTTAATAATAATATTGTTTATTTGTCATTGTTACAAATAGCAAACAGCCATGAATTACACAAATAATAGTATGCCATATAGGAAATGAATTCTAAGTACATAACTGTAGATGCTCATGCAAACAAATGACGGGTCTCTAGTAAAAAATAAATTTTAACCTTCTGGAGACACAAACTTTTCATTCAATATTGATGGTATTGGTAGTCCTGTGGTTGCACAGTGTGGTAACATGTTTGTTTAGTATGTCGTTAACCCAAGTTCGACTCCCAACAGTGCAAGGAATACTTACTGAGAAATCTCAAACATTGCACTGTTCACTGTAGTCCAGGGTTTGGTTTCTTAGGCCTTAAGAGATTTGGATTCCTCGGAAAATAGTGGGTCCTGGTGCAACATGACCATTGTAGTCCTTGAGCTGTAAAACCATAAACAAACAAAACAAATGATGGTATCCATATTCGATACTCCAACTAACGGCCCTTGGTCTATGCATATTGATAAGTCCTTTACGCCCCTGCACTTGAAATATTGTGTATATACATGTTTACATATATATATACATCAAATACAAATGATTGACAAGAATATTTTAAATTATAATTATTAAAGATTTTAAACAATCATTAAAGATACACATTGAAGTAATTAAACCATTAATTGAATATTAATTACCATGCTCATTTACAATAGTTGTATATAATTTTTAGTTTATTGGAATTTAAAATATATAATGTTCTTCAAATTGTCATGATATTATGACATTTCCAATATTTGAAAATACGAAAACAAATTTGAGATGTAATAGTATATCTCTAACTGTTTTTGTAAAATAATTTTAGAGTCTGAAAACGAAGCGAGTCTTTTTATGTTTCTAATGTATTAAAAAAAAATTTTTCCCCTCAAAAACGTCTTTGTACATTCAATAGCTTAACAATGCAAAGCATGAACAGCGTTATTCGTTTATTGTATGCACCTGTATCCGCTAGAATAAGGAAATAGGAAAGAAATAGAAAGGAATAAGAAAAGACGAATATCTATATTTTTTGCATTATTTTGGCAGATATTAATAATTATTTGTAATGCTGATCTTCTATGTCAGTGATTCCCAACCTGGGAGTCGCCGCAACTTTCGCATGTTTCCAACGTTTCTGTATTTCAACATGGCTACATTGCAATATTCTATTAATGGTTTTTAACTTTATATTTATGATATGCATTAATATATGTAGTCGGTATAACATAATTTTATATTTAATTTGTTTTCTTTGCTCTGTTGAAAATGCTTTTATTGTGTAAATGTGGCTGCGTCAGACACAAGAAGGTTGCAGATCTTTTGGTTACTATAAAAAGAGGTCGCAGATTACTTGACTACTATAGAAAGGGGTTGCGGATTACTTGGCTGCTATGAAAGTTAGTTGTGGCTTGAACAAAGTTGGTAACCACTGTTCTATATAAACCGCTACACAGCCTACGGTGGTGAGATGAGTAGATGTGATTGTCAGTAGAGAAGCTGGGACCGGGAGAAAAAGTTTGGAATGGAAATAGCTGATTTTTTGGGGGATCGCTGTAACTCTTTTTAATTGCAATTATTTTTATAGGGGATTCCATACCAAATGTTTCCAAGGCTTTTATATTTCAACATGGCTACACATATTGCAATATTCTACTAATGGTTGTTAACTTTATATCTATAATATACATTAATATAATTAATTAATATAATTTACATAATTAATGTAATATATATACTCATCGTAATTCTGTATTTAATGTGTTTCTTTTTACTCTGTTAAAATTGCTCTTATTATGCAAATGTGGCAGACAGAGGGGGTCACAGGTCTTTTGGATGCTATAAAAGGGGGGTCACGGATTACTTGGCTACTATAAAAATGGATTGCGGCTTAAAAAAGGTTAGGAATCACTGTCTTAAGTAATTAAAATAAATATGCAGGAATTAATTATTACAAATGTTCAACATCCTACTTTTAGTGGGTTTAGTCTGGAACCTATCTTCAGTTCATATTAACCATAATAAAAGAAAAATTTGCCACATGCTTATACCCGATTTGAACAACAGTGATTACTAAAGGATTGCCTATTTGATTCCAGCATTGGTGTCATGGCAAATGTTCTTTTGCATGAACATTAAAAATGGAGTTCTAGACTTAGTGATTGTAAATAATGATTAATTTGAGGAAAGAGGGCCATGATAAGGGACCGATTACCAATAATGCTAGTAACCATACAGTGGCTTTAGATTCCAAATATGTCTTTTAGCTGAGCCGGCTGTGGTGGTAGTGGGTACTAGTATATTATGTTGTTAGTGTTACTGTTTATTAACATTGAAGACTATATTTTAAGCAAAATTTAACTTCTTATAAAACGTAACAAACAACTGAACATAATAGAAACTTTATCTGCTAATCACAAACAAGCTGTACAAGAGACAAGGATGTTTGTATATGGTCATAAGATTGTATATTAGCGGAAGCTTATATACCATCTTAAATACCCAGGTCCAGCAGGTAAGCAGCAGTGAGTAGAAGAGTGACTTTTTCAAAGGATATCATAACATGTGTTAAAAAGATGTGGCCGCAGACTACCCACAAATTCTTTACACCGGAGGTACCAATTTATTGAAAATAGGTGAGGTCTTTGCCCTTCATCAATAATTGTATTCAGAGGAAACACCCACTCATTAAATAGAGAACAGATAAGTTCTCTTTCAATTGCTTGATGATTATTACAACATTGCATGTCTGTCGTAGCATAATGAAGTGAAAGCCTGTTCCCTCCGAAATAAAATTCAGTCACGTCTTTACAGAGACTGGAAGAGCATGAACAATAACAGAAAACGTTTTGTATGTTATGTTTTTTATCTTCAACTATTTTTTGCATTTATTTATTATTCATTGATTGTTGTTGTTGTGGGGGTTGGAAACGCCTGAGATCATTATATATATAGTGCCACTGTTTCATGACCAATACTTACAGAGACCTCTTTGTAAAATGTTTATTGTTATGGGAAAACTGTTTTATGCAGTACTTATGTTATTTCTTGTGTATGTGTATTGTTATGTATTCATGTTATTTGTTTTCTCTTTTCGTGTGTGTTTAGTCACCTAATGACATAGTGAGGCTTTTCATTGGTTTGTCAGGCTGCCAATTTGTTGGAGAGATTCGTGCAACAGAAATAGAGTTCGTATAAAATTGTTCTTTTTGAATTTGCATGGTTTTTTTAAATTATTATTATTTTTTAGGCATCGCTGCAACAAACATTAATTAATTTCCAAAAATATTTAAATTGTCATGAAAATCTTAACTTTTCCCCCATCAATATAAACCATTATTTAAAATAAAATAGGTGTTTCAAAGTTTGAAATAAATACGAAGTTAACGCCATACTGACTGTTTCTAGTAGCTAAATTGACAGACTATGACAATGGAAACCTGAAGATCGCTGGTTCAAAGCCAGTCTAGGGCGTATCGTTTTTTCCTTCTTTTTGATTTGGGCCCTGCAGTGGCACTATGGTAACACATTCATCTAACAGGCCTCTAATCCAAATTCTCCTGAAGATGCTAAAAAATTTTTTTTATTAACTAACTGATCATTGTAGTCTGACGGTTGATTCCCTAGGTCTTAAGAGATCCCGATTCCTCGGAAAATTGTAGGTCTATTACTCTGCAGGGGTGTGGTAGTAGCACATTTGGTTATTTCACCATTAACCTACTTAAGAACTTCCAATAGTAGCGCGAAATGCATTCCATTTTTCTACGTAACATAATTTAATGTGTAATTCTTTTAGTAAGTGGTTTTGGATTTCTCAAAAGAATGTAGGTCCCAGTCCAGTGTGACTATTTCTGTCCTTGCACCCTAACCAACATGATGTTTTTCGACTCTTGTGGGTCAAATTGAACTTTAATATGAGATGAAACTGTGAGTCATAGAAATTTATTTTTTCATTTTTCCTCAATCTATTACTCATTTGTGAAATTAAGTTCCTAAATTACAGAAAGCTTTTGTCAGTTTTAAAAAGATTGTGATTTTTGTACGATTCTGCTTCGTCCTGCCGTTTGTCCACAACGATTGTGGTGGTTGGCGATGAGTTTGTTGCAGTCATTTAAATACTTATATGCATTGGTGAATTGATTGTAAAAAATATGGTTTATAGAAAGAATGTTACTGCTGTAATAAGACAGCGTTATAGTAATTAGAATTATAATAAAATAACAAAAATTGTAAAATTAATAAGGCTATCAAGTTAATTTCTTATTTATATATATATATACAGTAGATCCTGGTAAAGTGACCATAGACCTATAGCCAAGCTGGGGCCAGCAGGGGTATTGCCCCATTGAGCTATTTATATATAGAACAATTTCCAGGTGTGTTGTGCCCCATATGCCCTTTGCTTTGCCCCAGTTGCCCCTTCATCCTGGCTCCAGGCCTGAGTGTCCACCTGAATAAACTGACCACTTTTTATAAGGGAACTAGTAGGGACTTAGTCATGCCTTCACCAAAGTCTATCATGTATAGTGACCACCACTCTATAATGACCATTGAAGTCCGGTCCTAGCCCTGCGGTGGCGCAGTGTGGTAACGCGTTCTCCTAGTGCGCGGCTAATCCGGGTTCGACTCCCAGCAGTGCAAAAAGAACGCTTACTCAGAGATCTCATAAAGATCGCACTGCTCACTGTAGTCCGGGGTTTGGTTCCCTAGGCCTTAAGAGGTTCGGATTCCTCGGAAAACAGTAGGTCCCGGCGCAGCATGACCACTGTAGTCTTTGAGCCGTAAAACCAAAAAGAAAGAAGTCCGGTCCTAAAGGTGGTCATAGACAGGTTGTACTGTATACATGCAGAAGTCAGTAAATCCAGTCATCATTGGCAACTAGATTTTTGTAGTTGTTAGGTAGAAAATTTGGTTCTCCTACAGGCTCTAAGGTCTTCTTTTCATGGTGGATGTGCCCCATCCTTGTCTAGCAAATGTGGGTTGCCAGCATTTGCCAAGCTCTGAATAGAAAAATTCAAAGAGCAGATTTATCCAAATGTAGATCTAGCTTACCAATGTACCTGGCCATATGTTGTGCTTAAAATCACCTTTTTTTTTTCTATGATGCTACTGTTCACCATAATCTGAGGGTTGATTCCCTTGGCTTTAGGAGGTTCGAATTCCTTGCCAAACTGTGTGTCCGGGCAAAGCATGACCCTTACTATCCTTATGCCATAAAACACAAATAATCCCACAATACTTTCATCATGTTACATATATGAACCATTGTGTATGGGATAGATAATAGTTGTTGATGAAATATATATATGTACAGTGGGACCTCTGTATCCATAGATAGTAAGGAACGTCATATATTTAGCAATTTTTTATTAACATTCGTGTCTGTGATGCAGTTTACTTGATAAATTATGCACCGTAAGGTACTACTGACATTAAATAACAGTAAATACGTTCTACGTTATTATATGTAGGTGAGTCAAAAAGTTCTAGGAAAAAACCTATAAAGATAGTTATGTGCACAATAAATTCAAATAATTGAATACACTTATATAGTAAACGTTTAGCAATACCCCGGCAAATTGGTGCTTTCCTAGCACTTACAGTGCATGTCCAATAAATAAAACCACATGGCGGTGACTATAGAAGGCCTGTCAAACATTGAGCGACTTTCTGTTATAAAATTTCTGACCCAAGAGTGTGTAAAAACCTAATGAAATTTTATCAACATTGCAAGTACGGTACAGTAATAAATTCATGAGTAAATTTACACGTTATTTATGGCATGATCAATTTGAATTGGGACATGTACGTGTTTGCGACGCCAAACACTGCGGGCGACCTTCAACTTCTATCTGGAAAGGTTTTATCAACCTTTTCGTTGGACTCAAAAGTAATAGTATCTATTGGATCTTTTGGAAGGAAAATATACAATAAATTCAGAATACAATTCTAACCTGCTTAAACGTCCAGTACGTGAAGCTATACGCCGTAAAAGACCGGGAAAGCTGAAACATGGGGTCGTTTTCCACCATGACAACTTGTCCTCACACAGCCAAACATACTATGGGAAGATTAAGAAAACTTCATGGGAACTGTTAGTACAGCTATCTGCTATTAGCAGCACTGTTAGCTGCTGCCTATGGTGCTGGCCTAGCTGCAGGTGACTTTTATCTGTTTACGTACCTTTAAGATGCTCTACGAATTTGGGGGTGGACAATTTTGCTCAAAATTGTTATCAGGGACGACCACAAATTTTCTTTTCTGAGGGATTTGGCAATCTTGTAAAAAGATAGAAAAAAAATATTGAAAAGGATGATGATTATATAGAGAAATAAAAAGTTTATACTCTTTATCATTTGTTTTTTATTAGCTCTTTCCTAGAACTTATTGATTCACCCTCATACTTATATTCTCTCGAATGAACAAGATTCTTGTTCTATCCTTCAAGGGATGATGGAGCAGTGAAAAATATCTTGTACATGCACACAGAGTTTAAGTATATTTTTGCATTTATTTCCTAAAACATATCTTGGCTTCTCTGTACTTCGTTGATGATACAATACCTGTGATGATAAAATGAAGGTATAGGTATTGTGTTAGGCTATTGTTCTTTTGGTGAAAAGTTATCAAACGGAGGATCACTTACTTTGGGTGATCGTGACACGTTCAAGGGTGAAGCTGAAAAAACAGCAGATGATGTCCATTGTTGAAGATTTCCGATGGTGAGCATGATTTGTTTTTCAACCTTTTGGGAAAATCGTCGTGATAAGAAGGCGTTCCTTTCTTTCCAGCTCATCGAGTATTTGCAGGTGAAGGCCAATATTTCAGTGATTATACAGATGACTTTAATGCTGTGTTCCGCCATGAGTTTTATCATCCGTTCCATCATTTTTTTTTTCTCTTAAAGCCTGTACAGTTCAAAACACTTCGCCAAATTTTTTCAATGTTCATGTTACTGGTTCTGTTTCTTCCTCAGTTGATAACTTGGCAAGTTAATATATTATGACGAATACCATTCATGCATGCACCGTAACAGGAAATCACAAGTGTAGATAGAATATGTGCCAAGTAATCTATTTGCCGAGGAAGACGTCTATTTTATTATGTCATGGAAACATGCAAATTGCAGATGGAGTTCACAAGTGTAAATATATGTGCGTGTATAAACACAATTTCATATTATCATAATAAAATTCGTTTTTTTCTTTTCACCAGGCAGTATCGCAATCCCTTTTTCTTCCCTATGAGCAAGCTTAGGAATATAAACAAATATTCTCGTATAGAAAAGGGAAAATTTAAGTACAATCAAGATTTAGCAGGACATCTGCATCCATCACTAACGGTAGTATAATTTTTAATTAGCGATTTCTTTTAAGTGAAGTGTTATTTGTATGAACCGTTTATTGGTGCTGTGGTAATGTGCCCACTAATGTATGTTTCAGCTGAATAGTTATGTGAATCTGTGTGTAGTCCCAGCGAAGGGCAATAATATCTCACATCATCCACCATTAATCCACATTTGACTTCCAATTGTATCCAAATAAAAGAAAAAAAGGGAATGCTTACGGACTAATTTCTCGCTGTAGTCTGTCAGTTGCTTCCTTATACACTCACGGAAAAGAAAAGGTGTGCACCAGGAAGGAAACACTGACAACCGTGAAATTGTGTAAATAGTTAGAGGGCAGGCTGGTATGCAAATGATCTCAGTCTGGTGTGATTGTGCATGACCCCGCCTATGAGTGACGTTGCAATTATGAGCCAACGGCCTTATAAAACTGACGTGTAACCGGCACCCCATCAATGTGAGAAACTTTGGTTGACACGAGTCTGGGGTGAAAAGAATAGTGGGTCAGAAATGCTGATATATGCAACGGACGAACTTCAAAGGAGTCCTAATCATCGGACTGAAAACCACAGGGTGGTTAGCATGCTGGATAGCCTATCACATGGATTGTTCAGACCGTACCATCCAACTGTGTTGGAAGCCCTGGTCGCATGATGCTACCCACACATGGAGAGCTGGCTCTGGAGGGACCAGGTATACTATAAGTAGATAGGATCTTAATGTGGTGTGTCAGGTGTGTATGGAGCCCATAGCTACCTGATCTGTGATACAGACACAAGTTGGGCTTGTGCGTATGCATGAACCATATTCTATATGCTTTGTGGAAGCGAATCTGTGACCACAGCATCCCTTATGTGTGCTGCCATTAACACAAGAACATGGGTGGCTTCATTTGCAGTAGTGCCAGACCAGAGCAATGTGTTTAGTGATGAGTGCAGCTCCATTATGGGAACCGATGATCACGGCTGGGTGTGGAGAACTCCTGGACAACGCCATAATCCCAAACTCGGTATCGAGCTACACACCATACGCACCACAGGTATCGTGGTCTGAGCAGCCATTGCCTACAACAGCTGATCTACTCTATTAGTGGTACCTGGAACATTAACAGGCCAGTAGTACATTAACTAGAGTCTACGGCCCCCATATGTTGTCATTCGTTTTTAATATTCTAGGTGCAATATTCCAGCAGGATAATACTAGGCAGCATATAGCTCAGGTGCCTATGTCATGTCCAGACACTTCCTTGGCCTTCCTGCTCTTCAGACCTTTTCCTTATTAAGCATGTATGGGGGACCAGTTGAAATGCCAGCTGCCTCGTTGCCACAATCTCTAGAATTTAGGGCATAATGTCCAACAAGTGTGGACCCCATCCACCACAGGACATCAGGTGTCTGTTCCACACTATGCCGGACTGTGTTACTGCTTATATCGTAGCACGAGGCTGTGCAATGAGCTATTGAAGATGACCGGACTGTGTACTTCATCTCCTTCTGTAATTTTTCTGCTTCCTTGTTTTTGTGACCATGTGTACCATTCATCTGTATCCTTCTATCAATAAAATTTCATGTCAATCCTATTCTTCATTCTTGGTGTACAACTTTCGTTGTCCTTGAGTGTACCTTCAGAGATTCAGGTTCTTCAAAAAAAGTGTGGATCCACTGTCCTACAATATCATAGTAGTAACGTATTCATCTACTATATTGTGCCAGTAACTCAGGTTTGACTCTCAATGACCTTACAATAGTGCAGTGCAGGATCTCTACTGGGTCATGAAAGTCAAGGAAAGGTCAAGAAATAAGAAAAAGGTTACAGAAATCAAGAAAAGGTCATTAAATTGATATTGTAGGTCACGATTATGCCCATTTTTTCAATTTTATGCTTGCATTGAATTGTGATTTTTGTATGATATTTTAATGATTTTTTTATTAGTTAAGTCCTTGCATACACAAAACTTAGGATCTCAAATCTCTCTCTCTACTTATTTTTTTTCCCCTATTTGTATAAACATTACATATATATATATTTATCAAGTCTGTATTTTTTCAGATTCAAGGTAACGCATTGGAGGAATGTGTTCAACGACTGGATGCTGCTGTGGATGGTGTGTTGACAATTCATGGGAGGGTAAGTTCAGTTCTAAATCTCTTTATTAAAAAACACTACTCCTTGGACCAGAAATTAAATTCTATGACACGTTTTTTCTTTAGATGATAAATTGCTTTTTATATATGAGATATTATTATACTTCACATGGTTAGCAGAATTGTCAAATGCTCAGTACACAGAGCTACCAGGGCATATTTTTTGTAAATTGCTCACGAAGAAAAGAACGGTTTCAAGGTATCTGGTGGGAACCGAACCCACTACCTCTTGGTATCTGGCCAAGGGCTCTTCCAACTGAGCTACAGACGATCTATCATCCTTCCCTCTGCGAGCGTATATAAAGCTTTACTATAGACGAGTTTTAAAATGGGGCAGTGCATAGAATGTATATTTGCTCGCAGAGGGGAGGATGACATGTTGTCTGTAGCTCAGTTGGAATAGCCCTTGGCCGGCTACAAAGAGGTCGTAGGTTCGGTTCCAAACCAGGCACATTGAAATCATTCTTTTCTTTGCGAGCAATTTATAAAAAATATGTTCCGGTGGCTCTGTGGGCCAACTATTTGGCAGTTGTGCTGACTCTGTGAGAGGTAATCATATCTCATATATATGAAACAATTTATCATCTAATATTACCACATCATCGACTATGATGAGAAAAATTTCCTGTCTTTAACATTTACTTATTTGATTAAAACAACCTTATTTGAACAACCTTATTTGATTTTAAAACCTGAAAGCTGTCTCTCCCCACTGGGTTTATTCTTTTATTTTGAATTTGAACTACTCCTACATTACTTGACAAAAAAAAAAAATGTTATCCATAAGAAAATGAGTTTTTTATTTGACCATATAAACAGGATGGCCATATTTGAGGGGCGTCTCTTAAGTGGGGCTTTACCATTAAGTTCCTCAGTAAAACGCTTAGCTTTTCATAAATTGCATATTTGCAGTTGCTAATAACATTGATGGGTCTCAAACTATTCCATGTTACATACCCCAGGAATATTAATAAGAGTTCATAAAACCTGGTAGTGGACTTCTACTGTAATATACAGTGGCGCCGACTTTGTGGATGCGAGACACTTTTTGAACCCTTAATAATTTTATTGCGGGTTCCCCAAACCCCCTAATGTTATTGCTAATTGGGAAACTACTCGTATGGAAATATATGCACAAAGTTTTTCGTCATCGATTCTTTAAGATTTTCATTTTTTATAGCCTGTTCCCTGGATCTTTTATAAAAGAAAATTCTTTGGTTTGTCTGGGTTCACAGAAAATAAAAATGTCCAGTCTCTAGCTCTACATGCAGAGACGAGAACCTTTAGCTTTTATTTTTGGAACCGCCAATAATTTTAATTCGCGTTGGCGCCTATGATAATATATATATACACACACTAGGTTCAGAATTCTACAAACAATGACTTCAATTAGAACTTTGAATTTTCATTGAAACAGAAACTCTGTGAAAACTCGTTTGGATTAGAACTGTGGGAGAGCTCACTTGAATCTGCAAACTCTGATTTGAACTCTGAGTTGTTCTTCAACTTATAGCATTGACCAGGGCTGTCTTAAATCATTTGGGGACCCTATACACGATTGTTTTTGGAGGCTCATTTTATACTGTCTTTCAAATTCTTTGCATTAATAAAAATATAAACACACACAAACCTTCCCAATTTGGAGTTTCTGGGTCAAGCCATGTTGGTTCACTGACAGTAGTGCCATTGGTACAATTTTAAAATGCACATTTATAAACGAACAGATTCAAAATGGAACTAATCTGGAGTTGCAACACGTCATTGATCGCAATCACTTGAGCTCGCTGGGTCATGCTTACTTCCCAATCAGATGTTTTATTGATGTTATAATGCACACAAATGCGATAAGTGCAGAAATTGAACTTCTGATAAAACAAACTCAATAATTTCATGAGTTCAATTTAGATTGTGTTGTTGAATTTTGTTTACCCTCCTCCCCCCCAGTTACATCTATTTCTTTTTAATAGGATGTCATGGAGACACAATTGGATCCCACAAGATTAGCTGACATGGCTATAGACATATACTCTATGGCTGCTGTACTATCCAGAGCATCTCGATCTTATTGTATTGGCCTCCGTAACAATGACCATGAAGTAAGTAGTCTAGCTGTAGAAGAATAATTTGAAAACATTGTGTGTAGAAGTAGCATGCCTATTTATCATGCAGATTGTGGTGATCTGGGATCGTCCATACGTAAATTGTCGCTGGCTCCCTCCCGTACCGGATGCATGCGCAGGTGCAGAGGGCACTTCGCTCAGTTCCGTTGGGGGCGCTGCGGTCGTCGCCAAGAAGGTGGTGATCAGGGAGCAAATGAGAGGAGAACAAGCTGCGCTGAGTGTAGCTGTCGATACAATCCTGCAGGCAGGATTGTGCGAAAGAGTTTTATGCCTTGCTTTTAAAGTCCCTTTTCGTAGTTGTTTGTGCTGGAATGTAAGAACTTTTAATGGATAACTATTTTGGTTTGGTCTTCCCCAATAAGAATTACACAAGACCTAGTGCTGGAGTTGCCTCTCATTTTCCTTTGCTTGGCTGGAACTGAATCTTGGAACACCGGTGAGTGTGTTTTACTCTGTTTTTGTGCACGCATCCGAAGCGTAAATTTCCAGATAAAGCAAGGATATCACAAGATCCAGGTTTGATCTCTGCTGGTGCCAAGCATTCGTAGAATCCATATTTGCAGCGTTTAATTCTGACAGTGCCACCTTTCTCATATTTAACTGCCTAATAACAACAGGTTTACTTCCCAAGAAGACAGTATTTAGATCAGCGGTCGCCAACCAGTGGTCCGCCAAAACATCTGGACATTATTTGCATTTTTAATGTTTTATTAATAATAAAACAAAAATAATATTCTAAGAAATTCTCATATTCTGAATGACAATTTTCACCTTTATATTGCACTAAATTCACGAAATGTGGTCCGCGGGATTTAAAATTATGAATTTAGTGGTTCATGAGGTCCGAAAGGTTGGTGACCGCTGGGTTAGATCACTTGGAAAACTCTTGGTCCTTGTGCTTCATGATTTTAGCTGTTTTTGCCTGATTAAAATACACATATCGATGTATGGTAATCAATGGTTGTGCCATGTTGGAAACACTGATTCCTGTCTAATCACTTAATGGGGTTACCATTGATATTGGAGGATAAAATCCTCCTTACCAATTGCATCCCAAACTTTCAACTGCACTCAGGTTGTGAGAAGAAAACGGCTTCACATTTGGGGTAAATTTAGACATTCAAAACAGGAAGATTTTCCAGGTTTGACCAAAAAATCGCCTCCCACCCAGCACCATAGCTACTGTGCGTTTGTGTTCAGTTGGCGTGTGATACCGTTAGCAGACGGGTTAGTCCATTGCAGTTTAGGTTAGGCCGTCTTGAAGGAACTAGGTTTTTCCTTCGCAAAAAGCCAGTTCCTTCCCTAAACTGCAATGGACTAACCCGTCTGCTAACAGTATCACACACCGAGTGCGAACACACAATAGATGACCTTGCACCCCTGACAGAACCATCTAGATTATGGCTTCCCCTAACCACGGGCATATTCTCCCTATAAATTATTTCGACAGCCCTTCCATGCCACCCCATAGCTACATCCCTGCCCCCCCCAACTTTTGGCGATGGTTTCAAATTCTTTGACAATTCTAGATTTTCCAGATGCATAACCCTGCTTAAGAGCCATTTGGTACCATAATAATAATAATGAAGTCATCTATCTCAGTGATCGAGCCATTGACTCAAATTCGATTCCAATAGTACATTGAATAAATAATGTGTTTCTGTTCTTCATAGTCCAAAGCATACATGTATGAAGTTTCAAACTATCTGGCAGTGAAACTAAAATTGTCTGGTGAGTTTTGTAAACCACAGTTTTAAGCAGCACTGTCCTAACACATTTAAGACCCTTTTATCATTAAATTGCCAGCTGGAGGCCAATTTTGTTTGGCAGTCAGAATGCCAAAATTCTTTCTGCATCCACAGTCCAAGGTTTGGTTGCTCAAGCAACGGAAATTTTGATTTCTCAAAAAAACAAACAAAAACTGGCAGTCCCAGTGCAGCATAACCTGAATCATCCTTGCACTATAAAAAACTGAAGTTGTCAGCTTAGAATATGGTGATCCTAAAACCACCTTCTCTAAAACGATTTTATCATACTACGTGTATGGAATGCATTTAGAGTGGTGGTCCACAAAGGAGTCCCAAATGGTCTGTGAGATAAGTCATTGGATATTTAAAAAAAATTATTAAATATTAAAATTAAATATAAAAATGAAATTGATGGTATATTTGTAGTATTTTGCCCTCCATTTGAAGAAAAGATGATTACACTCTTTCATGTAAAGATTTCTGGTGAAATGTAGAGACTTTCTATTGCTGCCACTAGGGATTTGACCTTGACAGCACTGCTTCATTTGGCTTCATTGTTGGCAACACCACTTTTTTTTTTTACTTCTATATATATCTTTCCCCCCAAAAAGACCTGGTTACCTTTTTTATTAAGGTCTTGCAGTCAACTTATGCAGGGATGGATTTAGTGGTCATTCAAAGTGGGGTGATCGCCACCCCACTAAATCCGCCTTTAAACTCATGAGAATTTTTTTTAAGTGGTCCGCGAGTAAAATTAAAGTGGAAAGTGGTCCATGGCTAAACTTGAGTTGGGAACCACTGAACTGTTTAAATGGGATAATTTTTACTTTTATCACCTGGGCAATCCTGCTTAACGGTAAGTTAGCACTCATCAGTATTGCCAGTCTTATCCAATTCAGCCACTGGTGTATCCAGTGGGGGGTGATCGCCCCTCCTCTTTAGCCGGGATTATATCATGGAAAATGAAAAGTACTGGACTCTTCGCTAAAAATAGGAATTGAAAACAAATCCACCCCCCCCACTTGAAATTTTTCTGGACCTGCTCTTGAATTCAGCATATAATTTGCTTTGCATATTGAAATTATTGGGTTCTGATGAGACTTTTAATATTAAATTGAATTTATTAAATGTTCAATACATTAAAAAAATTTTTTTAGAAAATCACCCCCTTGAAAGATCTCTGAATCTGCCTTTGAATTCAGCTCATAATTTGTTTTGCATATTGAAATTATTGGGTTCTAATGAGACTTTTAATATTAAATTTATTAAATGTCCAATACATTAAAAAAAATTTTTTTGCAACATTTTTATACTTACTACGTAATTTGCACTTATTAACAAAAATCCGTTATCAGGAAATAATTATGGGGTTAACAAGGAAATATAAATTGGATTTTTACTGACCACCCTGATCGAATATACTTAATCAGATCTACACACATCACTTTATTGGTGTTTAGTTCAGAAGAATTTGTTCCAGGACTCCTTTGGATTGATCTTGGCTATATGACATAGACCCATTTTTGTTTTAAGCTCTTAGCTTTTTGTAACAATGTAACAATACAAGCATGGTACCATAAAGCACTTGTCTTCTATACAGAAAACCCGGAGTTTGAATCTTCGGGCGACAAAAGTTTGGGTCCCTCAGAAACTGCAGGTCATGACCTTAGCTGTCTTTGCACCAAAAAATGTAAACGATCTTAATAATCATGTCTTTCTTCGTTTTCTGATGCCGCTTTCAAAATATGTGAGTTGCTATTGATTCTACAAGAGCATGGGAAAGTTTATTGCTGTGACACAATTTTCCAAGAGGTGGACTGTATCATGGACAGGAAATAGAGTAAGAGATCACTCAAATAATGAAAGATACAGAATCCTGCAATGGAAAAGCCAAGGCTCTTTCACAGAGTTCAGGTAAAAGTTAAGAGCCTTGGAGTACGTAAGAGTCAAAAAGTTGACCCAGTTTAAGAACAGATTATAGTGTTGTGTTAATTTATATGACAGTTATGATCCATGGAACCTGTCATTATTAACAACTGAGATGGAGTGACCATTGTTCTTTATTGTTTAAATATTGTCGTAAATATGTTTCTATTAAATTGCCTTTTTCGTTAATAGCTTAGACTCGCAGCTGCCTATTGCTACGATACTGTAGAAAGAGTTCAGAAAACATATAAGGAAATAGCAAACGGTATTTTTCTTTTTTCTTTAAACCAAAGAAATAATATTAGCCTGGTGTAGCATTAGTAGTAATGCCTAACAATAATATTTATTCAATCTATTTTTGCACATTTTTTAAGCAATATAAGGTGTAAATACAGAAGTTAAAATATATTTGGATTAGAATGCAAAAGAAATATAAAACCGAAGTTTGTTCCGAGATTCTCTTCCAGAATCAAGAAGATTCTTGCTATAGTTTTAATTACATTTCTTATAAGGTTTGTTGTTTTCTGAAATATTTGTGATGTAGAATGTAATTTGTGAGCTAATTGAACATTTCCACAAACTAAGGAGTAATTTTTGTTAATACTATATATGAGATTTTTGTTTGGCCATATTTGAGAAACCTGATACACAAGTAGATGAAAATTGTGTATTTAGCTGAAATGCTACACAAGTAGAATAAAAATATGAATTTAAATTTTCTAGCATAAAAGAAATTTTGTGCTGAATTTTGCTATTCAGAATTTGTTCCAATTGGATAGCTGGGCTGTCATAGAAGAACAGATTAATTTTTGTTCCCTATTGCTAGAGTTCACGCTATATGTACAGCATTAATTTTGACAATGTACATTAAAATTAATATATTTTTATTTAAATTTTACAAATTATAGGATTGATATAGTAGAGTAGTGCAAGAGGGGCAGAGGACCAAAAGGGGCAGGGACTTACCTATGAGTATCACAGGTTTTTTATTTTTGGGGGGACACAATTTCAAGTTAGTATTTATGGTCTCCCACCGACAGATTCCATGTTTTAGGGCCATCTTCCCTCACTTTATACAAAATTTTGTTTCCCGTCTTGATGAACTCCCTCCATTGAGACAATGTGCTACTATATGACACCTAGCAGAATTTTGTGGAACTGTAATCTCTTTTCTGAAATATAAGACTTCATCTTGGAACTTTTATGACAAAGGTAGTAGTACATCCTTTCATGTGCTGTGATTTAAGCATGGCTGTGAAAATTGTCCTATAATTTTGAACGTCGGTGTGTGTACATATACTACAGTAAAACCTTCGTAATAGATACTTCCAAATAGCGAACACTTCTCTAATTCCCAGTGGTCAGAATGCTCATTATTCTCTAATCATCCCGAATATTGAACAGATTCTCAAGTTTTGAGGTGTCCACTATTCAGAAGTTTTAATGTATAACCCCTCATAAAAAAAACAGGTACTCTGTTTTTGCAGTTCCCCAGCAAGAAATCCTTATAGGTAAATTTTTCTATCTAGGAAGTGACCATTAATGAAGGATTTTACTTGTAACCATATTCAACCATTTAGCCATCCATTGTCCTTTGAAGGTTCACACAACTGTTCTGATCACCCAACCCTGTTTTGTTATTTTATCCATCTATATACTGTAGAACCTCAATATAACAAACTTTCGTATAGCGAAGTTTTGGTAAATCCCCATGGTCATTACATATGAAAGTGTTTCTATATAACGAAATTTTTAACTACCAAAACAGAAAATCGAGTGGTCACGTTAATGACGTAGAGTTCCTCAATACCGTGGGAATACAATACGATTTTAAGGTAAGTGGCAAACAAACAGAATGAGGCACATCTAAGGGATTTTAAACTCCCTAATAAAGAGTTTTCCTAAGCACACACACGCACACCTGTGTCTGGTTGCTCCGTAGACAGCCAAGTTGCTGGGCAACAAGCCCCAATTGTCCTTGAATCCACTGTATTATTTGAATAGTATTATTTGTCGCGCTTTTTTGCTCGTTTCATTACCAGAAATCCAGACCTTGCAAATTTCCCACAGGGGTGCTAACACTTGTATGATGAATCACAATCACCATTTGTTGTGCAGCAGGATATTAGAAATTTTTCTACAAAAGCATGAATGTGTATGAAAGAAGCATTAAATATGTTTTCATTTTAAGGTAAGAATTGTTAGTCATTTTTATAATCATGTATATATATTTCACATTTAAAAACGTACATTTTTAAATGGTTGAATGTCATTTATGAGAAACAGTCCTTTACTGTAAAGCGGGATTTTAACTGTGGTATCATATTGTAATACCCTGGTTCATGAATACATCGTTTCCACCTAGCGAATTTTTTTTTTATGGAACCATCCATTTCGTTATATGGAGGTTCTACTGTATATTTAATTCATATTGTTAATAGTTTTAATTGTTTGCCAGACGCGGTTAATCGGAAGTCCATCATATTAACTTCAAATATGACCTGTATTATTAGAGAAATAATAATATATGTAAGTTTAAAGCTGGCATCTCCTACAGACATAGGTGGTTCTTATAAAGCAGACTTGCTTAAACACCTTCATTATACACAATTACTATGTGCAAGAGGAAATGCTTCTTAAATTTGTTCACTAGTGACATTTAAAGAGAAAGAAATTGTCCACTACCAAAAATAAGATAGTATATTCCTTACTTGGTTGAATAACAGATACATGTATAAAAAATACTGTATATGCTATGTGTGAACTTGTATATTTGCATAAAATATTTAATTTTATCGTTTTAGGAGTTTTCATGAACAATGATGGCTCAACACTTGCAGTAGGTGAACAAATCATCGATTGTAGAGGATATTTTCCAGAACATCCATTGAAGCATAATCTGTAATTCGCTTGTTGTAAATAAAGATCCGGACTTTTCTTTTTTCTTTTGTGGTTTCTCCAAACAAGGTGGTTCCCAAGCTTTTTCTCCTCAGACTTACTGTCAGTAGAAACCTAGTTTTCCCAAAAAATCAAACCCTGTACCACAGGTCTGTAGAAAGCACAACAGAAAATGCTGGATACCAACTGGAATCAAATCCAAATTGTTTGCATTGTAGCTAGCTAACACGTCACCACTGCATGGCATAACTTTTATTTCTTGTTTTAAATTGGAGACGCAAAAGTAGGAATCAAGTAACGCCGCTTCAATTTATGCCCACCAGAGATGAGTTCATGCTAATTTTTTGAGCCCAGAGTCTGAGACTTCAAATACAACTTTAACCTCTTGACGTACAATTTAAATCATAAAAAATTTGCTAAACTACACCATTTAATTTCCACTGAATTTTAATATACATGTACGTTTCTGCAATCCTTAAAAATGAATAACATAATTGTATTCCTTAGAGAATTTCGATATTGAAAGCTGTTTTTGGCTTCATTTGTATACTGAAAAGAATATGAAATATAGTGTCCGAGCCTGCCTTATTCTAATGCCCACCACTTTTATACACTCACAGACCACAATTGGAGGGGATAATGTGTCATGAATCAAATTTCCCAGAGACAGTGGATTCTGATAAATAAACCATAGTACTAAATGGTTAACTGTGTGAAAAATATATGTGAATAGTAGCTGGAAAAAAGTTTACACAGACTGCATAGGTTTGCAAGAACACACTACCCTTGCATCAATAACAGAATGCAATTGAGCTTTGGATCGTGGTTGGGAATGGTGAATTGCCGAAGGCGGCTCTGTTAAGAGCTAATAAAGGAAATACGGTAGAATCTCCATATAATGAAATCGACGGTTCCATAAAAAAAAATTCGTTATATAGAAAATTCGCTATGTGGAAACGATGTATTCATGAACCAGGGCAGTGCAATATGATACCACAATTAAAATCCCGTTTTTCAGTAAACGACTGTTTCTCATAAATAACATTCAACCATTTAAAAATGTACGTTTTTAAGTGTGAAATATACATGCATATAAAAAAAAAAATAGTTGAACAATTCTTACCTTAAAATGAAAACGTATTTAATGTTTCTTTCATACACATTCATGCTTTTGTTAAAAAAAAAAAATTAATATATATATAATTCAATAGTGATTCATCATACAAGTGTTAGCACCCCTGTGGGAAATTTGCAAGGTCTGGATTTCTGGTAATCAAATGAGGCAGAAAGCCCAACAAGTACTACTATTCAGACAATACAGTGTATTCAAGGACAATTGGGGCCTGCTTCTAGTCTAACAGCTTTGCACTGTATGGGGCAACCAGACACAGGTGTTTGTGCTTAGGAAAACTCTTTATTAGGGAGCTTGTCTCTTAGACCTGCCTCATTCTGTTCGTTTGCCACTTACCTTAAAATCATATTGTATTCTCACGGTAGTGTTCACTCTAGGATAAATAGGGTGCACTTCTTTTAAAAAAGAGCCGATTTTTAATCAGTGTTTTTTAAATAGACCAGTAAAGAAATTATTTTACATTTGTATTAAGTCATACTATGTTATATTAACCACCAGTCAGTTTCACCCATTTCTCCGTACATAACTAAGAAAAGGAAACTTCTCTTACTATTTCTTGGAAAATCATTTACAGACCAATGGAATAAACTCCACTCCCAAATTCAATACATAACAGAAATTCAAGTGTTCGATTGGGTTGTTCTGCGCACAAACCAAAGTTGCTAAGAAAAACTGGATTTTTGGTGTAATATTTACCAAGCTTAAATTAGTAAAAATTATGCAATCAAAGATTAGATTGGCTGAGACAAATAGCTGCATCCTCATAAATGTAGAGTTCTCAAAATTACTGGTGGGCCCAAGCACATTTATGCATTACAGTATATGGAAAATCGCAATTTATTTCAGACGGGGGGGGGGGCTTTGGCCCATATAACTCTACGCCTATGCTTTCGAAGATATATTATTCAATAAATTCAGAAATGTGCTATAAATGACTTTATATTGAGAAAAAAAAATCATTTATGAATAAAACCTGTATATCAATTGGTTAGCTACAAAATCAAGAAATATCAAAACGCATTGATGGAATTTCTTTCAAGAGTTCCATTATCCTATCTCCGACTTCCTCACTTCTGCGCACATATTATAGAAGTGACATGCCATGATTATCAAGCTTATAGCATTATTTTAGTGTATACTTAAAAGTCTGACTAATTCAGTAGTACTGGGTGATTCCTACAGTATGTAAAATCCTTTTACATAATATAGAAAGGGTTTGTGAGGAAAATTTTCACGCAAAATTATTTTGCATTATGGAAGCTTTCCTCCCAAACTTGAGTATGCAGGATATGCGAGAAATTTCAACAGCGCCAAAACATATATATGTGGCTTTGGAGGCTAGGTGGTTAATACGAAAAAATAATTTAAACACCACCTAAAATATTGTTTGTAATTGCATGATAATAGTCTACTTCTACAGATGAAGAGCAGCCTACTCATAGTGAGGTATTAATATCAGCACAGTGAAATTTGTATTTAGAAATTAAGATAATTTCTTTTCTAAATACAAAATTGTTCAATACAGCTGTTTCTTAAATTAAGAATCGATTAAAAAAATTTCAATATTTCAAATTAATCATGTTTGCCTTGTTTGGGAATTCAAAAAAAAAAAATTCAAACCTGTTTCATTGTATTCAAGTCAAAATTTTACTTTTGATTAAAAAAAAAATAATTGAAAAATGTCCTTGTAAACTCTTTTCAAACAAAATCAACATCAGAGAAGCATAATTAACAAATTACATTATCAAATTTATTTTTAAAATTTTCTGCTTTTAATATCTAACCAGTGTTGAACAGCTTTTCTCAATTCCATTTAGCTTTATCATTAATATATCATTCACATTATCAACTTTTAATTTATTTCTTTTGTCAGTTAAAATGTTTTGAACAAAATTCTTTTCACTGCTGCTATGGACATCGGAATAACACAATTTGAAGGAATCTTTCTCATTTTTGGAAATTGTTCTCCAATGACTTTATCCTTGTCTGACAGACTCATCAATAAACCTGATATTCCCAGAGTTTTCTTTCTGGACTCTTCTTCCACTTTCTCTGATCCCTGTATGAACATACGTTTAAAGTCATCCCACTCTGCAAGCAACTCCTGTTTATTTTCATAATGTTCTACCAAGCAGGATACTTCATTACCATAAAAAGATATTTTATCGATCTTTACATTATTTAAGCTCAAAATACTGAGTTTGGACACAACTGGTAAATTTTCTGATCTTTCTTCAATGTTTAACTATCATTATCGTTAATAGGTGTTTCAATTCCAATATCCATCGCTCTTTTTTTTTTTAAGATTTTGGCAGTGTTCTCCAGATTTTCTTTAATTTTTTAAATTCTGCCACAGCATGAGAAATTTTGCTTTCTATAATCGAAAGATCTGTTGTATTTGTTTCAAATATCAATCTCAAACAACAGCTGGAACGTCACACAAAAAGTTTTGTTGAAAGAAATGAAAAGTTTTCATGGTTTTTAATAAACTTTCAGCTTTTGGATCACTTCTAATATAGGTTGTAGAATCAATGTTCACAATAGCCTTCTCTAAATCTAATAATATTGCTGTAAGGTTAACTCTTACAGAGCTTTGTTTGGATTTTTTATGGCGCAAGAGCATCTGGGCTATACTGCGCCAAACATGGTAAAATCAAAGACTGTTGTAAAAGCCAGTTCTCTGTAAAAATTTAAAGACGTGGTTATAGAGTTTACAGCACTTTCACGTGTTAACTATCTAGCATAACAGCTTTTATTTTTGTCTTTCTAGTAGAGTTTAAGACTTTTTGGATTTCTCTCAGACTGGCACTTCTTACAGCACTATGCTTGTAATATTTAAAAAGCACTATTAAAGTTTCATCCAACTCAACAAAAGATTTGACATTTTCAAAACTATCTTTAGTAGCAAGTGCCAAATGATGATTTATGCAATTATCACAGTTTATTTTCATTTCTTGTTGCCACTCCACTTTTGCAGCCTAACACTGCAGAAGCACCATCACTTCCAAACCCTGAAATTTTTTTTTTAAATCCTTTATATTCTTGCACATCTGATGAAAGTGCGGAGAAGATAGTCTCAGCTTTCACATTTGGTATTTCCGTATCACTTAGAAATACCATCCTTTAGATACCTTACAACAATTCGCTAAATGCTTTCTATTGGAAATATGTTTTGTCTCTAACGAATAATAAGGACTTTCATTAATATCCTGAATGTCTTTTCTAATACTTGTTGCCATTGAGTTGAGGAAATCCATTATAGCTTCATGGTTTGCGTAATTGACAAGTTTTGATTTTTGAAATAGTTCCATCAATGCAAAAATCAAAAAAAGTTTTAAAAACAGAATGTGGTATATTATATTTAATTAAAAACATCTACCCTGTCAAAAAGCCTTTGTTAATAATCCATGCACAATTTTGGTATTTATTATAGATTGATAAATATTCTAAGCATAATCAGCAAAATAATACTTGTTTCCATGTCTCTAACCACATTTCACCCAAGGGAAATCATTTCTCCATTCATCATTAAATTCCCTGCGACGTCTAGAGTATTTCTTTGCACAACCGATTTTTGCATCTGTCACATTTTGCCTCTAATATTTCTTAAGTACTGGAAACTGAAGTAATTTCCTTTATAATATGAGGGTGTTTTTCTGGTTTAAAGAATAAATTGCACTAATTCCTTTAGAAGTTATTCCCTGAGGTAGAAGTGTGACAGTTGTCGAGTAGTAGTAGTGTGTGTGAGGTAGAGGATGTGAACTTTTTTCGGAAGTGTTAGTTCTGCTTTCATTTGATTGACAAATATTTGGGAAAAAGATGTCATTATCCTGATGATTATAAGACAAAAATTAAATCTTATATAGTTTTGGTCTTTGCAGATCCATATTGTTTTGCAATACTGCTGTCAGGAAACATTTTCCGAAAGAGCATCCCCGTGTGATCGCTGCAATTCATTGGCAAATTATGTTCGATCGAAAACAATGTAAATAAACATTCAGCTTTAATCATGGAGGTATCGTTAAATGCAAAAAATGAAGGCTTGATACTATGATTAGACTCTACAGCCTTGAACGTCTTCTTATGTTTAACAGTCTCAGAATGCAAAGTAATATCGCGTTTACCACCGTGAGTAATGCTTATGTCTTTACTGTAACACATGCAGAAAGCATATTTTGGCCCCAGTCTTGATTTTTGAATAAAATTAAATATCTTCATATATTTGGCTTTAAACGTTTGGTAGTACCTTTTATTAACGGTCGACATCGTTAACGTTGTTTTCAAAAACACCTAAAAACAAAACTTTCTTTCCAGAGCAAAGAAATACCAGCTATGTCTAACACGTGGCTTCCCTACACAAAGTCACATGCTTGACTAAAACCTTAACGGTGTAGCGCATTCTTTCTTGCCTTCCCCAACAACTACAAATACAGATGCATGATTTTGTTGTGCAGAGGCATCACTCTACGTCATAGCTGGAGCTAAAATTCCACACTATGTCACGCCACGCATGCGCCGTCAATGGCAGGCAAATTTTTTCGACTTTTTTACCGATATTTGCATTTATTTATACGTATTTATTATTAAATACGCAAAAATTTAAATAAATACGCATCAAGAAAAATAGGTATCCAAATTTTTTCCGACCAGAAGACCGATAAAAATCGGAAGGATTGGCACCTATGACATTTATTTTAAGGGTCAGTTCTGAAAGTGTAACCATAACAATCATATGAAACCCAGATCACCCCCTTTAAAAAAAATGTGATGTAAGACAGGATTAGAATAAATTCCTAAAAAAAGTCACTTTGGCCTTCTAATGGCCATTAAAATTTATGGAAAAAACCAAACACCAACTGTTGAACAGAACACGTGATTCCACTAGTCACAAGTGGTGTAAAATTGAATCTTAAAGAACTGCGACAAAACGTTTCAAAAGTTCATTTATTGGTCACAATATTTTACACAGCCATAACATTTAGAACTTGGCATTGGGTCGAACAGTTGTAAAGCGAGGCTTGTGAAACTTGCGGTTGATCCTCGATGGCAGAGGAAACTTAATCTTCGAATCCTATAATCAAACCAAGAACCAATAATTTTATCATAAAGAACACTACACTAAAGCAATTGATGAACAGCAAATGCATCATAAAATTGGATCATTTGCAACAATGAGTTTGGCATGGGCACAATCAAATTATATCTTTATTATTCCGGTTTCTTCAACTATACTAATAAATTACTTACAACTTTAAATTCCAAACAAAACCTGGCGAACATTAAATTTTGTATAGAGTGATGAGAGAATGATACTGAAAAGCAAGCAATGTAGCATAGAGACAACATTAAGAAATCAACTATTCAAACTCGGTTCAACCAACTGTTCTTTTTAGTTATTTGAAAGTGTACAGCACAAGGGCAACAAAGGTCACAAGCATGTTGTTAACACTACTCCGCAACAAAAACAACAAAACAGAAGATTCACCAAAAGACAGTCCAAAAATGAACCATTCCTTTGCACAAAGATGAATTTCATAATTTCGCCATTTAAATAATTAGACTTTGTTGGAACTGGACTTGATACAAATAGGCAATAATATTATGTTTAAAAACAAATAACATTTTTTTTTAATTGTAGACTCCTTGATTCACTTCATTCACATAATTATAAATGAAGGCGACAGGATGCATTTTTTTAAGCACAATATGAACCTCACATAAATGCATTTTGAAAGGCTTCAGTTAAGTGCTAGTTATAACACTTCTTACAAAAAAAATATATATATATTTATATATAAAGACATTTTTCGACAACAAGTACATGTTGCTACAGTACTTCTTAGAGATTAAATTTTGACGAAGCAATGCACAGGATTTTAAGCATAATATTTTAACATCTCACTATTGAATCACCGTTTTTAAAACAAAAACAGTTTATAAATATATGTTTGGATTTATCAGAAAAATTGATGTATATCAAAGCAGGCACAGTTTTCCATTACGAAATTCCATCGTAAAAGTGATTTTTTGGATGTTGGGGAGAAAACACATGCCTGCTTTAAACATGTGTCGAATTTTGCCAATAAACCAAAACAAAACTTGTAGATCATTATATTTTACTATTTAAGAGTATAGCATCCTCTCAACATTTTCCGCAATGTGTCCAAGCAAGACTGAAAGGTCTTGCATGAGTGCAATGACATGTAAAATGTTAGCAAAGAAGTTTTACTTAAAACCACTGTGATAATATTTTATATATTCAGTCTTGTTTGGACACACCGTGGAAAACACTGGTGTGCTTACAATTCCCACTCATTAATTTTTCTTCGATTTCCGATTAGTACAATGACAGGCAAACATGGAAGTGCTAGATTGGAGGAAGATGTGATGATATACAAGAAAATTATGAGACCTTCACAGATTCCTTAAAAATTAGCTCCAAGTATATTTTATTTTCTAGTAACAATGCAGGTTAAGAGCACGATAGACAAGCACACTACCTTCAAGTCACTGTAGGGCAGGATGCTTCCTTAAGCAGTAAGGCATATAGAAATTCTTATGGTTAAATCTGACCTTACCTTTGTTTGCAATACAATTCAGTACCACCAAACAGGTTTCGAATTTCAAAAAAAAAAAAGTATAAGTATACATGCATTGTACATATAGTGTCCTGGATTCACTTTATATACAACATTGTAAATAAAGGCGACAGGACACAATTGATTTTAGCACGGTATGAACCTTACAAAGAGATACTTGGTAAGGCTTAGGTTTGGTGCTACTCTATTTGTCAAAGATTAAATTGATCCTTTATCCTCACACAAACACAAGGTAGTTCTCAATCCCATTGTTTTAAAATAAATTTACAGTGCACCACAAACATAAATTTGGATACACATGTGCCCTGATGAGATAAAGTTCAGACATAAACCCCTTTTACAGCATTTATATAGTGTAATCCCTTTTACAGTATCAACCAGCTCCTTTGACCAAATAACTTCAGTGTTTTTATGGATTAAAAGAGATCTAATTTGAGACGGAAGACGTGGATATATATATAAAATGACCCAATTCCTTCCATAAAATACATTATTTCAGCATCATTGTAAAGTTTTAAGAACACAACATTACAGAAGCCAACTGCTCTTTCCATCAAGTGAAGATAGATTGACTTCAATCAAAGAAGGTAACAGTTGCACTCAACACATTGTGTTCTTAACCTTTCACCCATGTTGAAATGACAATTCTGGAACATCCAGATAAAACTCCACATCGTCTTAGCACACAACCCACCATTTTAATGTGAATTAAAACAAAAAACATATAATATATATTAAATATTTGTACATGAAAATTACAATACTTGGAAGTTACATATATTACTTTCAACAATACAGTTGCAGTCAACAAAATTCCTTTAGTCGACAGTTATTAAATCCTTTTTTCTTAAACTTTTAGGCAATCCTTTACTTATCACATGCCTAACCATAGAATTGCTCTATAAATGTTATTCGAGGGAGAACCTAAACTACCATTATTGATCGCAGTTAGACATAAACACAATAAGCGAAAAAAAAATCAGAATAAAAGGGTAAGTAATATTTTTCTATCCTTGCAGGATATTATGATTAGTTGATTAATCTAAACAGATGTCATTTGGGGGGGGGGAGGAGATATTACAAACTTTCTTGGAAATCTCCAAGATGTTTTACAAGTTGCTTGCAAAATCCCCGTGAAGGGGTCAACGCACAACGCCAGGGAGGGTTCCACAAAACACACTTTGAGAAATACTGTATTAAAGGAAGCAATATAGTTGTACAACCTATTTAATGTAAATTTCATTTCTAAATACAATCAGGGTTCCCACCCACATTGCACGAAAACATTTCCCAATAATTCCAGCAAAATTCCTGACCAATCACAAAACTTTTGACCGAAATTTTGGTTGTGGGCACGATACTTTCTAGTTCGTGGGAAATTTGGCCATTCCAAATAGAAGTTAAGAAAATTTTCCCTTGACCTTTAGGAGAGATTTCAATGACAATCCCAGGTTGAACGGGAACTCTGGACAATGTTGCTAAATAGAGGCTCACCACTGTCCTTTGCGACGTTCTTTTATACATACAGTAATTATAAAACGCATATGTAATATATATGGCACACTTATGTTGCAATTCTCAACTACGATGGATGGGTATACTAAAAACATGATGGCATATTAAAAAAACGGGGAGGAGAGAAAACAGTAAAATCATCTCCAATTTACAGGAAGAAAATTGACTACCAATTTTTATGCATCACTTACGTGGAACTGCTTCACGTGCGGTCTTCGACACTTAGAAGCAGGTATCTCTTCTACCCTCATGATCTGTATGGAATCAGCTCTTGCCCTGTGGCGAGCACCCATGTCCCGATCTGAAAACCCGAGTACAACTACGTTAGAATACCACTAAATAGTACTAAAAGTATAAAAAAAATTATCTAATTGTGGTTAACAGAACCTTTGATAAACCTTGCCAATACACTTTTACCTGCAGGTAACATTATTTTAGTTTAAAAAAAAAAAAACGTTAATTAATCACTAATTAACGTACACCTGATTCAATATGTTTAGCATAATTATCGTAACAATGCACTCAATACTCCATAAAATTTCCACAACAGGCTTTTGTCATCAACCACATTAAACAGGGTGTCTACTCACATTCTGTTTCAAACTTCCCTGATTTTTCCAGGTTTTCCGGACAAAATCTTTATTGATTTCCAGTTGCTAATTACAGTGAACACGATGCATTAAAATGTGCATGATAAAAACATGTTTCAAGATAATAAAATCCACTAACAAAAACCCAAAGTCATTTATAACTCAATTACAGTGAATTTACAAATACAAAAACTGTATTAAAAAATGCATTTCTTTACACTAAAAACTTGAATTAATTGTTTACATTGTCATTCGTCCCTTTCTGAGTTCATTATAAAAGAGTTTATATAATGGCAAAGCCATATTCCATTTAAAGCGTGTATGACTATACAAGGGAAAAGAGATTGGTATAATCAAAATCCTTTACATATTAGATAATTCAGATAAAAGCACTTTAAAAGTTTTAGTTACATATTTAGCAAACATTTTCTCCTGAGAAATATATGGGCTTAATAATTTTATATAAATTATATTAGTTTTGGTGCAAAAGGGCAATTTTTGGAAGAAGTTTAGTCAAAAGTATAATTTCTGAAAATTCCTATCATGCAATGTGGTACGAAAAGCACAGTTCAGGATAATTATTATAACAATGAATTTCAAATTTCCCTGTCTTAGGCCTCTGTATTTCAAATTTCCTTGGCTTTTCCAGATCCGTTGACACTCTGATATAAGGGCTTTCCTTTAATAACCACAGTGATTTCCTAAAGAGCTGATTAAAAATGAAGTATGGGCAAACAATATATCGTTTTAATGTACACAAGGAGAAATTAAACTAAACAATTCATAGTATGTTAGAAAATGTACTGTTGCACAACGTATTAAAATAACTTCTCACTCTACTGTCCAAAATCCGTAAACTGATGTACAAATATGAATGAAAAATTGTATAAAAGTGAAAAGAAAACCTACAGCATTGGGTAACCGCAGATGACACAGTCAAGTCCCTGTATTCTCGGTACATGTTGTGTGTGCCTGTGCGTGAATTATAACGCAACCAAATGCCAAAATTCTTCACCCTCGTCGGGGATGTATCATACATCTATTAAAAATGGAAAGAATTAAACAATCCAGTACACCAAACAGAATAGAAAGCCACAATAATAAATCCACACAATACTTTCACAAAACACATTGATTAAATATTGTTTAATATAAGTAGAAATTTAACGATAGATGTATACATTCACTATTTAGACATATACAACCGAGAGAGAGAGAGAGAAATATATTTCACATTTCAAATTCATAGTTCCATATTCAAACGTTACACCATGGCAAATTCACTAGCATTGAAGGCTCAGGCTGATTTTTTTCAATGAAGCAGTCTATAGTAAAAGTTGAGTTTTGCCGCTATTTCCTAATTCATTTAATTTCTTATGAATAGAAGAAAAACTTATAAGAGAGATTCTGCCAAGCCTCCCAGTACTGTAGGTAATGTCACTGCATATCGGAGTTACAAAAATCTTCATTTATAGTTACTTTCTTTAAACTAGACTACCATGTATTAGCCGAGACATTTTCTAAGATTTTATTGGAGTAGTATATTTCAGGAAAAGGAGCTGATTTTGCTCAAGAAGCTATATGTAAAATAAAAAATTTGGGTTAATGGCAAAGAATTTCCTAGTATTATCTTGCTTATGACATATAAACTGGCATATATGATGTTGAGTTATTGCCTGATTAAGTCTACTTTTTACACTTTGTTGTTTAATTTTTATGAGATTATCGTCAACTAAATTTCACAAGCATCTGCAATAGAAAAGTCATTCTTCAAATCTTATAAAGGGGAACAGCAATAGGTTTTAATCGATACAAGTCTTTTTACATCTTTATTAATTATCTGATAATTTATGACTTGAACAGCCCATTCACGCACACACACCATCCATATCATTATCTGAAAGTAATATGGATGATTCTTTATGAACGATTCCAGGCAATCTACCTAACTTTTCCACCATATATTGTTGCGTATTTGTGGCTTTACAATGTTTATGTATTCCTTTAGCCAAGCACCTTGTCTGTACCGATTTCTCAAATATTTCTGAACAGATCCCATGTGCTTCATAACAGACTCAGAAAGAAAAATGTCGTTCACAAGCTGTAATACAGCTTATCTGACTGGCCGTAAACAGCTAAGGCTTTTCCTTACACCCAGTCTGTCAATGCTGTTGCTTTTTATTTTATAGCCAAAGGTCTAATGAGGTAGAGAATATAAATAAGGCGAAATAGGCATAATAAGTTAAATAATATGGCCTTCAAAAGATGTTTTTTAACGAATCTTCGACTTACCCTTGAGTACCTTTTATTTTAAATACGTTAATTATCAAAAAAATCAATATAAAGCTTTATAATATTCTAAATTATTGTAATAAAATATATATTTGTAATCTTTCATTTACTAAATGATACAATACTGTTTTCAGTACTTTTATTAGTTTCTGCCAGTTTCTCCCACTTTCTGCCACTGGCATGGCAAAAACTAGTTTCTGCCGGCAGAAAGCCAACCCTGTCTCTAAGTAATGTTGTATTGCATTATAGCTAGCTACCTTGAATGATGCCAGTTGCATATCGGTAGACAATACAATGAAAAAGCAGTCTTGAAGTTCAAGGACTTTTTAGTCACATTTGTTGATTAAGATATGGAACTTTTAAAATGGCGCAAGCAAACACTCACTTGTATGATCTGTAGCTACATGGTCTTATTACATAATGGGTGGACAACGCCAATCTATTCGATTGTATAATTCATTACCATTAAATAATTCAGAAGAACAGTCATTGTGAGAGCTCCATTCTGCCTTTCCATTTATGCAACTCCCTGTTAGATGTGCAAAATTGCTCAGAATGATGGCACTCCAATTACGCGTATCTTTTCTATTCGCACACATACTTTTGGGCAAGTGTATTATATCAGAAATCAAGGACAAATATATTTGGAATCCACTGAAGACAAGAGGATGCGCCTCTCTCTAAGACACAGTGGGAGAAGACATCTTGCATGCTCAATATCGTTATTTGAGCAAGAGACACTGGGAAGAACGTCCAGAGTAGGTGGTGCTGCAGCATATTCAATATAACATCAACAGAAAGTATGTGAAGCATTCTTATTGGATGATAAGAATAATTACTGTAGTGGTTCTTGGAAACTTTCAGATGTCCAAGATAAATTTTTTTCGCTATAATTTAAAAACCACACTACAACAAATACAAGCAACATGTAAGCAAAATATGTAGCTCAACAAGTTACAAAGCAAACACGTTGAGGGATCATTTTTGCTCGTTTGATTTTTGCATCTTCTAATTTTACTGTGACAAAACGAAGTCGCAATAATCTAAAAATATGATGCATTTAAGCCAATGCAATGAAAGCATGCAGACATGACAAAAGAACAAAACACACACCTCTGAGATGCAAACAATCTCTCCTTGACTCTTCTTGAGCTTTTTCAACTTACGAGTGAAATACCAGAATCGTGATTTGGCAGTGACCCTATCTGGAGCGAAGATCCGCATCCTGTACATTGGTGGATTGCTGACCTTAGCTGACGGCAAACGCCGACCGATAATTTTAAACTCGCGCAACTGAAAGATAAAAAGATGTACGTTAGTATCTAGCATGCTCTTTATACCAAAACGCAAAGCTAGCGAAAAAAAAATCTATCACTAGAATCACTTCCTATAAAGTGTTCATGAGAGAATCTACAGAACACTACAAATGTAACAATTTGTCAGGCAACATGCACTCGTTAAAATTCTACGAGAGTGGAATTTGCAAGAACAGGGTCCGTTTCTTGCCAACTCATCTGTTGCCAATAACCACAAAATAAATCACCTGTCAGTTTACTAACCCTAACGTCCTGAAACAACCTTATTTTTGGTACCCTTAATTAGTTACTACCTGTTCCCTAACTATCCCTTTACGTAGTGTTTCATCTAGCAAAAAATTAGGGCAGGGTGAACGGCCTGACGAAAGACCCCCCCCCACTCTAAATACACGGATACTCATGAACATCTGCGGTTACTTCAGTTTTACCGCTACTAACTCCTTTTAAACAGTGCTAATTAATTTAGTGATTACTGCTACTTTACATTTTAGTTTTCGCTTGCAGGTAAGAATTTTTGGGAATTTCCAAGTTAAGTATATGCAAAAGGTGAGGGTAAAGTGCGGGTGATTGTGATCTAATGGCAGTGTTGCCAGATGGCAAGATTAAAAAATCCTGACTTCATACAAAATAACAAATTAATATAACTATAATTTAGTTAAACAATATCCTATACTATATGACAAGTAAGAGTCATAAAATAGGGATGTAAAACATGCTTAATTTAGTGCTTAAAGACAAACAAATTGATTTTATAAAAATTTGACCTGAAAAATACGTGGAACCGCTAACGTTTATCGCAGTAGTCCGTGGTTGAAAGTCTGCAAACCTGGGAACAGTGCTTTGTTTACAAATATTCGTCTGCAATCTGGTTTTGCCAAAACCATCAGTGTTATTACGGAAATGAAATGCTGGACTACAAAATTTTTATAAATCAACAAATTTCATCACGCGTTTTGGATTCTAACGTGGGAATTTGAATCATCATCGGGGAAGGATGGTGCGTTATTTTCCGAGGGTTGGGTGGGACATATGGGCGAAAGTTGAAGAGCAGGGTGCTAATAGGTTCGGCAGGGCATTGCGCCCTTCTATTTCGCTTTAGATGAAACACTACTTCACGTTAACATAAGTGACATTAGCATATACAGTGAAAATCGCTTATAACGACCAATCGCATATAACGACGGAATTTTTACAAGTAGTTTGGTTTGCTATTCTACTCTATATTAAATGTATCGGTTATAACGACATCGTATATAACGAAGGCGATTTTGTAGTCTACGTAGATTCTAACTAGGGAAATTCGTATCGGATATAACGACGTGACTTGACAGTCATAAGTCGGAACAATGTGGGTTAGTTATTAAAATTTAAGTGTTATTCTAATCTTGTTTATTTACAAATGTCTGAGAAATTTTTATTACTGCTAAACCTGAATATTAAAGATAGTGAACTTAAAAAGTGATTTATTAATTGAATATCACGAGGGTATCACTATTCAGGGGTCAATTCTATTTTCTCAGCCTGGGGATCATAAAATTTTAAACCAGCACTGTTCGGAAGTCATTGGTACGATAATAATAAATGTTTTCAATGGCAGCCCAGAAAAGAGATGGAGGCTCCGGGCCCCCACACGCGGCATTTCAAGTGCCTTCACGTACAATCTCTGATTATGTAATATCGTAATCGTGTCTCAATTCTTATACCACCCTCTAGGGGAACATTCAGAAGCATCAACAGTGAAATCCGTGGGCATGTGCAGTGACCAGTTTTGGAGGGTACAATTCGAGTTTCTAAGTCTAGTCGGTTTCACACCGTCAGCTGGTGGAAATCATAGGAGCAGTTTACCAATGTCATGGCGCCGATTCCGATGCTTCTTTGCATGCATGCACAGTTTTACAAGGACAGTGTAAAACTGTCCAGATCAAGTGATGAAACCATATCGTAAAACCGCGCATTCTCACAAAGCAACATTGGAATTAGCAGTATGACACCGTGAAATTATGATGTATCGCCAATTTGAAAATTATGAAACCAGTGGGTGGGACAATGTCGGCTTCATAACGTTTTTTTTTATTTTTATAATGATGTATCGATACATCGCCCAAGCTTAGCCATGGAAATGAATTGAGGTCGCAACTTTGTAGCATTTTTTGTTTTTTCCCCTAAAAATAAAATAATTAAAAAAAAAAGCATGATCTTAGCGATCATTTGTACAATTCATCAAAATCTGTACATTGTACAAACAAATCGTACGAGTTGGCAGATATGCTTGGGGTTCTGTGGAACAAACTTCGAGAATCAAATTCCTGGGACACGGATCAACAGGCAAGGAGTGAGCGGGAACAAATACTCAACAACAGCATGAATTTAAAATTTGGATATTTTCCACATGGTATTCTTTTTAAACATAGCGAGATCAATTATTGCATAGTGTTTGTACTATCCTTTTAAAATATAAATTTTATTTCTCAAAATCGTTCACAACTTTCTACCATTTTGGTTTAAGAAAACATGCTTCCTCCCTATATATTTAATAAAAACACAATGGTTCCTTTTCATTTACATGATTTATAATCTGTTGGCAACAAACAGGACCTGCGTAATTGCAATTTTACCCACAATACAAATATAAACTTAAAAAACATGCAATTCAAAGTCAGTGTGTGGTGCTTCTAAGAGAATGTGCAGTTTTCTTCTACATAACGAAGTAAAATAAAAACGTGTTTCAAACACGGATTAGTCGCATGCAATGTCACCTTTTTCTCTTGCTGTATCCAAGTCGGCAGGAAAGAACAAGATACAAATTTAATAGTGTCACGACATAATAGAAATACAGTAACCTCTCCCATTAACAGGTATGAAGGGACCGAAAAAAAAACCCCAACCACCTGCCAATCGAAATGTTGCACAAAGTAAGAATGACTTCGTTTTAGCAAATTTCCTTTCACTATTGCAGGTTTAGTAACATCAATACATTTCATAAATGTATTGCCATGTTTAAAAACATTTTATTTTAACCACACCTTACAATTTAAATTTCATAGAGTTACATACCATACAATAATAATACAGCACATTATTGTGATGAGATATAACACACAGATATATTTTTCTTCTATTTAGAAAAAAAAATTCCAAAAGAGTCAATTTTGACTTAGGTCATATTTCGGGATGGCGAGAAAAAAAGAGCAAGACAATGTCAGTTAAAAAGGGAGGAGGGTTGTTAATCAAAAATACATTAATACTAAAACATTGCACTAGAACAGCAAATATTAATATAATTATTATTAAGCGGAAAAAGCCATTAACTGTTGACATTCCTGAGAGAGATTAATTACATTATTTTCTATGGAACATTTTTCGGAACTTCAAAATACGGTTATTAAATGGACAAAATTATTAATTAGAAGGAACGCTATTGAGAGAGATTACTGTACTTTTCAACAGCTACATAGAAAACTTAAGTATTTTGCATATATTGTGTTTAAAAAAAAAAAAAAAATTGCTGTCATACTATTCTAGGATTTACAGTTTCCTGAAGGGTTTAAACCCCCGTCGCGTAGGAAACCAAATCTTGGATTAGGACGGGTCCAAAAAACAGCACACTTCATACAGTACCATTGAAACACAGATGCCTCAGGGCATAGTGTATCAAAAATTGTCTGAGAAATCCAAACTTCTATCAGGAGAATCAAATCCTGGTTTGTAGAGACAACAAAAAACGACAATGGCTACGTACTTGATGAAAGCAAACCAGGATTACATGGTAGCCTAATATGGTATTACTACAATATATACTGCAGGGCTAGAAGACTTGAGTAACTCATTTCTGTACACTGTGTTTTGTTAGTTGCAGCGAATTGAATTACATTGGAAGGACCCCCTTTTTTGGCTTGGGAATTTGTATCCAGCATTCCTTAATGTCATGAAAATGATTTTTCTGTCCCACGCAACCAATCATACATGCATAAAGTTCCAAACTGTCTGGCAGTGGTACCAAAATTTGTCTGGTGAGTTTTATGTCACAATAATAGGCAGCGATGTCCTAACGTGTTTGTAGTCCTTGGACCTAATCACTTTTGGAGGCCCTTTTATCCAGGCCCGTAGGAAGAGGGGATAGGACAGGCCTGGCCTCCCCCTAAATATTTTGTGGCCCCAAAAAATGTTAATAAAATGGCAACTTTTTTTAATTCTGGCTCCCCCTAAACTTTTGCGTTGGCGGTCAATCTAAATCTTTTTTTCTTTCCCAGCCTGGGAAATTGTCTGCCGGTGGCCAATTCTGTCTGGTAGTCAGAATACGGCACATTCGGCATCCACGCAACCAACCATGACAACTACGCAGGTATTTGCTTTTTTTTTCCACTGCTGCAGCAATTAGCATAATTGATGGTCCCAACTCTTTTCTCCCGATGAAGTTTAAGGACTTTAAAAGTGACCAGATAATGCTTTTTCAATGACCTTAAATTGTCAATCGCAATATACATAAACAAAAATGCAAAACGTAAGCATAATGTTACAATTAAAATGTTTAATTATGTTGCTTTTCAACTTGGCACCGTGCCAGTAAAAGCCACTCCCTTTTTGCATCCCTTGCATTAGCCATGCTCAGTGAGCAGGGGAGGAAGAGGTCACGCCTGAAGTATTGCTGGCTTTGTTAAGAAAATAAGGAGACACGCCCCTTTTTTTCTGTTGCCAAAACTTGAAAAAATATTTTTGAGAAGTTCAAGGACCAGTCACAGTTTTGGAAGTTTTTAAGGCCCTAATTAGGCAAAAAAATTCAATGACTTTTCAAGTATTTTCAAGGACCGTGGGAAACATGTAATTGCACAGCCCCTCACACACGTTCTCTCTCCTTTTAAAATTGGTAAGAAACGGCAATAGTTTGGCTTGTGATGTCATATTTAAGCACCTTTTCAATGTTATTGACCATGACACCGTGGTGGGTACTCAGTTTTTTTTTTTACTGCTGCGCTATGTACTGGTTCAACCATTCTGATTTTCAGGCTTATATGATGTTTTTTTGCTAGCGGGGACGGAAGGTGTGGAGGCACACCCCACAAGGCATTCAATGATTTAGGACAATTTCCGTGCCCAAAAAACTCAGTTAACAACATATCCAACATGGTGAAAGGTGACTTCACCCGCTGCAAGCCGCTTTTGGCAACATGGAAAAAAAATTCAGTAGTGTGATGGACTATGCAGTTTTACCACTGAGCTCTTCATTGGTTTAATCAATCCAGAGAAGAACCTGACACTAGCCGTTTTCCTGAAAGGTGACGTAAACATAGGGGTCAAAATTAACTTTTTAAATCAGGTGCACAAGTGCACCCAAGTCTTACGACTTAGGTGCACTAAATATTAATTAGGCGCACAAGTAACTACCAATAGAAAGCAAACCCCAATATTAAAAATTCAGGTAAAATGTAAGTGTAGCAATTATATTTAAGCATGTAAGGTAAAAAAGTGCAAATTTTCAAAATAATTGAACATTCGTATGTAATAAAAAAAAATTCAAAGCAAATGCAGACACATTGAGAAAATTATATAAAATTATTCCATAGGTCACTATTCTTGAAAAAAAAAAGTAAGTAGCCATAGTTTTGAATAGTTAGGTGCACTGCATGCACACAAAATTCTCCTTACATGCACAGATGATGAAATTTCATGCACACAGTGCACCCGCTAATTTTGAACCCTGCGTTAACCAAAATTCAGCTAGAAAAATTGCTGAGCAATTCAACCAAAAGCTGCAAATAAAATTGGAAGGGTGATGTATATTCACAATAGACCCCACAAATGTAAGGCATTTGATTTTAAGGCTGCATATCATGCATGGTGTGCACACTGGCAACGAAGAATCCAGCCTAAGTATGCAAATAATTAAGTGATATTGTGTGGAGTTCTAACTGTTTCTAACCAGAATTTCTTGTAAACTCGAAAATAACTTTTTAAATTCAGTTAGGAGTTTTAGGTGCAAGTTAGCCAAAAACATCTTTGGCAGTCTACTCTCTGGTTTAATTATTTCGTATTTCAGGCTTACCTGGTGTTTTTTTGGTGGGGGCACCCCCACAAAACATTAACTGATTCAGAGGAATTTCTATACCCACAAAACTCCGTAAACATTTACAACATGGTGGAAGGTGACTTTGCCGATTGCCTGTCACTTTTGGCAACATTGCAAAAAAAAAAATTCAGTAATCTAACCATGCAGTTTTACCACCACCTTGAAAACTGTCAAAGCCATTTGAATTGGTGCACACTTTCACCTCTTTAAAAAAAAAAAAGCGCCAAATTGTACCATCTTATAAACTGTAACCAAAATGAAACTGTTTAAAATTTTCAAAATAACGCTCTTGCAATTTCAGGCCCCAAGATAGGTCATCGAAAGTGAATTACAATATGTTTGTACGTTAGCAAGCTCACGGAGCTATAATCTAACCCAAAATTCAAAGACTAATTATCGACACGAAACTCAACATCAGTGCGACACTTTAATAAAACAAGATTAAACATCACAATTTTGTAATCACATCGCACGGAATGACTATAATGTTTATTTAAATCAAGTAAAAATAAAAACCAATGGGAGTTGATGTAGCGTGGAAAGCAAATATAATGAAGCCCCGATAATTCGAAAGAAAGGGATTTTACTTTCAGTTATCTATCTTTCAAGATATTGAGATTCAAGGGAAATTTTAGAGTGAACGTGAATCGCCTCCATTTACCGAGGATTTTGAGTTATCGAGGCTCCACTTACATTGATGTGTGCATGCCGTCGAATTAGGCCTAGTCAGCCATCGACTAATGATTACAATTCACAGTTCTAAATTTATTTTATCAAACGAATACATTGCAATTATCTTTTATCAAATCAACTTCAATTCAAAAACGATCGAGAAAAGCTCGATTTAAGCTTTTAAAAATCAAAAGTTAATGGAACTATCATGGCGACTGGACCATGTAGAAGGGAATCGGTTGAAAATCACAATCTGCATCTTTACAAATGTAATTGATAGAAATTGCAGTTTACATAATATATTTTCAGTTCAGTTTTGATCGAACATTTAGATACTGCAATTAAATATTAAAATTTAATATTTACCTGTCCCTTAACTTTCATCTTGAAGATCCACGTCCACGAGGTTCCTATTTCAATAAAGATCACAACGTTGCCATTCAAAGTCGGACAGGAACCGGAAAGTTAGTTATTGCCATGATACCAAATGAATTCTTAATATATGTACGTAAGCTGGCACGCGTTTTCGACTGTACAATAATGAGAAAAAAAAGGGGAAATAAGCCCATATTACCAAATCGTGAATGTCGTTGAATAAATGTTGCTAAATGAATTTTTCGCGCATTAAATGAATTTTTCTCGTAAATATGTATTTTCTTTTTATCAAAATTACACTTGACGAATTGGATTTTCTGTAAATAATTTAATTTTACCACAGAACTAGTATAGATAACATTTGAAATATAATAAAACAGCGATAACTCGACACTAAGCTTAATAATGCACTGGGCATAGGCACACAATATTATATTTGATAAAAGATGGTTGTAAATAAAGTTTTCAGAGCTGGCAATACTGTTAGAAACCTTTTAAATAAAACGAAAATATATATGTATAAAAATAAACAAATCTGAATCTAAAATTCAAATTGAGGGACGAATAGATATTTCTAAAATTTTTAAAAGTTTGTTCCACTGTATTCAGTCAGAATACGAACTAAACTAGATCGAGGTATCCTTTAGAAGTCAAAAATTAAAATTCTGTTCAAGAACATGTCAATTTTAAAAGCAACGTAAACGTCACGATCAGTTTTTTATCCGTATATAATTCATTTAATAATTTCGAAGTCGAAAAGATGGCGGAATCGGAGTCATCAATAGGTATTATCTAATAATTCTATAATTTTAATAGGATAAAGATAAAATTTCAGTAAGATGATCTAAACCAGAGGCTCTCTCAATCTGTGGTCCGCAATATCCTTATAAGGGGCTTAAAAAATCGTAATCTGATCTCGTTTATACCTTAAAAACAAAGGTAAAAATAAAGAAACTTATTATATAACGCAGAATTCGAACTTAGATTTCAATAATTTTCAAATAATGTCTAGTAACAAGACTTGAAAGTGAAATGCAGCACCAGCATTCTCATTGATAAATTAATTCTATACTACACATCGTTATGTTTTAAAATTTTAATGTAAACGGTTTAATAAACATATTGTAAGAAAAAACTTCATTGTATAAGTCCAGGCCTGTAGCCAAGCCGGGGCATGTCCCCAATTGCCCTATTGAGCTATAGAACAAGCCCTGTGCCCCATATGCTTTTTGTCTTGCCCCAGTTGCCCCTTCATCCTGGCTAAGGCCTGTGTAGGTTACAGTGATCCCATCTTATGTTTATTATGGAAAAAGTGTAAGAGCAACATTTGCCACTCTGAAAAGTGCAGATACTAAATTTTATTTTGGTTACTAAATTTGACACTTACATTTAAGCTCATGCTAGAGCTTTTATTGGTATAGGAGAAAAAGAGCCATCGTCTGCTCCATAGAATCGAACTATAGTCTCTCCGTTGAACCCAGAGTGCCTTAACCACTAGACCAATAGTTCCCAACTCAATTTAAGGTTTCCCCACAATAATATGCACTTGGCTTGAAAACTAAAATCTGACAAGAGGAGAAGATAGCTCAGAAGGTATTTTAGAAGAAATATTTTGGAGGTGATATTTCAGAGGAAGTATTTTGGAGATGGTATTTTAGAAAAGGTATTCTAAAGGACGATTTTTAGGAAAGGTATTTTAGAGGTAGTTTTCTAAAAGAGGTATTTTAGAGATGGCATTATAGAGGATGAATTTTTGGAAAGGTATGTTAAAAGAGGTATTTTAGACAAGGTATTTTGGAGAAAGTATTTCAGAAGAGGTGTTTTGGAGATTTTAGAAAAGGTATTTTAAAGTAGGTATTTTATTAGATCTAGCTAATATTTTAGAAAATCTAGCTTTTTTATCAGATCTAGCTAATTTATGGCGTGTTTTACCATTACTAGAACAAAGTCTGGCATCAAGAAACAAGCCTTTAACCCCACGCTTGTTTCCATATTGATTCTGGAAGTTTAAGCAGTTTGTAAATAGGGGCTTGGCAAACGTAATTTTGCTAATTTACAGTAATTAGAAGTAATTTACAGTAATTACAGTATTTTAGTTGTGCCCAGAATATTAGCAACACGTGAATTTAATTAACGTTTAAAAGAATATTTTTTATATTAATTCTGAGTGCTCGAACAGTTTATAAATAGGGTTTAGGCAAATGTAGATTTTGCTAATTTATTTTAATTGATGTTTAAAAACCGGTTTTAGGGACCGTAGTGAACAGAGAAAGCGGCATTATTAAAAAAAAAAGAGACAACATATTATTGCTCTGGGCATTTCGGAAAAAACTGGCTTGTAACTCGGCAATGCGGATGTGATACGGTTCCCTGATGAAGAATCATGTCCGTATTGCTAAAAACTGTGTAAAATGTGTTATATAATCATGAAAAGGTTCGCTTTTCATATTTTCATAGTGATTCTTACGATGTATTTAGTTATGATAAATGTATTAGAATAACTTATATGTTATGCTGATTTTAGCCAGACTTTGTGTGCCAGAATCTGTAATTAGCTTAATTGGATTCATTTGCATATATTAAATAATCCCATTATGGGTCTTTTAATTAAAAAAAAAAAAATATATATATATATATTATATGCTTAATTAGTTTAGTGTAGTAGCCCGTATTATTTTATATTACATTAATATATAGGTTAAGTGGTAATTATACCATACATTTACTTGTTTATAATTTATTTATTTACTTACATTTTTCACTAATTTACTTTTTTAGTTTTCTACACTTTTTTTTAAATATTATTTTCCTAAATATTATTTATCATACTAATTTCTGCTGCTGTTTCATGCATGCTTTTTATTGATAGTTTATTCAATTTTCCATTTTTACCTTTTTTCTTTCATATTTAAATTAATTTTAATATGTCCCTTCCCCTCACCATTAAATATATCATAGGTGGTTTAATAGTGGCACGCTGCATTAATCAATAGAAGGAAAAATTAAATTTTTATGGTGCAGTTACTTTATAAAATATTATAATAACGTTGTTATTATAAAGTTTTATAAAATAACTACATCATAAAAAACTCATTTAATTTTTGCTTCTAAAGTACAATAGGCATTTTCCATAATTTTTTCGTACATATTTTTGTCTATTCCAACACTTACCTTTTAGTTATATATATATATATGTACATCGGCGCTGACGGCATGAAAATATTGGGTGGGACAATATACCAGTAGAAGGCATTTTGTTTGAAATTGGAGGGGGACATGGAACCCTAATACCAACATTGACGGGGATGGGTCCCCCCCACTAATGGCACCCATGTATATATATCACGATCATATCAGCCCAGTCCGCACCACTTGAAGATGGGGTGGGACACTAGGTTACTGGTCTGGACGGTTCCATGCATTATCACATACATTCAGCGTGTTGATCTCCTTCCAGTTAGATATTAGCAACCATTTTGCAGGATATATATATATCTGTGTGTGTGTTTAATTATATCACGGCTTTGATGAAAATTTCTCTTTTATAGTGAACCAACTGAGGACCTTAGTACTAACTGTAGACTCGTCACTGAATTGCAATAATACCAGTATGTATATGTATAATATTCAAAATTATCTTTATGAATGTCTATTGATTGTAATTTTACCAATATCAGTTTCATTAAAAACTCAGCTTGACTTATTAAATCAGGCTCACCCACCAAAACACCATCTCCAAGTAGATTTTAAAAAAATAAATCAATCACTAATCCCTTCATCCATTTAATTTCTATAGAACTTAGATGCAAATTGACTTTCAATTATTAATGCTGCCATCAGGGCCTTGCTTACCATGTTTGTGGCCTTGGACATAACCGATTTTAACCACCTTGGGCGAAGCAGAGTTTAGGAGCTCTAAAAAATGTTTTAACGTAATGCCAGGCTAAAAAGACTGACCAGGGTTTAGCATTACAAAATAAAGTTCTTCACTGGTGCAGGCACGAAAAGTAAGGATAAAGAGAATATAATGAAGTTAAATTAAAAATAGGAGATAAAAATTAAAATATGAATTATTATAACTATAATGAATTTGTGAAAAGCTAACTCAAGTGAATATAGCTACTTTTAATATGCCATTACAACTTACTGCAAAGTAATTTTTCTAGCATTTTATATGACATAATTATCTATCAAATGTGAAAAGTCTAAAGAAGATGTCATTTTCAATTGTAATAATACCTAAAGCACTGAGGTGGGAACAATAAACATGCTAGTATGTATAGTCTGTTGATGCTAAAGCGTTTGACCACCATGTACAAGCTGTATGAGCATTGTGGGAAGTATGATGTCGCATGCAAAAGGTCAATTGACTAAATACACTCAAAAGTATGTATGTATATAAGGGCCACTAAAACCTGATTTCTTGGTACTTGCACTACACTTTTTTAGTGACCTCACCCCACTTAAGCGCAGCCCTGACTGTCATCATTCAAATCTAGGAACAGAAAATCGTTTTAATTGTTAAATGATATTTTACTATTTTCTAAAATTAAACTAAGTTCATTGTGCTCTAGTGGCTATAATCTACTGAACTGAGTTCTAACTCTCTGTAGGTCAGTTGTGGCTAAATGTATCGTGGATCGTTTAGACACATTAAACCACAATTTTAGCCACAGTTTGTTACATTAAGCCATTAGTCTAATCTCAGATGACCTATAGTTTAGTTTTGGGGTCACAAATATACAAATCGAGTTTATTTGAATTTCTCATATCGCAGGGACAAAGAAGTTATACAGTTCTTCCCCTCCCCACTTGAGAGATCTTAACCACTGCTGAGCAAGAAATCAAACCCTGAAGTACTAGTCAGTAAAATAGTGAATGCCCATATCCACAGAGGTGTGTGGGATCTTAGGGACCTGTCCCCTCCTAAAACTAAATTTTTAATGGGACTTGGGCCACAGACATGCATGCTGTAATTATATCGATATGCATGTTGTAAAAATTTTAAAACCCCCAAAATTAAACCCTGGCTACGCATGGAGGCAGTGGATGCGTAGTAACATCAAACTTTAGTTTTCTGCACAAGACATTCACATTAAATCTGTGTTACTGCAGGACGTTATCATGTTTAATTGGCCATGACAACAATTATTTTGTCACTAGCCTGAGGTTTAAAAAGCATAATGTTTTGAGAGTCAACTGCTCCCTTTGTCAAGTGAAGGCAGAATTCTGCCTCCATTCGACAAAGGGAGCAGTTGGCTCCCGAAACGTCGTGTTTTTTAAACCTTATGCCAGTGTCGAAATGACTCTTCTTATGGGATCTCAAACTTTGTGGATTTTTTGATTAATTGGCCAGTGACTATGATTCATTATTAATTCAGGGGGGGAGCTTAGCACCCCTAAGGGAAAATTTAGCCCCCTCCCTCAGAAAAATTAAAATTACAAAGGCAATGTGCTGACCATTGTGATGGATGGTGTAGCTAACCGCAATGTTTGGGGGGGGGGGGGGAGTCTCTCCAAACCTTAAAGCTAATTACAGCAATTGCCATGTCAGTATCATTATTGTGCAGAAAAAATGTTCCACCTGCCCAATCTGTTCGTTTACTCATGATGGGGAAATTGAAATTGTGTGTCAAATCTTTGCCCTACCTTTAAGCATAGGACATATTCAGCCATTGCCCCCCCCCCCCCACCTACAAGTAGTCAAATTTCTCAAATTCTGTTGTCTTGTTTTTTCCTTTTCTGCATATAGTTTAAAGCAGGGGTTCCTCAACTGGGGGGGAGGGGGGCACAAAAGACCCTCCCAATGTTTCACAAAGGTTCAGAAATGTACTATATATATATATATATAAGATGAGCATTTACTCTTTAATGCTAAGAATAAATTATGAGGGAACGAAAAATTCTTTCCTTAAATGATGAAAATTCTAGCTTTAAACTTTGAGTTAATTCTTTAAGGTGAGTAATGTCTGAAGAAGGTCTGCAATTTAGGAAAGTTAAAGAACTCCTGGTTTGTAGGGTCAATGCCCATTCTGTAAAATGGACACTTAAACTCCTCAAAGCAAATTCTTGATTAAATCTTTTAAACGTTGAAATTAGAAATGTGCTCTTCTAGTAATTCCCATTCTGTGATAAGCCTAAAGATCGTGTCTGCTTTCCTACAGTGTGTGGAAAATTTCAAATTATAAAAACAACTATAACCTTTCACGTTTGTTGTGAAATATGTCCAGTGATAGGCTTCCAAAGTTTTTGCAATCAGTTCCCTAAACTGCAAAAAATTAAAAACTGGTTTATTTGAGCTGTGAAAATTCCCTTCCCATGCCTTCAATAAAAAAAGTTGGCAAACTAATTACATCAAGCTCACTGCTGGGACCGTCATCTCCTGTCCAATAACAGCTGCATTCTTCATTTTTGGAATCTAATGCCCAGTCTTAAACTTGTTAATATTTAACAAGCAGATATCACTATAAAGAAATCTTGAACCAGTAAAAAATGCCCTGGGTGAAAGCTAGCCATAATTTTGTATTTCCATGTGTTTTTTATTAAACCATGAACTTTAAATTTATTTTTAATAGCGGTCAGTAATTCCACTGTCCAAGGAGAAGCCTTTAATGCCATTCATCGACAAAGATTGGTGAGTTTAATTGCAATAAATTTATTCAAATTAGTTATAAGGTAATTAAAATTATTTATAAGATATAAAATTAATAATTATAAAGAAATGTGTAATTAAATTATAAGGTGACATATATTAAACACAGGATAAATGTGTTATATTAATAGAAATAATAACTACTAATTTAATAAATTATAGTGCATATTTGGCATTACTGCAAAACATATCACTGTTATCAATGTCTCTCCTCTTGAAACTGCTCTAAAATTACAGTCGTTAGACCTGTAACGTCATACATCGGCATCTGTATGATCTTCGCGTTTCGGTAAACTGTTTTGTTCGTTGCAGCGAATTGAATTATGTCAGAATGATTGACCCTGGTTTTTTTTTATTACATTTAAGAAGTAAGAGAAGTGTGATTAAGTGAGCTATGAAAGAGGGTTTGATTGTGTCGGAATATAAGTGTCTGAAATGTAAAGAGCAGGTGAAATTATATGCTAAGCCTAGTGTGGATGAGATTGTAATGAGAACAACTAGTAATTATTTGTGTTATTTGATAAACAAAATTAGTGATATTCAAATTTTTGTTATTAAAGTCATACAGTTGAACCCACTTCTAATGGGACCTTGCAGTGGTGTAGTTATAACATGTTCACATAGCATGCCCTTACCCAGTGTTTGACTTCCAGCAATGCCAAAAAAATAAAAAATGCAGTACAACCTGTCTAAAGTGACCACCTCTGTGACTGGACAGCAAAGGTTACTATAGACAGGTGGTCGCTATATACAACGGACTTTGGTATAGACATGAATAAGTACATACTAGTTCTCTGTTATAAAGTATGGTCATTTTATTCAGGTGGTTGCTTTACCAGGTTCCACCGTACTTGCTAATTTTTATGTATTTGCGATATTACAATTTTCTTTTAGAGTTGGGGGGGTCTCTGCAAGTTTTCAAAATTGAGGGTTCACTGCATAATTAAATGACAAATGTAAAAATAAGGAAACAACAAATTTTGCATAATTATTTATTAACTTTAGCTTGATGCTATTCGCCAGCAAGAACTTGAGAGAAATGACTCGTCGTTTTCCAGAGATTGTCTTTTGTGTCGTAAACATTTTACAGGAAATAGGTTCGTAAACATAATAATTATTTGACTGCACGATACATAAACTTTCAATTATAATGAATGAATTGAATAATTATGCTAAACGATTTGTTTATACTTTGGCTATATTCATGTACTATTTTGACAGCTACTTCCACAATTGCTTGACATCAAAATAATATATGTACTGTATCTCGGGGTTACTTAAGCCACTTTTCAATTTAAAACATCTGCGAATTCAATAGCATTTACTTTAGAGATTAATTAATTGTTGTAAAACTTGGGTCTACGTTTACATGTGTGAAAGTTTTCTAAAACATGCATGTTAAAGAAAAAACAAAACATGGTGGCTTAAGTTACCTCTCAATATGGGGTAACTAAAGCCAGCAGTGAGAATTCATTGTTTCGTTTAGGTTAGTTGGTGATGGGGTATAAAAATTCATATAAAGGCCTAAAATAAATGTACATATACTGCTCAAGATATTTATTAGTAAAACTAAAAGTAAAGATTAAAATTTTTTACATTTTAGTGTTTTGGATGTTTAATTCACACTAAAAGGGTTCAAGATGTTTAATTTAACATGTGTTGCCAAAATCGGTGTTCGAAATTTACCCAGCATAATGGCTTTATACAATAATTTTCACCACCTATGGATAAATAGCTCAGAGTTAGAAGCTAATAAGCTAGAAGTTTTTTGTTTTTGGAGAAAAAGAGATGCCGTCCTCATCATGGATTCGAACCGGGTCCCTTTGTTGAGCCTGGTGTGTCTTGACTGCTAGATGAAAGAGGACAGAAACATCTTTCTCCGTATATAAGGATGTAAGATATTATTACCCTTCTCAGGGATAACACAATTGCCAAATAATTTATCACAATCGTAAAATAACACAATGGGCACAGTTTTTGAACTATATGTTTTAATATAGCTTTAAAACGTTCTCTCGAAGGCTTTTAACACTCTTCGAATAAGCTTACGTAATACTGAACCTGTTGAGACTAAAATAATAATAAACAAAATTTTCAAATGCTGTCACGCTGTCTAAAATCATACAATTGACTAAAACCAAATGAGTTTGATAAAATTATTAAAAATACACTTAAAGAAAAAGTAAACAACAAAACACAAACAATAATCTAAAATGGAGAAATCTAGTGTAATGACATGGATATTACCACAAAATTACATCCGGCATGGACTAATTTCCTACACATTAAGTTACACTAGATTTTTCCATTTTAGATTATTGTTTGTGTTTGGTTGTTTACTTTTTTCTTTAAGTGTATTTTTAATAATTTTACTAAACTCATTTGGTTTTAGTCAATTGTACGTGACTTTAGATAGTGTGACAGTATGTGAAAATTTTGTTTATTATTAGTTCAGTCTTAATAGTTCCAGTATTATGTAACCTTCTTTGAAGAGGGCTAAAAGCCTTCAAAAAAAGTTTTAAAGCTATATTAAAACATATAGTTCAGAAACTGTGCCCATTGTGTTATTTTACGATTGTGATATATTCAGCACAGTGAGTCGTTTTACTTCCAATCTACCAAATAATTGTCAACCCATAAAGCCTCCGGGGCGAGTTTTCGTGGGGGAATTTATTTTTACTCAGTCATTTTCGACATTCGCGTAAAAACAAGCTCAAACCAGAGCTGTTTTTGTTTAGGAGAGAAAAAGATGACGTCCTTATCCAGGATGAAGACGGCAAATACCACTCTTGTTTGGTGGCCTTTGTTACCCCGTACAGGAAACAACAATGAATTTAAAAATATAGGAAAAGAACAAAACAAAATGGAAATATAATCTAAGAAGTATAACAACCATAAGAGTATTGTTTGAGGTTATGTTTAAAAATATTTTTAGTGAATTTAACTTAAAAATGTGATTTTGGTGATTAAATTTATGGACTGTATAAATTTATGACGAAATTATCCTAAATACAAATAAAGGTTTATAAACTTAATTTTAAAACATACACACTATTAAAATATGTGGCCCAAAGCTTCGTCAAAATATGGAATTGATGGCATGAAAGTTAACAATCAAACTCAAAACAGTGTTGCCAGAATCAGTGTCTGAAATTTACCCATCATAATGGCTTAAGTTACCCTAGCAGCTTAAGTAGCCTCGAGATACGGCATTTCATAAACATATTCATGTATTATTAAAATGTTTATAAAATTTTATATGCATTTAAGACTTATTGCAAATACTATATAAAAATAATGCTTACTTGCGAATTGCCGTCACTGTTTCAGGTCTTATTTATTTCAACACCTGATGGATGATCATCATTTGTACATTGGACAGCCAGATAATCTTGGTAGGTGAAGCCGCAATTAAAAAGAAATGTAATGACTAGTTTAGTTTTAACGTTGAGAATGTTTGCACGAAGTTTGAATCCATAACAATTGCTACTTTTTTGTAACATCTTTAAGTCATGGCTGTATGCCGAATTTTTCACCAAACTTTGCCGATTTTTAAATAACGTTTTCGGCATTAATTTGTTTTTAATTCGATTAAACATTTAACTTGAATTAATGTAGTTCATATTTTTCTGTTGGCTCAATATTGAACCAGTATTTATTTGGATAGTTACATTTATTGCAGAGAGAATGGTTTTATAGAACTGACTATAAATCTCCCTGAAGTTGAATGCATTCTTTTCTCCTTCTTTTTACACCATTGTGGTCGAACATAGATCAACAGCATGATAAATGAAGGTATTGCTACTATGTCTCCGCAGAACTGGCTTAGTATCTGTGAGGTATGTTTTCTTCCTTTAACGGCTAGGCGGTTAGGGGTATGAGCCTATTGAAAAGCCACTTATGTGCCTAACTTTCAGAGCCAGGGTCAGATTAAGGCTCCATGGGGCCCTAGGCAGATTTTTTTCTAGGTCCCTTGTAGTATAAATTAAGCCTGTGTAAGTACAGTAGGACCCATATATAATGAGGGTCTCGGTACCAACGAAAATGCTCGCTGCATCTGACCGATTACTAAATCCATTCTAGAATTTAACTTTGAAAATAAAGTCGGTACAGATAACGACGTATTTGCCTACAATGTGTATACAAAGAATTCTAAAATTGACAGAAAATATCGTGGAAATTCGTGCTGTGATAAGAATACTACCCTGGCGACAAGTTTCTATTGGCAACAGTTTTGAAGTAGCGTTGAGTCTTCACCATGCTGGGCCCTAGAAATTTGCCTTGTTTGTCTATGTGATAATCCAACCCTGTCCATAGAGCCTATTGGGCAGTAGATCGTACAGTTTACCAACTGCAACATGCATTTTTTTTTTAACATTTGTGTCCAGTAGCGCACCTAGACAAAAGAATTTGGGGGCATTATGTTCATTGGTGCCGCCAGTGACACCCATGCATATACACAGTATAATAAAATTCAGTTATATTTGGAGGGCCATGGCCCCTCGCCTCTAGCCTAGAACCGCCACTGTTTATGTCCCTTGAATACACCATGCCTGATAATATCTAGAAGAATTTTGAATTATTTATTGTTTTTAGCAGGGCCATAGCCAAACTA
>QLNU02014176.1:110167355-110192649 GCA_006491805.2 Dysdera silvatica | reverse complement strand
TATATCGTGCTTTTTATAAAGGTTTGAGTCTTTATTTGCTTTATGGTAAAGATAGAGAAAATTTTTAATTTTAGTCAACCTCTATACATTTTTAGTGTAAAATTTTTCTTAAATGTATTCATTAATATTAACTATATTAATAAAACACACCAAAACCTATCCAAATTCTAAGCCCCTCCACAAAATGTCACAGCCTTGATTTTCCAGTGAGACCCCTCCATAAACATATGCATTGTTAGAGGAAGGGGTTAACTTGCCTCTACAAGATGATATAAGCATCAATGTAGATAGTAGCCGATGATTACGAAATATTTTAAAACCATCAAAAGGAATGCAGTCAACTCTAAAATTTCATAATAAATACCACCCTTGAATTAACCATCAAGATGTTCAACTGCAATCAAGAGTCAGTTGCTCAATCAACACCGTAAAGTAATACTTCAAAGCACTGCTGCACATATTTATTATTATCAAAGCGCTATTATTAGCAGTTTGGTGAGTGAGATCGAGAGAATATAGATATCATTAAGGTTTAAAACAATGCTTCGACACTTGATTAAAGGGAGCAGTTGGTCTCAACGCCATGTTTTAAACCTTACGCCAGTGTCGAAATAACTGTTTGTTATGGAATCTCCTGGTGAAACTCTGTATTGTTTCGTTAGACAGATCTAGCCGCATTTGCTGATATCCAGGCAAAAGGGTTAGAGTATTTGTTTATAGAATCGTTTTGTAGGTTTTAGAGAGCCTATAGAGTAGAACCCCGATTTAACGAAATCGAAATGACCTGCACTTTATTTATACAAGTATTTATTTTTTTGTAAATACACAGAACTTCATTTTTGAATTCGTTGTAACTGAAAATTATCTACTTACTACCTTTGTGCCTATGTTATATGAGAATCATAGAAAACGATGTAAATTATGGTATTCGACATCACATTCAATGACTCAAAAATGGACTCTCTGGTATTTTAAGCTGCATTTTTAGTTTTAAAGTTATTTATAAAAATATTTAAATTGTTTTTGTCGTTATAAGAAAAGCACGGTATATATGACATAGAATTTATATTCAAAAACATGTCTGATAAAGATACAATTACAATTTTGTTTTATCATTCAAAACAAACACTGGCCAAAGATCGTATATAAGTAAATAGAAATAATCGGCGAAATTTTATAAAACAAATTTACGTATGTGTAATCTAATCTTGTTATGAAAACTTACCATAAGATTGATAAACTATTAATTTTATGAGGTAGTTGCATACTAATGAAGTAAAATGTTTTTATGACAGAAAAAATCGAGACATCGTTATCAAGTGACATAATTGAATCGCGAGTCAGCTAGCAGTCTATGGCTTCCACCAATTGGAAGGAGTGGTGGTGCCTTCCTTTTTAACTAGTTGGTCAGGATGAACGAGAGTAAGCCAGAAGCCGATGGTTTATATCCACCAAAAGGTGCGACTGCTGCTACCTTAACCAGTTGCATCCAGATAAACGAAAAAATGAAAGTGAAGCGAGTCAGTTAATGGCCGGAAAGAACGGTGACATCAAACACAAATAAGCCGAAATGATGGCGACTCCATTCAAATCTGTGCATTTATTTAAGAAACAATGTTTGCATAATTAATTGTTATTGTATTTTCATTGAAATGCTGTAATCCTCATTTTGAAAGGTTATGGTTCAAAAATTTTTTTTTATACTGAGCTTACATAACAAACCAATGAATGGAGATAGTGGTTCCACCACATATGGTTACACGATGTATTGAGTCAGCTTTAAAAATCTTCGAAAGGTTTTAAGATGTTCAAATAATAGAGACAATTAACTAAAACATCTTGCAATCACGCATCACTGTCCATGGAACTGTACAATCTGAGAAATTAACATCAGCAGTAATTTTATTTATGAATTTAAAGAAATAAACTACTTCCACTAATAAAACAATTTTTTAATGAAAGCGTTAAGATACAGATAAATGTTCACCCATTAATAAGTTATAATTGAAAGTTCTCGCTCATGTTATTTCTGTATGAAGAATTGTTTGTGAATTTTAAGTTTTATTTTTCTCTTTTGCAGTTTACGTTGATGAATATTTGGACACTCTTAGTGAGAAACTGAACCAGTAAGCTCATTCTCCAATATTTTCCTTTCTGTCTGCAAAGCATGTTGTCTTCAAATATGTATTATATGAAATTTTTAATATGTTCAGGTTGCAGTGCTTCTTCTGCGAGAAAGTATTTAAGGATTGGATGGCACTGAATGGGCACATGAGGAAAAAGAAACACAAGCGATTAAACACAACAAATCCAGTTTATGACAAATATTTTATAATTAACTATTTGGTAAGTGCTACTAAAATTTTTTCATTCTGTATTTTTTTTCCCCCCCCCGAGTACATTGCTGTTCTTAATTATTGTAGTGTACACTGCCTTATCAAAAGAGAGTTGAAAAAGCTAAAGACAGATTAAGATATTTCAAAATATAAAACAGTAAATTGAATTTTAAATTTTCCATCCCCCCCTCCCCTTTTAATGTAACATCAGGCACATGTGGAAATTATGTTTTATACATCACTGCTGTTGGAATTTCTTATGTATCTTGGATACTTAAGTTTGTGAAGAAAACTTCCATACATGCAAAATAATTTTGTATGAAAATTTTTCTCACAGACCCAAGTTTACCAATTTTCCTCAGAGTTAGAAAATACTTTGGCAACATACAAACTCAAAAAATTAAATAAAAATATCCAAGACAAATTTGAGGAAACCAATGTATTCAATACTATTAATCTTATTAAATATCAATACTGCTTATAAATCTAAATGAGGAAATTGTGTGAAAAGATATTCATAAGTAGATATAGCTATAATGACACACAGGACCTTTCATTCACCTGAAAAAAAACCAAAAAAACTTCAGTTTTTCTTTGGCAGCCTAGCCATAACTTCTGAAGCTTTGTGGAATTTTAACATATCTGCTTGTTCAGTTCCGTAGAAGCGCCATTTGCGCCTTCCACCAAAGTGCAGGTCAAGGGCCTGAAGCAGGAGAAATGTACAGTACTTACCTGGGGGGAGGCCCTTGCCAGTGAATAGCAATTTCACTAATAACAGTTGCTGGTTAAATAGGCGTTGTTCTTCCTTTGGTATGGAAATTAGCTATACTCTTTATTGAATGTAGAGATTGTGGTCTTAAGATCGTAAATCCATTTGCTACTTTTAAATTTTTTTGTATTTCTTGCATCTTCCTCCGCTAATTCCAGTCCACGTGCAGGGTGCCAAGTAAAACTGTGCTAGTGATAGTCAGCAGAAGCAAGATCATTAACTGAGAAACAATTCTTCAGGAATACTTGGCGAATCATTGTCCATCGATTTAAACAACCCTCTATCGCCTTTCAGCAGTAGCTTTCTAAAGTGTTCATCAACGTTCAAATGAAAAATATTGGCCATCAAATACACCACCAACCATCTGCCTACACAGCATGTCTATACTGAATTCAAACTTTAAAAAACAGTCCAAAATTGCTGCAGCAATTTATTCACCATTATGACCTTTATACAATAATGTTTGCCACCCACGTATATTTAGCTCAAGCTAGAGCTTTTTTGTTTTTGGAGAAAAAGAGGCGCCGTCCTCATCTTGGACTCGAACCAGGGTCTCCGCGTTTATGGCCTTTGACAATAGCCATATCCAAAATGTTCTTGGATCTGATTAGTAAGGAAGGTTACTACTCCTACAATCTGACATGTTCGACGATTTGGTGTTCATTTATCGCCAATAAAAAAGGAGGTCTCTTTGTAATAACAGTTGCGATATCTTTTGTTAAAGATGCTGCAAACTTCCTTGACTGTTTTGCCATGGTGCAGTTTTTCTGTATGACGCTGAAGATTATCCTTTTGCTTTAAAATTCCACAATGGAAACGTTTTGCTGTACCTTTTGAGGACATTGTATGGCGGTTATTTGTGGCCTAGATAAAGTTTGTATTTTTATTTCAATAAACTAACTAGTGGGGCCTGATTAAAACTTAAAGGTGTGTAAATATTTAAAGTTAAAAATGTTCTTAATTCTTTGAATTAAAATTTTCAGCAATTAATGGGCATCAAAAGGGTATTGAGCACAAAGACTACAGCCACATAACATCAGCTACCTTTGTTTACAAACGTATGGTGGCAGCTATGTCTGTTTATGTTAAGTGCTGCCACCACTCAGCAATGTTGCCATACCTAAAAATAAAAAAAGTATTTTTGACAAAATTTGAAAAGCCAATTTTGAAATAAACTGTGCTAGTTTTTCAGGAATTGGCTCGTCTTCATTTGTATCGAATTTTTAAAATTTCTGCCAAATTATGTCTAAAATTACACTTTTTACTTACAAAAATGCAAACAAATTTGGTGTCGAGGAGGGGGTACACCCATCCTAGTCAGTGCTTCCAATGGATGCAAGATTTTACATAATATAGAAATCACTCAGCACTACTGTATTAAAGATGAGACAGGCTCAGTGTTTCATATTATTTTTGGGCTTAGGAGGGTCTGGGCTCATGAAACGGATGCCACTTAAGCCGAAAACTGACTTTTCTATATTGAAATTTCGGGCTGTGAGGGGCTTCAAAAATTGAGCCTGAATTCATCTGTGTACTGTATTAGTTTCTGCTTCTAAATATACACTAAAATAATGCTATATGCTTGGTAACCATGGTATGCCGCCTCAATAATGTGTGTGCGCAAAAGTGAGGAAGCCATGGATAAGATACCAGAGCTCTTGAAATTCCATTAGTGTATATCACTGTCAACAACAAAAATTATCGTCAATCCACTGCAGGATGGAGATCTTTCTGTCGTCACACATACACTTAGTATAGCGGGGGGACAGGGACATTGGATTTGGTTGGTCTTAAACTCATCACCCTGACCAAACATGTTAGCAAACTGGACTCACGATGTAATGAAGAATCTGAAATTCCCACAGTTGGAGTCCTATGCTGTGAACTCATTGTGTGACCCTTCCATGGAGTTACCCTTCTTCTGGAAGCTGCATTTTAAGTGGTCTGATAAAAACGATAATTTTGAGAGAGGACCATTTCATGGAGCACATTTTCGTGTGTATTTCAGAATCATGGTCTACAATCGTGTGACCTTCTAGAACTAAGTCTGGTATAGATTCTTGTTTTTAATTATTTGTATGAACGTAATTTATATATAACAAGATTCATATTCAGTTATGAATAAAGGGTGTGTTAATTACGAAACATGCTACACAATATATATATGTATATAAAAGAGCATCTCCATATATATATAGAGGTTTTTATAGCACTGTCTACTTCAACATATGGAGGTTTTACTGTACTTAAAGAGACCTCCGTTCAGCAGTGGATAAACAGTGATTGAAAATGATACTTTGTGTTTGTAATACATTTATAATTGTTTTATGTCCATGTGTATGTTTCTGTTTATGCAACAGGAGCCTGGGAAAAAATGGAAGGATATGGAAAAAATAAGGGATTTCGAAGAGTTGGATGATGATGATGAAAATAATGAAATGTAAGTTAACTTTTTAATTAAACAGACATTGCTAAAACTTTTTCGCAAAAAAATGGCATTCTAATAAGATTTTTTACACATCATAAATTTATGATACAAATAAAGTAGTCCCTCTATATTAACGGGGGGTTGTGTTCATAACAATTGTCATATGTGACGAATACTGTACATTACTACAATGTATTTATCAAAAAAAAAAAAATGCGGAAAAGATACAGTATGTTTTACACACCATTATATACATATCCATCTTGTATATTCTTGTACAAGCTAAAAAATGTTTAGAAACCACATACAGTAGTACTTTGTAACACCACCTGAAAAGTTTACTTAAAACAGCTGTTTTCTTAACCTTTTAAAGTTAAAACCATTTTAAACAAAACCCTAACCTAAATTTAAATCACTGAAAAAAAAGGGTTTTACTTTTTTTTTTTAAAAAAATTGTTATTTTTTGTTTTTCAGTTTTTTACAGATTTCATTGTATGGAACTAATATTATACATCATATATGTCTGCACTATCTTTATCTGTTTATTTTTAGTACGTAACACAGTAGGCTTATACATAATAGTATGTGTACATCATTATTATTTTTTTTTACATAAAAACTTCTAATTTTATTAAAAGTTTTATTTCTTGAGAATTAAAAGAAAAACTGCGAATACCAAACCTGCAAATAGCGAGGGATGACTGTATATATACTGAAACTTTTGCCTCAACTGCTCTTAATTTCATAACCATGAGGCCATAAAAAAAAGGCACTTGACACTCACTCTCTTGAAAATGTGAATGCATATAGAGTAGATCCAAAGTTTAAGCTATGTAAGTTTTTTTTTGCATTTTGCAAAAAAAAAAAAATTGAATACCACTTTCACTAAAACTTGAAAGCCCTTAAAATTAAAAATGTTCTCAATTTTATGTTAGCAGCCACCATATGACAATCTTGAAGACATTCTAAGATGTTATGAACGGATGAATCAAAATCTGTTTGATTTTGACAATACCTACAAACTGTGATATATAGGAAAGCCAAGGAGAATTGTACAAGTATATCGCCGATTGCATGATTTTGTACAAAATAAAAAATGCTATTTGTAGTTCTACGTTAATTTGTTTAGCATTCTCCTATAGTTCAAAGTTTTCAAAATTATCGCAAGTATTTACAGTAGAAAAAGAGAACTAAAAGAAATTTAAAAATGCTAAAATTTGTTTAATTTACATTTTAGCTAAAATGCTAAAGCAAAATAAACATTCAGCTTAAACCCTGATTAGATTGTATTTGAATTGTATACAGATGCACCTGTAAAAGTAAACAAAAATCTGACTCACTGTGTACTTTGAAGCTAAACACAAAGCAGCAATCTCGGAGTTTGTGGTCAATTCTTTTCTCCTTGGACTCTTCTGAGCAGGAGATTTCAGGTCTTGGTGCATGCCTCCCAAAAAAAATATTTGATATGTAGGACCCTACCTCAAGTTGATGAACACAATAAATGTAAATGTAGTTGGAGAGAAAGACGATAAAATATGTTCATTATTTGTATTCCCCTCACCAAGCTGACTTAACTGCACATGCATGTTCCTCCATCCAGCCCTCCCCCCCTAATGTTTTCCACATGTTAGCATCCTTGCTTACAAGTCAAAATGTCCTAGGTGAAGTGTCAGAAATTGATTTCATAATTGTTTCCTTTAAAACGTCTCTTTATCCATTAGTAACCCTGTAGTGATGTAATAGTAACATCTTTGGTTACCATGTGAATGAACAGGTTTGATTCAAACAAATACTCAGCGCTTGTCGATTTTTTTCTACGGATGTACAGTATAGGATTTGATTAACTAGGTGAGAAAGAGGTTCGGATCTCTCAGAAAACTATAGGATCTAATACAGCACGACCTCAGTTAACCTCATGCCATAAAATGCAAACTACTACTTCATAAATTAAGGAATTCCCTCCTTTAACATAAAAATAGAATAAAATGCAAAGCATGTGGAAGTCGACTAAGGTAAATATTTTTTTTTGATGGTAGAATTAGCCTGAATATGCAATTGAGCTAATTTATTGAGTGGTTAAAGTTAACTTGAAATTTAATATTTATTCATTTTATTATTAACATAATTAATTCTATTTTTAGTTTAATTATTAATTTTTTTGCCCTGTGGTGGGGCAGTGTGGTTATTGTGTTAGCCTAGTATGCCGTTAACTCGGGTTCGAATCCCAATGGTATAAAAGAACGCTTACTCAGGGATCTCTTAAAGATCGCACTGCCCACTGTAGTTTGAGGTTCGGTTCCCTAGGCCTTAGTAATGGGTAGCACTGTACCCACAGATAATCAAATTTGTGAATAATCCAAAAAAAAAAAATAGTAGAAATACTGAGCAAACATTAAAATCTAGAAAAGCTACTTTTTTATTACTGCAAATAGTGTGATAAAATAGTGAAACTTTAACTAGTAAAATTTTGTTACTGGTCCAATGTATAAAAAAAGATTCTGCAATGTTTCGAGAAAGTAAAAATGTCCTGTATTTATACCCCTAGTTCTGGGTTTTCCCAGAGCACAATCCCAAACCCTGGCTTTTCCTCATCTTCTTGAACAAATCTTATATGATTCAGGCATAGGTTTTGCAATGTTAGTGGCTCGATTTTGTAATTAGAGAGCCCCTCAAAACTCAAGGAAAAGTTTACAAGAGCGAGAAGTAATGTTTTTATGAAGAATATTTGCTCCTGATTAGAATGTTGCAAAAGTTCTTCATAAAAATGTTACTTCTTAGTAATTTAATTAAATAGGAATTGCAGGCATCACACACCTGCGCCAATTCGTAAGTGCTGCTACAAAAACATGAATTCGTCCGTTTTTGTGCCAAAACGAAAATGTTACTACAAACTGATAACAAAAGTGCAAATTTTTCCATTTTTGCGCCAAAATCACTTATTTATTTCACAAAGTGGGCCATTTTTCTAGCTTACATCATTATTGGTTATACTGTATAGTATTTTTTCTCTTCTCCAAGTCGTTGGCGCTAAATCTCGTCAATAGCACCCACGTCACACCAAGATTTATGAACTGGTTATTTGTTACTAGCGTCTAGAGACAGGACCAGTTCCGCCTTCTGCGCATGTGCATGGACTGCGAAAAATTCCTACCACTGTTTCTATTCCATAATATTTACTTGACTAGAAAACCCTAGCCTCAGGCGACAGGAGAAAATAGCTTTTCCTGTCGCATTTCTGCGTCCAGAGATGCCAACTTGTATGAATTTTCCGTAGTTTCTATGGATTTTAACTTCACCTTACGGTTGTACGGTCGACACCAAGAAAACTAAGGAAAACCTCATTCAAGGCCCTCACGTACAATTTTCTATTAGCCTCACAAAAATCCACATTTTTTATGGTTTTTTGGTAAAAACAACAACGCACTTTCTAGATGGCTCGCGCCTTTACGTTTGGACGCGACGTTTCCGGCTCGTATACTTGTTTCTCTTATTTTTTACGTCCAGCTTTGTATGTGAAACTTGCTTCAAATTTGGATTAAAACAACGAAATGAAACGCAGCCGTGATTGTGAAACAGCTGGGGGAAAAAAAGGGGGCAGACAATTTACCTGCAAGTGTATCATGATATGTAGTAAGGAATGGCTGTTTTACAAAGCATCGAAAGTTTTTAAATTTTTATGTGAACTCGCAGTTTTACCATATTTTGAATAACTTTTTACTCGCAGCATTTTATTAAAAGTTCAGAAAAATTTCCTCATCATACTTTAAAAAATAGCGTGCGATTTGTGCCGAGATTTTGCGGCATATATTTCGGGATATTTCCCCCGTCTGCTTTCGTTATCTACACATGCAGAGGCTTGTAGATTAATTTAAAAGTAAATTTACCTATTAAATAAATTTAATTAATTTACGTAATTTATAATTCTATTCCGTAAAAAAAAAGAAACAAAAGAAAAAAACGACTTTAATTAACTAACGAGTGATTTTTTTCTGATGTGCGATTTGGTCCTTGATGCGGCGCCTACCGGCAAAATTGTGAACTTTTTAAATGTGCTTAATTAACGACTGTTGGTCATTTTTTAGTATTTTTCCATCAAAATAGAGGAATTTCTCCCTGATACGCCACCTACCTTGGAGCACGAAATTACGGGTCGTTAGTCATATTTTTTAACATATAAATTTACATACAAAGAAAAAATACATCTGTAGTCGAAAGTGGACAAATTTCGTTGACCAAAGCTAATTTGCGTATTTCAACAATTTTAGCTTCTCAAGAGGAAATCAGGGAAGAGGTTTCAAAATTATAAAAAACGAAACAAAGAACTTGATGTGCATGAAGTTTTACTTTTTCAATGAAACATTTTACTTTTCATTTTTATCATGCACATTCATTTGATTAAAGTATTTTTTGCTTGCTACAAAACTGATGTGCGAACCAATTTTTTTGTACAAAATAATAAACTTCTGGTGTTCACCTGCTACAAAACTGGTGCAAAGGCTTTTTTCTGCTACAAAACTGATGCAAAAGCTTTTTTTTTTGCTACGAAATAGATACTGAAAGCCATTTTTCCTGCTACGAAGCTGATAAGAATGGCATTGGTGCGAGTGTGATCCCTGGAATTGTTCTATAGTGAATAATAAAAATTTTTATTAACAAGTAATGAATGAATATGTATTTTAATTGAATTGGATGAAATTGGAAAAATTGGATTTATTGTATGAATCTTATTGTTGCTCTCATCAATAATCTAAAATCTGTTGTGAAGCAAATGGTTTGGTTTATTGAACTTTGGAAGAACTTTCATGCCTAACCGAGTTTTGATAGTATCGTATGTATTGATGATAAAATAAATTAAGATATTACGGCAAATTTCAAAATATAATTTCATTATATGAACATCGAGTAATTGCTTAAATCTCTTTTCACTTTACATTTCCTTATTCACCCCCACCAAGCTCAAACACCAGTAACTTGTAAGACATATGGTAGGCCTAAGGGGCTCCACCATAAAAATTGATTCTAAAAAGCTGGTCTAAAAGGTTGGGAACCGCTGGTTTATCACCTGTAAAAGTAATTAATGTGTATTTATAATTTTTATTTTATATATAGCGAGATGATGGAAGCTGAGGGCGAAAGTGAAGTCATTTGTCTGTTTTGCTCAGAGAGAACAAAAGAAGTTGCAGGAACATTACAACACATGGAAGTACATATGCAGCAATAGATTTTTAATAAGTAACATATTTCTTGACTTTTAGCACTCTATATAATGTTATTGTTTCCCCGGTCTAGGATCATCACAGGTTCGATTTTAAAGAAATCATAATTAAGAATCATCTTGATTTCTATGCTCAAGTGAGGCTGATCAATTACATTCGACATCAGGTTTGATATTTCTTCGATTTATATATTTAAAATAGTTAAATATTTTTTCATTCTTAGATTCATTTGACGGTTGGAAACAGTGGAATTTTTTTTTTTCACTCTACAAGCTGCTTACATATCGCACCCTTGCCATTAAAGTGTTACAACGCAAAAAAAAAACGTTTCTGCCTGAATTGGGGGATGTTGTGCACAGATGTAGCCAGAAAGTTCCTAAGAGGGGGTTGGCGAGAGTTGTACCGCTCATGTGATGTATTTATCTAATGACATGTGCCAACTAGCAGAAACCCAAATAACTTATGACCTAACGTTTTGCACGGCAAAATGCAGCACTGTTTTCTACATCTAGTTGTAACATTAAGTCATTTTCACCGAATTTTGAGTTGTAACACTTTCGTCGCAAGGGTGCAATATGCTTCTTAGCACTAGAATCGCTACTGCGGTCAAATTGACCGCTTGCGAAGTTTAAACTCAAATATCTTTTAAACCTTTCGTGTTTGAAAGCTAGAAATTCTTGACTTTTCCTAAAATATGTTCCTAATAGCATATATAAAGTTTTAAAAAAATACATTACAGAGAACCGTAGTTATAAGCATATGGACCTAGAACCGCGGAAGCGATCAATTTCATCGCGTTGTCGTTTTTTGTGTAAATAATTATTATAATAATCAATTAACAAGAATAATATGATGTATAAAGTAATAATAATATGATATATATATAAAAAAATTAAACTAATAATGTATCATAATTATGCGAACATCGTGGAATTATTCAGATTTTTTTGGCTGATTGAATTTCAATATGTGAAACGAGATAATTTGGCTTGATTATCAATCAATCAATCAGTTTATTTACATGCATGAATGAATTAGATACATCACAAGCGTTATTAGTCAATTATATTAAATTATTACGTTAATTATTACCATTATTAATGAATTGTTAACATTAATTATTACCGTTATTAATCAAATGTAAACGTCATTCTATCAATTCGTGAAATCGAGAGGAACGTAAAATAAAACAGATGGCTCTGAAAAACACTTGCCTTTCGCAGTGGCATTCATTTTAATTTCTGTCCCAGTTTATTTAACTTAAAATTGATAATAGCTGAAATTTTACTTCTACAGTTTTTTTTTTTATGATCATAAATTTAAAAGTCCTTTCATTTTTCATGATGTAATCTCGGCTCAGAGGTTGGGGGGGGGGGCGATAGCTAACCGCCCCCCTTGTATCTTCAACTGATGTTAGACTATTTTTGACGTTATGATTTCAAAGAACATTTTTTTCCGTAAATAATAGTTTTACGGAAAGAAAATATGCTAAAAATGTTATTTAATTGCTAAAATTATTGAAATCTGAATATATCTGAATTATATTGGGATTTAACCTAAATATGTTAGTATTGTTGAAACAAAAACAAAATTGTATTTATTCGTAGTTTTTTAAAGAATATTTAAGGGTGGTCAAAATGACCGCAGCCGCAGTTCTAGTGTTAAAGGTTTATATGTGTTTCCAAACTTAGTTTACAAAATAAAAAATCACATCAATCCAAATTAACTACCCTTTTGTCATTTTTTTTTTTTTTTTTGCATTAAAATGTTTTTTGCATATGTAACTCATTCCCCCCCCACTTTTCCAGCTGACATGAACAACACTGTGTGTGTTCATTTATGTGAATATCAGATATGCCATTATTTTACATGGCTTAATGTAGTTCTGCTAGATAAGTATATAATTTTTTGTTGGTTAAGCATGTTTCATTAAGAATAAACTTGAAATTTTATATGATCTTGATAAAGGGGAGAGAGTGTATGGATAGTTAAAAAAAAAATTAGCAGAGTTGCCCAGTATTCAAAATTCAACGTGAATTATTTGAACTTTCAAATTTGCATTGTTTAATATAGTGGGAAAGGCTTTATGTGTATTTTTTGCTTTAATTTTAGGTAGAAGTATAGTTTGAGAGTAAATTTTTATTTGTAACTATATACCAATTATAGCTTTTATGTCTGTGTTATAACTGCTGGTCTTATGCTAGTATAGTTATAATTGTTGTTTTCATAGGTGGCAAAGAGCATTTGCCCAGTATGTGAAGAACCATTTCCTTCGCAAAGCAAGTTCTTGGAGCATATGTCATTAACAGGGCATTCTTCACTGCTACCCTGCGAAGAGAAATGGAATGGCCCTATGTTGTAAGAAAATTCTTTTTAGTAACACTTTTAATGGAGAAAAGCAATATATTTACCAGGAAATGCCTTAACAACTGGCCTAAGATTTAAAACACAACATTTTGGGAGCCAACTGCTCCCTTTGTCAAGTGAAGGCATAATGCCTTCACTTGACAAAGGGAGCGGTTGGTTACCAAAATGTTGAGTTTAAACCTAACCTTACGCAAGTGTCAAAATAACAGTTTGTTACTTTTAATGAAGGTATATATATATATACACACTGGAAATTCGTATTTTTGCATCACAAGACTGTGCGGTAAATCATCTGGGGCAGGACCTATACATTAAACTGATTTCTCAATTACAAAATGCTTGCATAAAATAGTAATTTACACCCGAAATTAACAATGAATTAGCTTACCTCAGTTTACAGTTTCTACCATTATTTTGATTTTTAATTTTCTAGAAATCATTTTAATCAAACACATTTATGGGGGGGGGGATGAAGTTATACTTAGCATCACAGGTTTCCAGTGGGTTTTTTTATTCGTATTTTACTGTACAAAAACAGTTAAGGTGGTGCTACGATGGCAACAATTTTCCAAAGAGTCCAAACTTCTTGTACTTAAAAATATAAACAGTGGTGTATGGTCGATAGAAGAAAAAAAAATCTAGGTATTCTATGGTTTTAAAATCAAACCCCAGTTAACGGCATTAAAGATGAGAGTGTTGCTTCTGTAACATTCTATTGTGCTTTTTAATTTATGCTCTTTGAATTTGAAAGAAGCAGTGCCATTCAGCAAGTGATTCCATCTATCTTTCCTTTAAACCAGAATATAAAATTTCATCAAAATAATAATACGAATACAAGATAATAAGACTAAGTAGCTTAAGTTCACTCCTCAGTTTATTATATTGTGGTTAAGAGGTTACGTAAAATTGACTTTACTGTTTCGAATGAACTGTATTGAATGAGAAAGCTGACATATTTGATCTATTTATACAATTTCAACGTCATTTTCTCTGAGTTTAAATTCTTATGAATGTTTACACTATTTGCAGTTTTTACTTCCCTGTAATTGAAAACGACATGTTGATTATAAGCCTCGAGGATGAATTTTTTCAGCCGGACTCAGGGAAAGGGCCCATCATCATTCCAGAAGACATTCTGTTCCCAGAGGATTCCGTGTTAATGAACGAACAAACTAGGAAAATGCTGCTGTAATTGTTAACATCCCTTGTCTTTCAAATATAAATGTGCCATGTTTAAATGGAAAGAATAAACAAAAAAGTTGGTGAATGTACATAAGGCTAGTATGACTGTATATACGTGTGTGTATATACAACTACATAATGAGAATATGTAGATGAAAGCATGTAATAAAGACTTAGAAGTTTACCGATAGATTTCCATCGCATTTTTCATGTATTTTCTGGGAAGAAGATTCACTCCTACCCTTCTTGAAAATGTCTAAAAATAATGTTACATCCAAATTAAATAACTCCCATTATGGAGTGTGAATACACTCTAGTTTGACCGTGTCTATAACAATATCTTTTCCTGGTCCTTAGAATATCGTCAGACAAATTTCGCTGTATACAAATAGATTTCTATACTCCACAGGCTCTTTGTACACTACCTTAGAAATTTCCAAATTTTTGCAATACGAAAAATACAATATATATCAAACACATGTACACAAGCTCTGCCAATTTGGGACTCTTGTTGGGGACCCAGTTGGTCCGCTCATTGAGACGGCACTGCTCTAATCTTCAATGCAGATTTCAAAATGTTTAGTAAAAGGAACCTAGCTAACTGGAATTTAACAAAATTGAAAAAAGAATTGTATATCAAAAGTATCATCAACTTTCAGTCCAACTCATCAACATGACACGAATGAAACATTGGAAGATGTCAATCAGCATTTGACTATACTGGGAATAAAGACAATAAGAGCACTGTTTTCTGAAATGCCTTTAATAATAATAATAAGGGCTATATAAATGTCTAATTTCTCTATAAACCCAATAACCAAATCCATTCTGCGCATAAAAATTATAACAAAACTATTTTGCAACGAATTTAAAATTTACAATATCAAAAAACATTTTACACCTGACTGAAATGCATTTTTACATCCATAGAATAATAATGTACATATGTCATATTGGCCCTGGTAAATACAAACTTGCTAAAATCGTAATGAATTTCCATATATACTCCTTATGATAAAAAAAAACCTGTTGCTTCCAAAATGGATTACACTAAGCGCAATATTTTACAAAGCTAGCCTTTGTAAAAAAATACTGTACTTTGTATAACCTGTTTGCAGTGCAACAGGCTTACAAAGAATTTTCTCAAAAACTGTTGCACTGGAAAGAACGGTTCTTCTCTTTGTGTTTTGTGATGCAGGTAAAGCTAAGAGATCATGTTATGCCGAGACCTGCAGAACCCGAACCTCTATTACCTAGGGAACCATACCGCAGACTGCAGTGGGCAGAAAAAGTGGCATGCATTCTACAATACTTGGTGTCAAATCTGGATTAATGGCACAATAAACGAAAACATTACTAGTATGTCATTGCAAGTCAAAGTCTGCTCTATGCAACAGGATTTTTTTTTTAACGAAAAGCTCTATCAAAAACTTGCACCAACAAGAATTGTCTGCACAAGGTGCAACAGTTTTTTTAGAAAGAGTATACTCCCCTTTGTGTATTATGCCGAGCCGATACTTGGTGTTAAACCTATATTAATGGGACAACAAACAAAAGCATTACTAGTATGCAACTGCAGGCTAAAGTCTGCTTGGAGTGAAAGAGTGGGGATTTTTTTTTTACAAAGGACTATCAAAAACTTGCATCAACAAGAATAGTCTGCCCTAAGTACAACAGTTTTACATAAAGAGTGTACTCCCCTATGTACGTCATGCTGAGCTGCGATGTTAAAAGTATTTATTAAAAATCACTATGATGGCCAGCTATTAATTCAATGACTAGTGAGGCGTAAAATACCAATTATTGTGAAGATATACATTGCGTACTTTTTACCATGGAACTTCATTAAACAAAGCTAAAGTCGTGAAAATGCATTTTCTGTTCCTTAACAATATATTCATATGTAGGCATCCTCTCCCATCACTTTTCATTATATCAGGAAAGTTCTCTGATTGGTGCATTCTGCAGCCACAATTCATGCATAAATTGGTATAACTCATCGGACACAGACACCTAAATAATAAGGAAAGAATTGAAACAAATTTTCATATAAATAGGACAATGTATTCATATTAAAATGTTTAAAAATATTGCACAATTTTTTTTTTGTTATAAAATTATATTTAATCTTTTAATATGGTAACGCTAAGTGTGCTTATTTTTACTTCATTGCCCTCAATGGTGTTAGTAATATACCTATGGTCATAGGGAATAAATGGTTAAGTCAAAAATAAGTGCCCTGTGATTTCAGCACCCAGGGGTTTCAGCAAATTTCAAACCATTAAATTTAGAACATTATTTGAATCACATTGGTGTCAACCAAATTTATACTTTTCAAAAACTGTATATACAGAAAAAGTTCTGAGGTAAAAAATATGTTGCCCTGAAAAATTGTGATTTTATACTTAACCAGTTATACCCTGTGACCACAGATATACCAGTGTAAAAATATATAATGTACATGGTTTTTTTAGTTTATGTTAACATGCCCACACTTTTTTCTATAGACACTGTAAAATCACTGACAGATGAGCAATTGTTTTTAGAGTTTTATGTCCTAGGAAGCTTAGCACCACCTGGCAAGGAAATAGATGGCATAATATCCTTTTCCCTTGAAACCCTTGGTTTCGGTTTGTATTTTATGGTAATAGATTATCAAGGTCACCAACTAAAAACTTATTTGGACATCAGCAATTTTAAAAACTAGAAATTTGAAAGAAAAATTCCTAAATGGAAAGTGTGAAATCCAATTATTAAAACTAATGTGAGTACTGTAAGTCGCAACATCGCCCAGAGGATGCCAAAAGGTTCCAAAAGAATCAGATGCTGTAAATTATTCCATCTGGAGTGAAAAATCAGCATGGTGAGGCTATGGCAGATAAATGACACTTAAAGATCATACGCACACTAACATAAGCGAACCAACGAAGAACAAAGAACATATGTGAACTACTGTAATACAAAGAATATAAGCAAACTAATACGCGAAAGATAAAGAACATAAGAAAACAAAATACATTAAGTAACTTTAAGAGCATAAAGTAACCAAATAATTAGGAATTCCCATGAGACAAGGGCAGCTTTGTCAATAAATGTCAGTTCCCGTATAGCAAAATAATATGTTATAAAAAAACTTATATGCGGAGAAAGGAACGTCATTCTTGTACCTCGGTGGTCTAGTGATTAATTCACCGGATATAACGGAGGGACCCTAGGCCATGTATCTTTTTCTCCCATACATTGAGAGTCTAGTTTGAACTCCAGTATGGGTGTTGAAAATTATTGCCTATGAAAATTCCCTAAAAAAATTACAAAAACTATCCTCATGGCTTTGTGTGTTGATTATTTGGCAACTGCATTAACCCCGAGAAGGGTAATACTTTACAAAAACCTTACATATGAAGAAAGGGAGCACCGTTCCTGTGCCTTTGTGGCCTAGCAGGTAAAGCACCCTGGATCTAATAAAGGGACGCTGGTTCGACGATGCCATGACGATGTCTCTCTTTCTCTTATATACATCGAAATATTTTTTAAATTAATGTTTCAAAATCAATTAACTGTGGCATTAAAATTTGTGCAAATGTTCTTTTAGTCGAGAGAAAATCTTTCATAATTAAAAATTACTTTATATGGAGTTGGGTTGAGGTTCCTTTTAATGTCAGCTCTGAGTGTTGCCAAGGATTCCTTGACGTATTTCCGTACTTCAAGCAAAGTTGGCAAATCAACCGAGATCTAAAATAAATGTACCAACATAAAAATAGGAAAGTCCTAAAAATAACGGACAACAAAATATCGCAAATCACTGGAGGGAAATGGATGCTGCTAATGATTTTGTACCTTTCCGTCACTCCAGTACAGTTTATGGAGGTTTATAACTTTCATTGGAATAACGTACGCTCTCTTCGATTCCTATAAAAACGAAAAGAAACCAATTTAAAAACATTAAAAGCCAGATGAAGAAAGCGTAGATAATGATTTACAGAAAAGTGGCCCCAGTATTTTGCCTCCTGGATATTTCACCCCATGTAGATAATGAGTAGGTTACAAAAATGTAAATAATTCACCTCATTTTTTAACAGTAGAATCCCCCTCATCCGAATTTCCCTTAACCAGAATAACCTTCTATACTATTTATTTATTAAGTATCCACTTAAATAATAACATTAAAAAAATATCCACAGCAGGTCCTTTCAGTTAAGCAAAGTTTGAATAACTAGAGTTCGTTCTAAATGATTTCCACTGTATGAGCATTTTTGCCAAAAAGTGTCGAACAAGTGTCCACCAGGCATGTAGCCAAACTGGGGCCTACAGATAATCTTACTACAGATAACCTTCTTCTGCTTGAAACAAGGATCCGAGAAGCATTTGTCAAATGAGAACATCTAGTCTCTATTTTCTTTGACATTGAGAAAGCCTATGATAGAACTTGGCGTCATGGAATACTTTGTGACCTTCAGGAATGTGGCCTCAAAGGAAACATGGCATTTTTTATTCAAAATTTTCTCACTGATCGTACTTTCCAAGTTCGTCTTGGATCGGTTCTTTCTGATCTTTACAACCAAAAACAGGGTGTTCCTCAGGGCAGTGTCTTGAGTGCTACACTCTTCATTCTAAGGCTCAATAACATCATCAAAAAGGTCCCACACACTGTACAAACATCACTATACGTTGACGATCTCCAAATCTCTTGTCAATCCCGTGACATGAGCAGGCTAGAAAGGCAGTTGCAAATTGCCCTCAATAACATCACTAACTGGACAAATGAAAATGGCTTTACTTTCTCAATAGAGAAGACAGTTTGTGTCCATTTTTGTCGGAGGAGAGGCTTACATCCAGAACCAGAACTCTATTTGGGAAATCATCGTATTCCAGTTGTTCAAAAGGCAAAATTTCTTGGTGTGTTATTTGACCATAAACTTACCTTCAAGCCACACATTCAGTCTCTTAAAAACAAATCCATAAAGCCCTTAATATCTTCAGAGTACTCTCCCATACATCCTGGGGAGCAGACCGTTATTCAATGCTTCGTCTGTATCGTGCTCTCATCCGCTCCAAACTGGATTATGGCTCTGTCATTGACGCCTCCGCTCGACAATCCATCTTGAAAGCTCTTGGCCCTATTTGCCATCAGGGTCTCAGACTGTGTACAGGTGCATTCCGTACCTCACCAGCTTTAAGTCTTTATGTGGAAGCCAACGAACCATCTTTAACATCAAGGCATATGCAGCTGTCTCTTAACTATTATACGAAACTTAAATCACTGCCCACTCACCCTCTTAGGGATGTCATTTTCGAACCTCGTTCCACCTTACTTTTTAATGCTCGCCCTTCATGCATCCCTTCCTTTGGTATTCGGATGGATAGACTAACCAGAGAATTGGGTATAGATTGTCGGAGTATTGCTCCTACACATACTCATTTATCACTGCCATGGGTCATACCTGCCATGGACATCTATTTGGATCTGGTTAACCACAGCAAAAGCACTACACCTAATGCTTTTTACCAGCAGTTATTCTCTGAATTTCGGGATCATTTTCAAGACTCCAATTTCATTTTTACAGATGGATCCAAAACAGAAACAAATGTAGGTTCTGCATTTGTCATTAATAACAGTGCCATTGCAGAAAAAATCCCCCCATCATACTCCATTTTCACAGCAGAACTTTATGCCATTTCCATGGCACTTGCGTATATTTCAACTCATAGCTTAACTCCTTGTATCATCTGTACCGATTCTCAGAGCTCTTTAAGAGCCCTGGAATCTTTTAAATATTCACCTCATCCTATTTTATCCAAAATCCATTCACAACTGCAGCACCTGCACAATCATTCCAATATTAAATTCTGCTGGATCCCTGCTCACATTGGTATCAAAGGGAATGAGGCTGCTGATGCAGCTGCAAGGGCAACGAACTCACCACTTGCTTCTAGCCAACTTCTTCCTTTCTCTGACCTGAAACCAATTATCAAGACCTGTGTGAATCAAAGGTGGCAAGAAGAATGGGATCATCAAACCAATAACAAATTGCATAATATTAAACATACAATTGGTAACTGGCCCTCCTCATACCGTAAAAATCGGAAAGAGGAGGTTCTCCTTGCTAGACTTCGCATTGGGCATTCCCATCTCACCCATAGACATCTGTTGGAAGGAAAACCAGCACCAATTTGCCAAGTGTGCAATGAACCCATGAGTGTTTTACACATTTTAACTCAATGCCCCTATTATAGACTTGCCCGCACTCTTACTTTTAACTCTTCATCACTGTCTGACATTTTAAATGACCATGCTGACCATACGCACGTTTTAAAATTTTTAAAAAGTACTGGTTTTTACTACAGTCTTTGATTTTACCATGTTTGGCGCAGTATAGCCCAGATGCTCTTGCGCCATAAAAAAGCCAAACAATCAATCAAACTGGGGCCAGCAGGAGCACAGCCCCAGTTGCCTCATGCTAGTGCCCTATCGAGCTATCTATATAATATGTAGAACAACACTAATGTTAAAATATATTATCAATTATTAAAAGTTAAAAATATATAAAACTGCTTTTATATACAGCTGTATAAACTGTTTTTATATCATTCTTCCTTTCCCACCCAATTCCCCCTCCATCGAATTTAAAATACGATATAAATAAATAATAAAAGATACAAATAATAGTGATATGAATAAAAAATTATATATGCTAATGTTACAGTATTTGTAGTTGTAATAAACTAAAAAAAAATCATCAGAGAAGCGTTAAATTTATTTGGGGTTATAGTGACATAATGCCTAAATTCTGTACCGCTTCTGGCAATTATTTTATACTCAAGAGTTCCCAAGTGCCCCGCATGCCCTTTGCGTGCCCCAGTTGCAACTGCATCCTGGCTACAGGCCTGGTGTCAACTTAAAAAGAAATAATTAAAAAATAGAACAGAAGGTCACTTCGGCTAAGTAAAGTTTAAATGACCGAGGTTTTACCGTTAAAAAAATTAAATGTTATTTACATTTTTGTAGCCTACTCATTATAACAAAACAATACAAAATTCCACCACGAGATTCCATGACAAGAGTTTAATATAGTATTTCAACACTGGCGTAAGGTTTAAAAACACGACGTTTCGAGAGCCAACTGCTCCCTTTGTCAAGTGAAGGCAGAATTACTACTCGTTATCTAGAGGGGGCGAAATGTTGTGGACCACTTTTCCGATAACCGACATAGAATAGGCTTATCTTTTAAACAAAAGCTTTCAAACAATTGCTTTGTGCTTTTAAGGTGCAAGGATCTGTAGTTTTCCAATGAATCTGAAACTTTGCTGTTAAGGGAACCACACTCAAAACTACGAAGAGCGCAAAAATGGCATGTTTGTTTGTTTGTTTGGCTTTTTTATGGCGCAAGAGCATCTGGGCTATACTGCGCCAGAAAAATGGTATGCATTCTATGATGCCATAAGAAGTCAAACCCAAATGAATGGCACAATAAACAAATAAATGAATTGCCATTGTGTTGCTGTATGTATTACTTTTGAGGAATATGTTCTATTTAAAAAAAAAAATCCCAAATACTAAAAAATTACATAATCTTTTCAGAAACATCTTTATAAAATATTAATATGGTTTACACTAGTCATTAGTGTGAGGTCCAGTTTGTAGAACTATATCAGGGAAGCATTTGTACAAAATTTCATTGCAATATTTTTGCCAGTTTTGAAAATATTAGGGAAACGGTATCAGAAAATTCACTTTTGAAAAATAGGTACTTAACCTTTTTATTTATATTTTCCAATGAATTTATTCAATTTTAGCATGTACTTATTAAGATTCAAGATGGTAATATTTTACATGAAGTTGCTTCGTTTTTAGATGTAAAATGATATGAAGGAAAATTAAAACTGAAAATAATCAAATCTAAGCAATAGAAAGATACAAATGGTGATTAAAGGCCCTTTAACTCACCTTCCTTTTAAATTCCTTTTTTTGGGGGGGGAACACCTGATTACATTTTCAGCTGTACAGAGCGTAATTTTCGGAATTTGTTTTCACACCGTGTTTTTTTTTTTTTTTTTTTCATATTCATAATAATTAAAAGAATTTTTTAAACACCTCAAATTAGGGAGCCCCCTTAACTAATATAATAACTGTATAAATACGTGGTCCAGTTGATAAAAAATGTCATAACCATTACTTTATTGAGGTTATCTGCTAATGTCTGTTGATGAATATGAAAGCATTTCCATAAATGCAACAAACTGTTTAATAATTTGTTGAAGGTTCATGACGCATGTTGAATAAAAGCAGCATTTATCTATTTTGATGACTAGATTAATTGGTTGAATTTTATAGTAAAAAAAAATATATATATATATGGCCTGCAAAAGGGTTGCTGGTATCTAACTGGAAGGAGACCCACATGCTGAACGTATGTGACGATTGTGGAATCGGCCGGGCCAATAACCTAGTGTCCTACTTTGCCTTCCATTGGTGCGGGCCGGGCTTTTTATTTATGAGGCAAATTAATATTTGCTCCACGGATAGAAAGGCGGAAGGGGGAAGGCCAATTCAACAACCCGTCTAGTCAGCGTGGTGAAATTATGGCTTATTCTTCCATTATGTTGACACACCAGAAACCATGGCCCCTAATCTCCAGGTGATGGAGTGCTCCTGATCAAGGCAGCGGTCAGCGTGGCATGAAAGCAGGGAGTGCTAAGAATCACTGGAATGGCTCAGGCTACCGTTTGTTATTGACCTTGGCAACGTATAATGGACGATCCCTTGCTTCTGAAGCAAAACTTCAGGAATTGGAAGAGGAACTTGAAAAGATCAATTGGGACATTATAGGACTCAGTGAAGTCAGAAGAAAAGGTGAAGAATTGGTGGAACTGAAAAGCGGACATTTGTTTTATTATAGAGGAACGGAAACTGGAAGAACAAGTGGTGTTGGCTTCTTAATCAACAAAAGAATTAAAGACTGTCTTCTGGAAGTTGAAAGTACATCAGATCTAGCAGCGAGGCTTGTTGTTCAACTAACCAAGCGATACCAACTTCAAATAGTACAGGTATATGCACCAACATCAAGCCATACCGACGAAGAGGTTGAAGAATTTTATGAAGAAATCAAAGAGTTACACACCAAAGGGAAACAACATATCAAGCTCATTATGGGGGATTTCAATGCAAGAATTGGACAACAGGAACAAGGAGAGACATCGGTTGGTAAATACGGATATGGGGAAAGGAATGAACGTGGCGATCAACTCATCGAATTTGCAGAAGCTGAAAATCTTAGCATCATGAATTCATTTTTTAAGAAGAAACTACAAAGACAACTGAAATTCTCAACTGGATTCCAAGAGACCACTGAAGACCTAGAAAACGTCCTCAAACTAGATGGGTGGATGAAATAAGAAAACAGGTTGGGGTGACGTGGAAGCGAATTGCTCAGGATAGACTTGTGTGGATATATAATGGTTGAATGTAATGATATAATATATCTAAAAAATATATATAGCAAAGATCATTCCACACTGATTAACAGTTAATTCCGGGTGACCAATGGTCACTGACCATGAACACACGACCATTCAGTGACTGCTGAAAGAAGGGGTCAAGAGAGTAGTGAGAGCCATGTAATGTTAAGTGCATATTTGTGGGTCTTCTATGTTGATGTACAGCATAGTAGCTCATTTCCCCATTTCTAGGATTCAAGCATAAAATCAGATTAGGGACCATCACAAATATATCAAGAGCTAGATGCATAAATGATTTCTAATAATAATCGAATCTTACCTGAAATGGATGAGTTAATTTATTTTGATTAATGATCCATTTTAGGTATGACTTGGTTATTAGAAATCATTTACGCATCCAGCTCTTCATATATTCGTGATGATCCAAAGTCCAATATTCTCCCCAAATACCACAAATAGGAAATGAATTAGTATGGCATACATGAAGATAGAAGATCCATAAGTATACACTTGACAGTATAGCAGACACATTATTTTCTTGTGACCCCTCTGTTTTGACAATCATTAAATGGTTGTGTGACCATGGTTATCTAGAATTAACTATTAATATGTTTATTGGTGCAGAATGGCCTTTGCTGTCCTTGGGCCATAAAAATTCAATCTGTTTATTAAAATAGATATCTAAATGCTGCTTTTAATCAATCTGTATCACGAACTTTCCACAAATTATTAAATAATTTGCTGCATTTATGAAAATGATTTCACGTCTATCAACAGAAACTGACAAAAAAAAAAAGTAACAATTATGATATTTCTATTAAACTGGATTACTTATTTTGGTTATTACTTAATTACAGGCCTGTAAGATAACTAGTCTTACACCAACAAATACTCTAAATTTTGTGAAGATTTTTACAGAAATCCTGTTACAAAACAATGTTTTGTCAGAAACGCTGTTCATACTACCTTCAATAATAAAATCATACTTGGAATGGATGTCGACAAAGTACTCTCTTCTGAATTTCAGGAGCAGGTTCATGAGCCGTTTGCAGTAAATCGACCAAAGCATGTCCTAAAAGTCATATGGTTAAAATCAATACATGAACACTGTATTTAAATCTAGTACTATACCTAAGTATAGAAAAAACGGAGCAAAGCAATTACACAAGTTTATGTTCATAACAATTTATGCCAGAGAAACATGAACCAACCATCTTGGCCATAGAGTCTATATGCAATCTTTTTCCCTGGAATGGAGACTTTTTCCACATCAAGACTCAGTTTGATACAAGGTTGGTTATTGATTTCAACTAGCTAAAATGAAAGAAAAAGTAAAACAATAGCAATTAGAAAACCAATTTAATTCAATCTTAAAAAGAAATAGAATCTCATCATCATTATTAATAGCTACTTCAAATACCATCGCTCATAGCAAATTTATACAATGTAGCTTATAACTATCTTAAGCACCATGGTTAATAGCTATAATAAACACCATAGTTAATAGCTACCATAAACATCGTTAATAGCTACCTCAAAC
>QLNU02014176.1:110154880-110167255 GCA_006491805.2 Dysdera silvatica | reverse complement strand
CACCAGCTTCGAATTAACCACGCTTGACTACATTTAAAAGTATGTTGCGTAGTTGTTCGTGCTTTAGGATGCAAGTGTTATTTTATTCATACTGCCCCACATATGGTAAATTTCACATGTCACATGGCTAGTGTGATAAAACCTCTATATTGTTTACCGATTTGTGACTGTTTATAGACTGCTGTTTTCAATCTGTTAATGACCTTTTAGCTAACGCTTTCAAGCCTCAACGAATGATATTTCTATACCACAAATAACTTCTTGCAAACTAATTAATCTATTCTATCACTGTATGCGCCCTATGTTTATCCTGTTCCATTTCCTCTTTCTTCATGCACTTTTTCTCATGAATTTTTTGCATCTTCATCCATTTTATCAATTCTTTCAAGCTATCGCTTAGGAATGCTGACATTAACAAGCAAACTAGCTATTATTTTCACTTGTCTTGGCCATTTACTTTTGTATTTTAGTATTCTCCCTTTTAGAACCTGTTCCAGATTTTCTTCTTGAATACATTAAATAAATTTGGATAATAAAACAAAATTAAAATATATGTTATATAGTTTATTTTTCATACTTCTTTGCAACTTTCCTGTAAGTTTCTCTTGTGACAACAGACAGATAGGCCAAATCGCCGCTATCTAATCGGATTCCAATACTTTTGTAATCTAACTCATTTAGAGCCAAAGCCACAGAACAAAAATTCAGAAGACCACTCCTACGAAGAAAATAGAGCAAAATAATCATTTTGTCATGAAATGCAAAAAAATAAAGATTTTTGTTTTAAATTTGCATTTTTTTTCATTCATAAAGACCAATATAAATAATTGAATATCTTACTACATTGCAAAAACTTCGTTACCTCAAAACGTCGTAGGTGTCGACCAATGCAAGGAAGTTTTCTGGGAAAGCAACGGCATATGTTGCGAAAGCGGCAAGTTCACCATCACTGGCTTGCTCATCTGATGTGTGAAGCAGCTGTGAAAGCTCAGCTCGAAATTTTAAACTTGAAGCAATCATATCGACCATCTCCCCAGTAGCACGATCTTTTAATTTCTGATGCAAAGAAAAGCAAGAGAAAATAGAAATGTAACTTTTGAGGGAAATTCACTAGGTCACCGAAAACATACGAAGCCTTGAAAGGAATTGTACTCAATCTTTTTTTAAGTATTTAAAGTATTTGTATATTTTGCATCTCAAAACTGCATAATGGGTCATCGGAGATAGTTGGGATATACATAGCTGTCAACCTCAAAATCTTAAAATTAGTACAACTGACATCTAAAATTACTACAATTTTTATATGCGAAAATATTAAACAATGTAACTGAGGAAATTAGTGAAAATCATACCTTGATAAAGACATTTAATTAAATTTTAACAATGTAATATAAAAATGTCATCTATTTGCCAAGAATTTGCTTGGTAGAGTTTTTCAGAATGTCATACGTAGCGGACTTGGCTTTTTTTAAGAATTTGTCCTCATATTTTTGCTAATGACATTTTCCTCTTTGCATGGTCTTAACAACTAACAAATGTTCTAGATTTGCATCAGACATTGAACTACGAAATTGTGTCTTATTATTATTATTTTTTTTTTAATCTGACTAAACATGCGTTTGCATTCAGCATTTGCATGTGGCAGAGTTAAAATTAATAAAATAACTCTGCCAAGCCTATTGTATTTTAAAGCACCATTTGCAGATTTTATGTCTTTTACGCAAGACCATTTGGTATCTATTCTTTCCTCTTTGTCAATGTGTTCTGGTATATCATCTACCTGAAACGCAGAAAACTGAGCATGCAGCTTGTCCATTGCTTCTTCTTGACTCTCACTATCTTCGATATTCAACATAACAGGGAATCTGTCAATAAAATATTTGACATCTGCAGATGAACGTTTCTCAAAAAACGAAGCATCTGCAACCTACGCATGTTTTAAAATCTTGTTATTAAAAGAGAATTTATGTAAAATATAATCACAACTCTTATTAAAGTATGAGCGTATTGAAGAATAAAACTTTGATTTTTCTGAGGAGGTAAAATCCTGAACAACTTTTAAAGTTGCACTACCTATCATTAATTCAGAATCATCCTTTTTATTACATCTATCACTGTATTTTACTTCAAGTAACTGGCAGTTCTTTAAAAGTTCTGGTTTTACAAATTTCACTAACAAGTCCATTAAGACAGATCTAAGAAGGTGAATTTTTGACTGGAGGACAATATTTACATCATCAAATGTAGGCAATATAAAATTTAGGAAAAGACAGTAAGCTTTATTAATATTTGACGATAAAAACATGAAGATTCTTTTTTCATGGGTTAAGATATCCCCCGCTTTCAAATGATGTGCACTTGTACTTGCTCTTGACACATTTTCCCTACTGTTACTAGAGGCACACATCGAGGTTTCAACATCCTTAACAGCTTTCTTTTTTGCAGCTAGATCGTCAAGACTAAACATTACAGGTATTTTCTGTTTCTTAACGTTAGTTGGTGCAGCTTTAGTTTTTTGAGAAACGGATATTCTTTCTGATTTAGACTTTGAAGTGGAAGAGCTGTTTAAGGACTTAGTTTTACTCTAGCATCATTTATTTCATTTTTAAAAAAGCTAAGCAATACCTCCCATAACTCAAGTGCTCGTTCAAGACTTCTTCCTAAAGATAACCACTTTGTACAACCATGTTTTAACAACATTTTTGCTTCCTTTTCTTGGAATACTAGCAGCTGTTTTAATGTTTCCTTCCTCTTTCCACTCTTTTGCAAATAATAAAAAATATCGATCAGAATTTCATCGACAGAAACTCGAAGACCAGCTGCTCCCTTTTCAGCAAGGACAGCCAACCACCACCAAATTTTTGTTCACTGTTTTTAAAACAGCTGCCACACCATTCTTGGAACCAATCATCACTGGCGTATTATCTGAACTATTCAGTTGTTTTCAAAAGGAATTTTTTTCCGATTCAAAGTTGTTCAGCAAAAGTTTTCCAATCTTGTGACCGGTTGACTCCCCCGACAAAACAGGTAGTGCAAGCACAGCATAGCCAATTTCACGAACTTCATCATTGTAGAAAATAACAACAATTGGATACAACTGACCATCATTGCTATTACTTCCGTCAGTTACAATGGAGAATGGAGTCACTTTCAGCAAATCCACCACTAATTTCTTTCCACTCAAAGCCATTTTTATTCAGATTAGCACTAGTCTTTGTCCTTCCACAGTCATAATTTTTTTTAGCAGTCCCGCAGCGAGGGAACTTTTTTTTGAACAATGGTCCAGTATGATAAGCAACAGAAATAGGAAGGTCATGTTCAATAATGAATGCAGTAAAAAGGCATTCTGCTTTAATAACATCGTTAGCTCCAGTTGTTTTATCAAAAAAAGACACAATATTTGAATTCTTTTCTAAATTACGTGCAAAATCACGATGTTTTTTGGAATGTACATGTACTTTTACATCGTTTAAGCCATCATGTGAAATACTGATATCACTCGCACACAATGAACAAAAGGCAAAATGAACACCTAAGCGAGACTTCACAATGCAAGAAAACTCCTGCGTGTAATATTATTTAGGCTTTACTGTGGACATTTTACAACAAGACGGCGGCTGTGTTGTTCACTCTGTGAGGCATTGCCACGCAACTTGTTCACAACTGTCCCAAATTATCTTGGAAAAGCTACCATGGCCAAACTGGATTATGCATGCTTGTAGTGGTGCTTAATGGCTTGGACACTTTACATATATCTGGGGAATCGCTAGATGGCGCTGATTGCCAACCCTACCACACAGATTAGATCACTGCCTTTCGTATAAAAAGGGGTCCAATTAGCGCTATCTACCAACTAAAAATGATTCCTAAAATTCTATTCTTTTCAGAAGTGTGCAGGCCGCTATACCTGCATAATGCAGTTTGGCTGTGACTCTACAGAAAAAGTAGGTGAATTTATGTACATCGGTTCTATTTGGCAACACTGATATAGAATTTATAGATTTTGTATTATTGCCAAACCTAGTGAATTTTTTAGCAGACTGGAAAAAAAAGAGCACAATTTGCCCCAAGCTAACAGCACTAACTGCAAACTAGTGGTTTACGAATAAAATTATCAAAATTCGTACATCTTTTGATTAATTCATATAAAGGGGGAAAATTTGGTACATTGTACTGACAAGTCGTACAAGTTGGCAGGTATGGATACATAACGAACGTTATCTAGCAATCACCACTTCATGACACTGGAAAATTGATGCTCAGAATTACAACTGCTATCATAATTGCCAATTACTCAATGCTGAAAAGGGCCTGGCATGAAATTAATTACTGACTGGATGTACTGTGTGACCAATGGCGAATACACACTGAAAATAATTAATTATTCAGAAGCAAAACTTCTTACTTTTAGCTCTGAATTTCACAAAGAGTAAAAATTTGTATTTATTACCTTTTTTATTATTATTATTATTTTAAAAAGTGCAAAGGAACTTCTTGGAAACTCGGTGCATATTTCATACTCATAAAATAAATAAATGAACAGCATGGTTAAGCAGTGTAATTACATTCATTGTACAGTCTTCTAGGCTTGAAAATGACATGATGAATGCATGAGAGTGAGTTCCTGTGACTGGAATGCCATAGAGTTTGCCTGCTAAAACATTGCTTGTAGCCGAAAAACCTGAAACGAATAGTTCATTTGAAAGCAACCTTATAACAAACACGGGCTATTAAAGTCAAAAAGCAAATTAGAAAAGGATTAAAATGTAAAAAAGAATCATATCTGACACCCTAGAAATCTGATACATTGGAAGTACTGCCCTACACTTTTTCCAAGGAAGGCAAATATGCTGTATCTCACCATATTTTTCCTTAGTTATTAAGTGGTTTCCACATCATACACAGATGTATAATTTGATTTTTTTTCAACTTCATGATTTATTTTTAGAATTACCTTTTTTTTACATACAGTAAATTATCGATTATCCATGCTCAATCAGTAATGGGTCAATAATATGATGCTTACTTAAAAATAAATTTCAGTACATATTACGTTTCACACTTCCAATAAAAACGAACACATTGTAGTTTGCACAAATTATGTTACATTTATATTATCGATTCTTTTAAACAGTGAAATCTATCCACAATGTGACAGCCTATAATGAGAAACTAATGCATTATGATACTCCCTGTGGTTCCAACAGATTCCCTATAGTATTTATATTCATTAAATTTGTCTACAATGATAATTAATTTTCAGTAAACCTGTATATAATAATAAATTTCCATTTTTGTTTGTTTGTGGTTTTATGGCTCATGAACTACAATGGTTATGCTGCGTCGAGGCCTACTGTTTTCTGAGGAATCCGAACCTCTTAAAGCCTAGGGAACCAAACCCCAGACTACAGTGAGCAGTACGATCTTTATGAGATTTCTGAGTAAGCTTTCTTTGCGCTGTTGGGAGTCGAACCTGGTTTAATGGTGCACTAGGCGAACGCGTTACCACACTATGCCACCGCAGGACAAATTTGCATTTTTCAAATACGTACATTGTATCCAAGACCTTTTTAAGCAATACAGCTTTTGACAATCCATTAATACTGTAGAATATCAACTTTGTCTATAATAATATCTTTTCCCGGACCCTAGAATATAATTATAGATTAACTGTACATATTTGAGTACACTGTAACATATCTGAGTAAAAAACTACTTCCAAAAGGCAACCGTTCTGCAAGACCGAAAGAGACTATTAAATCAATAAGATCTGTTATCAATATGAATTCATTATACTTTTCCAAATCAACAGATGACACTCATTTAAAAATATTACATTTTTGTTTTTCTCCATGCTATTTTCTTAATCCTCACATACACTGAAGTGCCAGAAAAACTGGCACAGGCGTGCGTATGCAAATAACGGAGCTTTGCAACCAATCAGCGTAACGCGATGCGGTCGGCAGCACCTATATAAGAAAATAGATGTCTGGAAATGCTGTTAGATCGGTTCTTGCCGCTACAATGGCAGGTTATCAAGATTTAAGTGATTTTGAACGTGGCGTTATAGTCGGCACAAGAGAGATGGGACATAGCATCTCCGAGATAGCGACAAAATTTGGATTTTCGCGTACGACCATTTCACGGGTATACCGTGAATATCAGGAATCCGGTAAAACATCAAATCTCCGACAGCGGTGTGGCCGGAAAAAGACCTTGAAAGAACGGGACCTTCGACGACTGACGAGAATCGTTAAACGAGATAGACGTGCAACACTTCCTCAAATTGCCGCGGATTTCAATGCTGGGGCATCAACAAGTGTCAGCGTGCGAACTGTTCAACGAACCATCATTGATATGGGCTTTCGGAGCCGAAGGCCCACTTGTTTACCATTGTTGACTGCACGGCACAAAGCTTTACGCCTCGTCTGGGTCCGCCAACACCGCCATTGGACTGTTGATGACTGGAAACACGTTGCCTGGTCTGACGAGTCTCGTTTCCAATTGCATCAGGCGGATGGACGTGTACGGGTATGGAGACAACCTCATGAATCCATGGACCCTACATGTCAACAGGGGACTGTTCAAGCTGGTGGAGCTTCTGTGATGGTATGGGGCGTGTGCAGTTGGCGTGATATGGGACCCCTGATACGTCTAGAGACAACTCTGACAGGTGACAGGTACGTAAGCATCATGTCCGATCACCTACACCCATTCATGTCCATTGTGCATTCCGACGGACTTGGACAATTTCAGCATGATAATGCGACACCCCACACATCGAGAGTTGCTACCTGAGCGCCCCAGTGGCGCAGTGTGGTAACGCGTTCGCCTAGTACGCCGTTAATCCGGGTTCGACTCCCAACAGTGTACAAAGAACGCTTACTCAGAGATCTCATAAAAAGATCGCACTGCTCACTGTAGTCCGGGGTTTGGTTCCCTAGGCCATAAGAGGTTCGGATTCCTCGGAAAACAGTAGGTCCCGGCGCAGCATGACCATTGTAGTCTTTGAGCCGTAAAACCACAAAACAAACAAAACTGAGTGGCTCCAGGAACACTCTTCTGACTTTAGATATTTCTATTGGCAGCCTAAATCGCCAGACATGAACATTATCGAGCATATCTGGGATGCCTTGCAACGTGCTGTTCAGAAGAGATCTTCACCACCTCGCACTCCTATGGATTTGTGGACTGCCCTGCAGGATTCCTGGTGTGAATTGTCTCCAGGATACCTTCAGACATTAGTCGAGTCCATGCCACGTCGTGTTGCGGCACTTCTGCGTGCGTGGAGGGGCTACACGATATTAGGTGTGTCAGTTTTTCCGGCACTTCATTGTATATATATATATAAAGTGGCATAGCCAAATTTCAGACAGTGGATAATCAACCATAATATAGCATTCATCCGTGCCTTAAGTAAAAGTGTCATAATTCACATGATTTATTTTCACATGGTGCCCTGTACATTCATATAACGTATATAACATATAGTAAACTCTTAGAATTGCTTGCTTGTATTTTATTACATAAAGACAATGAAATGGGGCATGTTGTAACAAGACCTACATTTTCGAGAAATCGAATCACTAATTCCTAGAAAACCGATCACCAGACCACAACGGACCATGGTGGAAAAAAATGACATGGGTTCTACAGTACCATTTGAATCAAAACTAAATTAACGGAGTCAGTGATGAATACATCACCACTATGCCATTGTAAGGCTCTTAAATTGCAACTTAAACTGTAAAACAGGGTATGACATGATTTTTATGGATTACTACTTATGAACAAATTTTCAAAACGTTAAAAATACACTTAAAAATTCGAACACATACAATTTGCTTTACCTCCAATGAAAGTGTATCTGGAAGCTGACAGCCCTCCATCTGGACCCTGTGCACGCCTCAACCCAAATTCCAAGAGATCAACACCAGGACCTGCAGCTATTGTGAATCTGGCAGCATTTGTAGCAACTAAACTAAACAGAAAATAATGCTAATTTGCAATAAGTAACTTAAAAACAAGTTATAAAAATATTTCAGATGCTCCGTGCCTTTTCATTTTATGCCATGTAGGATGCTCAGGTGTTCTGAGATGGGACCAGGAGCTTTCAGCAACTTCCAAACCACAGGATAAATATTATATTATAAATACAGTAGAACTGCAATATAGTGAACTTCTGAACATTGAAAATCTCTCTCTCTCTCTCTATATATATATATATATATAGAAGTTTTGGCGAATGCTCATAATCATTAGATACGACATTTTTCTCATGACAAATCAGATTTTTTTTCACCTGTTATCGGTAACAGATGATGTATTTTTTCAATGGTAAAAAAAAATTCTTTAATGTTGTAGAAGAACATGGGAACAGAATAATAATGATAACAATAGAATGCCTAAAAAAAGGTAGTGCCTTTAAATTTTGGTGTTCTCCCTAGTGTCCACAATTATACAAAACTGTGAATTCGTTATGAAAATCTTTGAAGATGCCATACTTAACAGGAGACAGTCTAAAATTTTGCTATGGTTTTCAATTTGCTAAATACATTCCTGACAATGTATTTCATAGACTTAATAAGCATAAATACCTTTATAATAAATCACTGTTGAAATTTGTTGTAGAGAAAGACAGAAAGTTTATTAAACAAATATAAATTCGTATGAATCCAGCATAAATATGAAATTTTCAAAGAATATCCAACACTGTATTTCATATCGATTTTTAAAAATTATCTACACGAATGTAACTTGTACATAATGTGTTTCATATTCACCCATTCATAAAGAAGAATGCAAAGATTAGGAAAAATGGCTCTAAATATACAGGGTGTTCAAAAAATATCTGGCTGAATTATAAAAGATGGTAGCGGGAAAAACAATTTGGTCACAGAATATGTGTCCGGAAATAGGTGATAAAGTGCACTGTTCAAGTCAGTTAATAACGTTTTACAGTGGCATAAAGCGTCATTCCATGCTGGAATTTTCAACGGTATGCATCGCTACATGAATCTAGAGCTTCTGGATATCCATCTGACGTATAGGGTATGGACAGAAATGAACAAGCTGCTTCTAAAGTGTTATGGAAGCCACTGGATTGGTCGAGATGGACCTGTTCCTTGGTCATCATGCTCATCAGATTAATCATGTTTCTATTTCGGGGGGGGGGGACACGTGCAGAGCATATGATACCCTCCCTTTGACTTTGATTCAGATCTTGTCACCTGTCTGTCAGTTGCTGCATTATTGTTCATCAGGGAATGACTGGAAATTATGAAAACGTATGTAAATCCTTGCACAGGCAATGTGAATCTTGTGTTTGTGGCTGCACTTTGGAGTATCTGCCATAAAAACAGGATGCATTAAAAGTTTTGTTACATTTCATTTGGTCCGTCTTTAATTTTTTCACTTTTCAAATCTTTCTTAGCCACAAGTGCTTAAAAGTGGCATTTCTGGACACATATTCTATATGGCAATAAAAGTTTATTTTCATGCCCTCTACCACCCTTTGCAATTTAACCAGATATTTTCCAAGCACCCTGTATAATATACTATGTAATACAATAAAAACATTGTTTCTGTATATCAAAATTATTTATAGAACTGTTGTTATATGGATAAACGTAAATGCCATTATATGAATAAATGTAAATGTCATTATATGGATAAATGTAAATGTCATTACATAGATATGTTGTTATATGGATAAATGTAGTTATATGGAGGTTCTACTATAGCTAAGCTTAACTAAAATGGAGCCAGAAATCAGCAAAAATGAAATTTACTGAAAGGGTTTCCTCAAATAATCAAGGACGTTGTGGAGGAAATAGAGTCATTGCAGCTATATCCGACTCTCTCATTTCCGTAGCTCATACTGAAAGGTATTTCTGGCTTACGATAATTGGAGATGAAAAAATTTGTTATACACACACACTGGCTGTATTTGGAAGCAGCAATCTCTGGATTACCATTACAGTGCCTTGACTGCTAAACAACTATCTACAGCCCTGAATGCCTCTTTTCTCATATACAGCGAAAAATCATTTCCATTGATGGCAGTTATAACAACCAGAAGCATACAACAACAGAATCAATGACAGAACTTTGGTTTCATGTTCTTTTGAAAGCTAAACATATTGTTTATGAGGACTCAGTATACCACACCAGCGCTTTCATAATGTCAATGTTTTCCACACAATGGATTCAGTAATTGGCTGTAGCAACTTGACAGCTCATCAGAGGTAAGTGGGTGTGTCAGCCTTCTAGACAATACTCAAATCACATCGTTCTAGTTCAGAAAAGGGTTTAAGAATATAAACGTACAAATATGTTTAAAAATAATTATATATTAAATAAATATAAAAATATATTACCATACTATGTTAAAAATAATACTGCTTGTAACAACAGTCGATTATAACAACCAAATTTGCGAGGTCCCCTGACAGGTTTTGGAAACCATTTCCACTACATGTGCTGCCAAAAAAGTTTCCTTAAATAATTAAGGAAATTTATTATGGTCCACACCGGAACCTATATTTGTTTTTTAATATTTAATAGCCAGAGAAAACTAGCTGCCCTTGAGTGATTATTGGTACAAATCCACACTGAATATGCGGAAAATTTTATTTTCCTCGGTATTAGGAATCAAATATAGGTTCTTGTATAATTTTAGAAGTAGAGTAGCAGAGAATTTAAATTTTGGTGGTTAATTCTTCCACAACCTTTATTATTTACTTATGGAGGTCCCTTTTGTAAACATACACGTGAGAAAAGAACAATGCAGATGTGTACTCGGTGAAATAGGAGATGAAGGCCACCACTGGAGATCAAAGCAAATTTCTCTACGGCAGCATCACATAATTTTCTTTAAAGCTACTTAAGCCCCCACCCCCAACTACTAAGTTTTACTGCCCTGACACTACTGGCTGTAGTACTTACTACTCCAGAGAGAGTGGTCAAGGCACTAGATAAGTAATCCAGGGATCGCTACTCATCCAGCTTTAGTGTGAGGTAAATTTTCTTTTCTCAAGCTATTATGAGCTAAAAAAAATGGGTTCCAGTGTAAACCATGATATAATATAATAAATAAATAACATGGATTGAGCATCCCTACTTCAAAGTGCTTAAGATTTAGGAAGGTGCGATGTGGTCAGCGTGTATGAACTCTCATACATTTAATGTTCAACTGAAACCATTCTCACATCATAAGGTGACATTTCTTTGCTGTTTTTTCTTTCACACATAGCTTGTAAATATTTTATAAGAGAAAGCTATCTCCTAATAAGAAGTTGCTTGCTGGAAATAACAATACAATTTAGAAGATGAAAAAAGGCGAGGTGTAGTTTACATTTTATAGCACATATCTTACTCTGCAGAACGTAGTTTATGGACAGTCTCAAACAGCGAGTTGCTGTTCTGTCCCAAGACAGATTGTCCCAAGTACAGATTACAGACACTCAACCATTGTTTACAGAGTGATTCAAAAAACAGAAAGTTAAAACTCCCTGTACAAACTTTAATGGAAAATAGAGTACACTAAAGCAAAATGTTTTCATTAATGGAAATATGTCTGCAGATACAACTTACAGCTGTATAATGATCTTTACACATGAAGCGGCTTTCACATGTAAGGTAGTATTTAATGTTCACAATGCTCATGTTTAGGTGCAATGCAATGCACATATGGAACAGATACATGCTTATCATATAATTGGGATTTACATCTGCAGACATACATTCATTAACATAAAAGTTTTCTTTCAGCGTTCCTTATCTTCCTTAAGGCTGTAGTACAAAATGCTTCAGAACATCCTGTGTTCTCTTTCTGAAGAAAAAAAATTACATAAAGCCAAACTAGGTAAATTACATAAAACCAAACTAGGTAAATTTCAAATGGCTTTTGGAACATAGTGCAAAAACAATTAAAAAATTAGCAACTAGGTTTAAGTTATACATGCATTCTCACCTGGGATAATTAACAAGTGTGAGTAAAGTTGTTTCGAGCAACTGAATAACAAGCAGGGGCCCCTCTACCCTTAAAAGTGGAATTTTTGGGAAGACCACCGTTCCTTCGGGAAGAGCAAAAAGCTTCACATCTTTCGCTGTTAACCGGCTCAGGAAATCAAAAAAGGCTGCATCTACAGTACTAGGCATTATTGTTTTCAGATATTCAATATCTGCAAAAAAAAAGAAAAATAAATAAATACCTACAGCAGCCATTCTACAATCAAATCTATCAGGATGCCTATTTTAAACCATTCTGCATTATCTTATGTACAGTGGTGTAGTCATAAAAAAAAAAAAAAGTGGCCTAGCACTCTTCCAAATCAAGGATAGATCCATGTAAAAAATGAGGGATAGGGGCAG
>QLNU02014176.1:110100100-110133600 GCA_006491805.2 Dysdera silvatica | reverse complement strand
AAATCTAAAATCTATATGAATACCTGTGGTTTTTAAACCAAAAAAAATTTGAGATAAAAAAAGCATTTTAAAACACCACGTCATCAGGTTGCTGAACAACATTTTGCAAAACTTCTGAATCTCAAAGTTCAGAAAAAAATTAAGTTTTGTTATCCCCCCCACACACACATATATATGTATGTATGAAGTATAAAAATTAATAAATCAAATATTAAAGTAAAAAACTTTCTTCTGATTTTAAATTAATTAAAAAAACTACGCTATACTGCTTTAAAAAAGTATGCAATCGCCGTGAATTAATTTCACTTTAATATCAAGTATTTGAATTTATAAGTTAGAAAATAATAAGTGAATGACTACTTATATATATATGATCATTTCATCTGTTTTCTTAACTTATAAATCAAATCATAATACTCAATATTTAAAGCGAAATTGATTCCTGGTGCATACATAATTTTCTTAAATTAATGCAGCATATATTTTTTTTTTTTAATTTCTAATCAGAATAAAATTTTACTTTAATATTTTAACCATTGATTTTTATATTTAAACAATTTTCCTCTTTTCCAAAGGTGAAAGGGCTGGTCACAAATACCCTACACATATTTTTAATAAGGATATTACTATCAATACCGTGAGGTACATTATGCACACACACAAAAAAAAAAAGAGATAAATCTTCTGTGAGGTATAGTTCTTTTTTTTTTTCTAACGTCCTAGTCGTGCAGTCTTCAGACTTTGCTGGATTCATATTCAGCACTCAAGTTAGCTTGGTCGTATGTACAGTGGGATGATGTCAGTGACCTATATGTGCCCTTGTGGATAAACGACTGATGCTGTTTAGTGTTTAGCTGACAAAAACTGCCAAACAATATGATTCATGATTACTTATGATTGGTGTAGGAGGATTTTGTTTTTCTTCAAAATATAAATATGGCATAACTTTGCACAGTGTTAAGCTAAATGTAAGTGGATTATATTATAGGTCTCGAATTATGCTTCTGCATTGGGGTGGGGGATGGGGGGGATCGGAATTCACACATGTGTTAATTGCTATTTGTAGTATTTATTCAGTGTACATTGTCTTTGAATTGTACTCAGATGGGTAGCAAGTATTACTTCCTGGGAATTTGGCCCAAAATCCATTGTGTATTAATTTGTGTGCTTAAGAATATTCGACAACGTGCAAGTTGTGCTATTAAACAACCCTTGCAACACATAAGCAAAGTCTTAGCACCCTATGAAGAAATATTTAGATGGTGAAACTGAAAACTAACAAATAGACTAAAATTTCAAAGTCATAAACTCATTTACATGTTAAAGCAGAAAATTACTAAAAATGTTTTAGTGGTGTGGGATATTAAAACTGATTTAAAATAAAGTATCGTCTGATCCACGGTATATTTTTTTTTCATGAAATTACAATGGAGCTTGCTTATAACAAACATGGATATAACGAATTCACCGTTAGTATGCTTTAATGCATGATATATATATTGAATGAAGGTTAAAGCACAGATAATCCTCTGATCACTTTACTTTTGCCATAACCGGGTGTGTATGTGGAAATCATTTTGTCCAAATTTTCCTGTTTAATGTTACTTAGTTATGGTACTGTGAATTTCCTTTTAAAGTGTTCATTCATACTATCGTCTTGAACAGTCTGTCTATCTAAAGGGAGGAATCTTGCTATTAAATAAAAAATTATAGAAAAAAAAAATTCTGTGTTTATAAAAATAAATTATTTGTAAGAAATTTTCATTATGATTTTGTATATATTTCTGTTGTTGAACTTCTCACTTGCTATAGTATTGCTGATTTTAAGGTTTGTTAGGTGTATATTGTAAGATTTATTTTGGATGGTTTTGTTGGTTGCATTATCTCTCTTGACAGATTTCAATGAGTATTTAAATTTATAATGATGCTCAGGGATCTCTCACTTAAGTCTTTCTCTCCCTTTTTTTTCTTTTCGCAGTTACTCTTTTTTCACGTCAGTTTTATCATTGTAGACGTTACATTCTTGCTTGCTCTCTTTCTCTCTCTTTGAATTTTAGAAGACGATTTCTTAAAAAATACATCTTTTGAGGAATAGTTATTCTCATTCAATGAACCATTCAGAAAAAAGAACGATTCTGCCTGTCTCCAGTTATTTTCACTTATTCTTCCAGTGATTAGCGTTTGCTGACAGAAATTTTCCCATTTGTGACTGAGTATTGTGCGTATTATGGCTTTTGCCAACTTTTTATTTGTGGACTACATTCATTACCTGTGTAAATTTTATTTTTTATGATAGATGTCTGTTGAAGAAGGTTATGAACTAGAAGAAGTCGAAAATATTGTGACGCCAACTCCTTTGCCAATTCTGAAACAAGAAGAAATTATGGCTCCAGATATTTTTGCTGGAACCTATGCCCATCGTGGACGGACAACAAAACGAACCACATGGGATGAAATTGCTCAGAGAAGCAAACTACAAACCCTATGGGGCGTCAAAGTTTTTCGAGGTGAGAACTTACATTTTTGATATGCCATTTCCATGTTTAATTGCATTGTTAGATGAGTTTGTATGTTATTCTCTAGCTTAAAGCAAAGAAATTAAGAATTGTTTCTTTGCCTTCATGTTGTGTGGTAAGTGTTACCTTATAACTTCGAATTTACTTTTTGGACTTTTGCTATGCTATATGAAGGAGAATATAGAACATATACATTTCACAGTTTGCAGTTTACTTAAAGTGTTGAAATTATTTTCACTTTAAACATTTAATTTAGTTTGGGTTTGTATGCTGCATCCTTAAACCAACAATTATTTCTAATTTAATGTTAAATAGGATATTCTGTTTATGAATAATGAGCTGATAATTGATATACTATTCATACTCTCTCATTGGAACAAAATATTAAATCTATGTTAAGTGGGGAAAGGCAGCGATTTGCAGATCTGGCATTTTAGAGAGCAAGTTTTTATGATCATGGAGTTAAATCATGGTCATTATTTTTTTACAGTCCATTAGATCAGTGGTTCCCAACTTCTTCAAGCCGCGACCCATTTTTACAGTAGCCAAGCAATCCACGACCCCCTCTGTCCGTCGCTGCCACATTTGCATAATAAAAGCATTTTTAACAGAGTAAAGAAAACACATTAAATACAAAATTATATTAATTATAAATATAAAGTTAACAACCATTAGTAGAATATTGCAATGTGTGTAGCCATGTTGAAATATAAAAGCGTTGGAAACATTTGGTATAAAATTCCTTATAAAAATAATTGCAACTAAAAATAGTTACGGTGACTCCCATGTTGGGAAACACTGCATTAGATCATCATTCATGTTTCACTAGATCGTAGTTCATTCATAGGTTCTATTAGATTGTAGTTCATTCATATATATGCGCTATCAGATCTTAATTCATTTATATGTTCTATTGGATTGTAGTTCAGTCATATGTTCCTTTTTCTGTAGAATGGCTGCAGTCAAAAGGAAGCCATCGCACTTTTGAGAATCTGGAAGCGATCCTCCTCGCTAATGTACTGGAAGAGTTTTACGAGAACCTCACTAAACCTGATGGTGAAGAATATAGTGTCAGCACTATGCACACAATTCGAGCCAGCATAAGCCGTTATTTAACACTACCTCCGCAAAGTAAGCCCTTTAGTATTATACGTGACAGGGAGTTCAAAAAAGCAAATGAAGCCTTTTATCGCCGCATTCGTAGGCTACAAAGCCCCAGGCAGAATTATTCTTTCCCTACGGGACCTACCACAATGTGGCAACCTCAGCCTGCTACGTCGACTCTCGGCCTAGCTTGCAATACCAATGGCATCATGTTATTGCACCTCAATTCTCAGTGAATGCTGCGAATGGCCCTCAGCATTAATGTTTATCGCTTTCTTCCTTCCTTTTCTTTTTTTTTTTTTCCATTTAAAAAAGTCTTTGTGCATACAAGATGGAATTATTAATCCAGCCGTATCGTAGATTATCGTCAACTAGTTTAAAGTGTGCAAGGCACACATAGGTTAACAAAAATCCATTATACAGTTTGTGCGTTGTTCTGTTCACCCGGTGACCTTTTTCGTAACTAATAGAAATGATGATGTGTCGAATGTTAAATTCTGGACTTATTTTTATACTCAAAAGCATCCTATTAGCAATTCATTAGACATAGGGTGCCGGCAAAATACTTCCGTAGGTTTTAAAAACTTGGAGGCAAAATTTTTGTAAGAAATCTTCTCGTAAGATTATTTATTTTACCAACACACCTGTTATGGATTGTGCGATGTTTGTAAGGCGAAGAACTGACTAATAGTTATATCATGCTGGTAAGAAGTAGCTGCTGCTTCTTTGAATCGGTTCATTTTATTAAAGGCCCTGATTTTTCCAGCTGCGAATCTTACTTGCAGAATACTCCTCAACATCACGCAAGAGACTACAAGAAGAGCAACATTGTGGTGAACGATTTACCTTTTTGTGACGTGTTCTACTTACCTTAGGAGTCCTATTACTTTCCCGTGTATATGTGTGTGTGTTATTTATCGCGTGTGTGAGTCCAATCGTGAGCATTCTTCACAACTCGGTTTATAAAAAAATCCATTTGTAGTGTTTAAATTTGTTATTTATGAGTTTTCCTCTATTATTATTCCTTTTTTCCTCAACAAAGTGGAATGATTTTGTAGGCTTCAGTTGCCAATTATGATTTTGGATTTTTTTTTTTTTTTTAAATATGGTTGTTCTTACTTAATTTTCAATCTTGCATATACGTCATACAATTAATATTCCCCCCCTCGTGTCTGTATTTTTGCTTGTGTTCACCGGACGAACGTGTCGTTTCACTGTAAATAGGACGATGATTAGATTTCTCTCCCTAGCCCCCTATTTTTAACAAAAAACTTATGTTTATATGAATGATGGGCATGTACGAGTGTTTTCTTTTTTGCTTTTTATATGTCTCGTGTATAGGTTGTATTATATCTTTTTTTTAGTATGTTGTAGTTCAGATGTGCGGGGAATTTTTGCCCCTAGTAATTGCTAGATTGGAACCAGTCCCATTACGTATTTATTAATTCACGTAGACTTGTTGAACTCTATTGCTGTGCAATTTTTAGTATTGTGTTTTATTAATTTTTGAATTTATAATTAATGCAAATTGAAAGATGGTTTTTAAATAAATGGCATCGTCAATTTATTATTTTTAATTGTAATTGGAATCATTCAAGCTATTGGGGAGTTTGCGAACACTTCTGAAAAATCTGCTCCGATGTAAAAGTATTTTTAGTGTTTTTTGGAGTGTGATGGTTTGAAATTTGGGTTAGTATCGCTTGATTTCTAATTGATTCATCAGGAAGCCATTTCCGTCCTCTTACATCTGTGGTTATAGATACAGGTGAAAACGGAAACGTAATAGTCTACAAATTATTCTTTCTAGATAGTGAAATTGTCACACGTTTGTGAAATTGCTTTGTTATGTTGTATGTTTATGGTTTACATTACCTGTAATTATTAATGTAATGGTGTATCGATTACCACTAATTGTACAAATTACCCATAATTAAATCTTTGTTAATGATTGAGCATTAAAAATGGACATTCATTTTTAACTCCTTGAAGCCTAAGTGTGTGTGTAAATTCTGTATTACGGCATTTGATTTCAATATTGTAACATTTCTAAAGATCTACAGTGTGATTTTAGACAGGACACGAATGTTCGTTTTAACACATCGTGATTCTGAGATGATGTTAAACGTTTTGTCATCTTAAATTATCTTCTCAGGAGGCTTTGAAATTTGATGACCAGCCTAATTGAGGATAACTACACAGCCATGAGGAGTACATTCTCATGACCCCTTAGGGTACATACACATATACATTGGCTCTGATGACATAAAAATATTGGGGGGACAATATGCCAGTAGAAGGCATTTTGTTTGAAATTGAATGGGGATATGGAACCCTAACACCAACATTGGGGGGAATGGGTCCCCTACCCCTGCTAATGGCGCTCATGCACATATATCTTCATCATCCACCATTATCAAATCAGAGACATATCTCTCTATCATCACGCATATATGTAATGTGGTGAAAAAAAATAGAGAATTTGAGAAGCTTACTGTGCTGAATAGATATATTGGCAAGCTTACCATTTAATGATGGATTCAAACTTTGATCCCACAGCCAAAGTCTAATGGTATGGTGAGACTCGTGTTGTCACCTTCCCAGGGAGTGACATATATATATATGTGTGTTTGCCTTTTTATTTATTTTATGTATATTACATTTTTTGCTTAAATAAAAAAATGCAATATTTTCAATTCCTCTGATTGTTTTAGTTTATAAAATCCTTATTTTTTTAATAAGGGACTCCCTCAAAATCGGGTTGCACTAGACTAGTCTTTTAGCTTAATCCACCATTAAGCCAACCGCTACGTCTTGTTTAAAATGTGAGCAAAATACGTATTTTTTAAAAAAAATAATAATGATCCTTATCATTATTATTTTTTTAAAAAAATAATAATGATCCTTATCATTATTATGTCATTTTTAATTAATAAAAGTTCTCCCCTTGCCCCATCCTGCAGCATGACAGTTGTATGGCTTTCAGCTGGCATGTGTGTGATCAAATTTCTTAACTGTGTATAACATAACCTTGGCCATATGTAAATACACATTGTATTTTAGAAGTCACATACGATTGTCTCTCCTATCTCAGACAGTCCATTGAGTGACATAACATTGAAACTGGCAAAGCTACTGATTTTTTAAGTGCACATAATACATTATACTAGTAACTTTATATCATTAAAAGAATGTTTATTAACCAGTGATGCTTTGAGTACTTAGCCAACGTATCATCTATCAAAGTAGCTTCTTCCTGCAACAAATATTTTCGATATTTCAGACCCCACAGTGACTCAAATTGCAGCCACATGGTAACCCCCCAACTGAAATCTAAAATGTAATGTGTGAAATGTAAAAATGTAATTTTTTAACCCCCATCCTTTTGAGCGCTCTTATAATTTGTTTCTAAAAGTAGGGGAAAAAAATAATAAAATTTGTCAAGTTAAAGTTCAGTTTATTATTTTTACCCCCTCATCATTCTCACGGTTTTGTTTTTTTATAGCGATTTCATATTGCTATGGCATTTTTTATTCCTTAAACAAAAGTTCTACGTCTTTAAAACTTTTACATTTTCCTATTCATTTTTTTTTTTAATTTATGATATAATTTGTTTTCTTGAATTTATTATAGGTATGGATGTTCCTAATTTTGAAAGGAGTGGCATAAGTGCTATGCGTTTCATTTCTTTTTTTAATACTGATTCCAAGTTCGGTTTTTTAAAGAACATTTTTGGTGTTCCAATTGCTTTTGAGTGCACACACGTCTTTGATTCCCAATTACCTTGGTTGTATGTGAATATGGCATGTTTTGCAAGTCATGTTAAGGTACCTGGCCCTTCCCAGCCAACCCACATTCTATGACCTTGTTTTGGGATGTCACTGAACAACGCTGAAGTAAGTGGCGAATTGTGTTGTGAAGTCACCTTAAATCAGTGGTTCCCAAAAATTTCTGGTTCATGGCAACCTTAGTGAATCAACCTGTCCACACACAGTTTGGAAACTACCTACTTAAGCCATCGATCTTCTTTCAGATAACAGCCGTCTTGAATAGCGAGGGTTGATGAAAGGCCATCGTAATTTTTCACATCTTGGTGCTTCTGTCAACTTTTTTGTGCTAAATAATTATATGGATTATTAATTAGTAATTACCTAAGGCTGCTGATTTTTGTTCTGATTATATAGTCCCTGGATGGCCTGGCTTACTTTAACGACCATTACTTACTCTCCCCTGTCTAAAGCTTTTCTTCTCCATTCTCGTACTGTCATTCTTCTGAAATCTCCTCCACTCTATGCAACCATCGTTTTTTGAAGTATCTTACATATATATTACATATGAAGTATATGTGCATATTAGATTTTTGTTCCTATTTATTAGAATAAATCCTTTTATTTATACATGCAATTTCTAAATCTTTTTATATATATTACTAAGATATTTTTTTTATAATAGGGGTTTTTGTATGACTGTTTTTAAAAGAAAAAAACATGCCGGTCTTTCATTATTACACTTTTATTCTCGCGTTACTCCTGAAGCAACCTCAAAACTCCTGAAATTTTATGAGAATGCTCCTTAAGCTGCTTAGATAAGGTTGGCAACCCTGCAAGCTGTGGGTTTTATTAATGTTGTATAAATGGTAAGTTTTAGTTTCTTTTCCATTCGCTAAGCAATTCTTTGTCGCTTTCTGTCAACATCTTGACTGCATACTAACTACAAGCTGTGGGTTTTATTAATGTTCTATAAATGGTAAGTTTTAGTTTTCCATAAAGCAGTTGTGAAACTTAATTAACACTTTCAGAAATGCAAAGTTACACTCTTAGGCTTCAAGAGTTACAAATTTGCTCGATATGCCATCAAAATGTTAAATGCTGAAAAAATTGCAACATTTTTAAGTTGCAGTGCATCACTGATTGATTTGATTTTTACATTTTTTGGTCAACATTCTAAAAGGATTATTTATTTATTATTTAAAAAAATATCGATCAATTTTTTATGTCATGTTGTAATGTCAATCTCATTTTTAAATGTTTAGTCACATCAAGCAAAAAAAAAAAAATAATAATAATAAAATAAATAAAAGTCAACGTGCTGTGTATGTTTTTTTATAAATGTCAAAATAAATTTAATTGGTATTTTGTTATTTGCGATTTTTTTCTTGTGACATCAGTCCACGTTGTTATGGCTTCTATCGCTTTTCGAAGGAGCCCATGAAATCGGCATTAATTGAAATTTTTGCTTAAAAGTTTTAATTCTATACAAGACTACCCTGCCTAATACTCCAGTTTGGTTCTGTAATAGCATACGTACATCATTATAGTAAAGATCCTCATGCGCAGATACCAGACAGAAATAAAAACTATCTGTAGGATCGAGAGATAACTGTAAGAATGGGGATCATTCTGAAGTAGCTGAAATTTTACATTTCCATTATTTAGTTCTTTCATCTCCAAATGTATATTTTTTTTAAACACACGAGCAAAGCTTAAGGTAATGGGTGTAAGCATTTGTTGAATAAAACAAGTAAATTTACAACAAAACGTTAAATATTAAAATTTATTTGCCTTGCGAAAAAACCTTGCTTGGCTCAGAATGACCACTGTTGTCTTTGTGCCATAAAAATACAACCAACCTTGCAAAAAATTCATCAATTGATGTATGTGTTTCATGCGTTTTACCCACCAGTCAAGCTTCATGACGACTAACCATGGCCAATTTAAAAGAAAAGTTATTATATACGAACTTTATGACCTCAACAGTAATAAATAATGATGTGATGTCAGATTCCAAGAACCAATACACACATTTTTAACCCCATGATTTTAACAGTTGCTTATACTAGCTTATGCCGCCTATATACTGGTGTATTTTTTACCTCTAAAAACATCAACATCTTTGTTAAGTATTGTTCTTTTGAATCAACAAATCTGAGTCAATTGTCGCTCTTCGTTAATGAGAGGAAATTCTCCTTAACTTGTATCTTCCTTTTTTAGTTGCTGGCTGTTAGTAATGCTAGTGGGTAGTCAAAGTTTACTCATATTGTGTTCGTATATGGGTTCTAGTGTAATGGAATGAATCATGAAAACAGTGCGCTCTCCCATATCTGAGGGTGACTGCTAAGTAGGGGTTCGAAATATACTGTTGTAAAAGAATTTCTGCCGAGGAATTTTTATGTGACCATAACAGCAGGGTAACCATGTTTGGGGTATTCCCGTTAAATGTGGCTTTATTGTATTAATTGTATCAGTTTCTTTTATTAATAAATTTAGATTTTGAGGCTATGGTACCTTACTGTGCAATTCAGTTTGATTTTTCAATTCTTTGTGACCTTTCTTTGGCTAAAAGATGGGGTTTTAAGAGACAAAATTTGGTTCTCTGGGATCTCTCCAATAAACCGTGAGTATGCTAACAAATTAATATATTGCCACTATCAGAGTGTCTACCCAAATTCTGTTCCAAACGTCCCTAACTTTTCCAGATGTTGTAATTTATTATTTTCTGTTCACACGCTTGCGCACAATGGTTCTGCCTTTTTTTTATAGTTACGGCAGTTTTTGATGCAGTTGTTCTTGACGGAGTTCAATAACAAATCTGAGTAGTGTTTTAGGAAAGTTACAAGCATCTGGGGCAAAGTTACACTCCTTAAAATGCAAATTCATAAAACCTTCGATAGAATACCTAGTGGAAACTCAGTCTTCATCTTACTGAAAGTAAACTGGATGCAATAAAGAATGCCCCAGCTCTAACAAATGTGAATGAACTTCATTCATTCATTGGATTTATTAATGTACTATGCAAAGTTTCTACCAAGGCTGTATCCCCATCACCATTGTACCAGCTACTTGGAAAGGGGCAAGCCTCGGAAATGGGGAAAAGAGGAAAGTCAGGCATTCAAGAAGGCAAAAAAAAAAAGACATTGTCTTCGTCATCTTTGTTGATTCCCTTTAATGACAATAAGGAAGTGGTGTTAGTAGGTGTGATGCCAGTCCTTATGGAGTTGCTGTTCTATCGCACATGACTTCTGGGGGTGGTCAACCCATTGCATTTGCATCTCGATTGCTTATGAATGCAGAGAAAAATTATAGTCACCTAAAGAAAGAAGCACTCGCTATCGTATTTGGTGTACTATGCTTTCGAAAATACTTACTTGGTCGGAAGTTTACACCGCTGATGGATCATCAGCCGTTACTTAGCTTATTTTCAAAGTCAAAACCTGTGCCTACAGTGGCTGCAGCATGCATTCACTGATGGGCTCTTATGGTGTCAGCTTATAGCTATAACATCAAGTATCATGAGGGAACTTCTCATGCTCTAATACTGATGCTTCTTGCTGACTTCCAGTGCCAAAAACTACTGCAGATCGATGACATCTTCAAGAATTGGTCCTTTTATTCAGGGCCTTAGATGACACTTCTGTTATTTCTCATGCCATTCATGCATTGTCGATTCCAGGTTTTCCAGATCCATAGACACCCTTCACTATGTTCATCATAGTGGTATCTCTTCCATGTTGCTATTATCGTAAATATAAAATGGTAGCATCAGCATTCTGTCACATTGTCGACACCATGCTAAACTCACAAATCTGCATTTTTTGGGGTTGTTTACTGTTGTTACAACTATGCTCTGGCTAAAATGTGAAGATGTATTATTAAGCTAAATGGTAGTAAAGCTTACATGTACTTTTGCCTGTCTACATATATATTAGATCCTAATGGCAATAAGTATTTGAGTGTGGTTTCCTCAGAACTAGAATTTTATAATTTGTGAATTTAACATAACATGTTGTGAATTTTATGAGTAAATGAAAGGATTCCTACTTCTCATTCTCCTTGTCTATGATGGCTAAAAGCTTAGTTGTATAAAATGATGCAAAGATTAAACAGGGCTTTCCACAGATAGTATAATTTTATCTCTGGTTTTAAGCCAAAGGACAGAAAGAAAAAGGAAATAGAGAAACAACAAGAATAAGAACGGGAAGTGAAGAAAAGAATAAGAACAGCAGAATATGAAGAAAATAGAAAGAGAACAGCAGAATGAGAAAAATAAAAGGATAAGAACTGCAGAATGAAGAAAATCAAAGAATAAGAAAAGAAGTAAAAGGTTAAAAAGAATGAAATTAAAGAATTGGGGAGAGAAAGGGTAGAAAATAAGATTATACATGAAGGAATGAGAGTAATTCTTGCAAACAGTATAAAACTCCTGCATCGTTTTGAGATCTGCTGGTCTTTTGATGAAGTGAAAATTATACAATCTCATCTCACCAATCCAAATTTGGAAAATTCTGAAAAATGTGTGTCGTTGGGGCAAGATACAAGGTTCATCACATGATTGAGCAATTTTTGAAAGACAAAACTTCAAATCTGTTTTTGTTATGCCACGAAATCTTACGGATAACTGCTCATCATAGTCTGGGAGTGGTTGGCTCCCTAAACTAGTGATGCGCAAACTATTTTCATTTAACCCCTCCCCATTTTGTGTAAAATAAATTTTTGCAACCTCCCATTTTGTGTAAAAATCTTGTCGCCATCCCTGAATAGGCAGACATTGAAGAAAAGCCTTACAATTTTTGTTGTCAAATCAATTTCTTTGAATTTGACGACCCACAAAAATTTTCTCGCAACCCATGGTTTGTGCACCACTGCCCTAGACCTTGAATGGTTTGGATTCCTAAAAAAACTTAAGGTCCTGGCGCATCATGACCTTTTACTGTGCTTGTGCCATAAAACCCACAAAAAAAAAAATAAAGAAAATAACGAAACAAACCATAATGGCTAAACTTAAACTCTTATTTTAAAAAGAGCTAAAGTTCTAACTTAGTAAAACAAATGTTTCGTGTTTTACGTTGTAAGGACAGTCAGGAACATACTGCACCAGGGCGAACAGTCTTTTAACGGATTTGTACCTTTGTTCTGTACCTTTTAGGGAATCAAGCTTCAGAAGTTGATAAGAAGGGAATGGGGAGAGAAGAGTAGAAGTAAAATTTTCTGTATGGTGTAGAATAACCCATGCTACCTTTGTGACATGAAAGTTGAACCAACCAACCAAATTTCCAACATGACAGCAAACATGCTATTCTCTATGCTGTTGCCTGGCTTTATAGATGTTTAAAATCGTAGATTCAAGGAATCATTGTACTCTTGAGATTTTCTTTGAACACTTACAGAACACGAAATTAAATATTTTACTAATGAAAATTTAGTATCCATGTTTTATTAATCAATACTTTACACCAGCGTTAATGATGTAATTGAATTTTTTAGTAATTAGATGCATCACAGTTTGTCTTATTAGGTTGTCCATCGTACTATTGGGAACCATGATTACTGGAGTGGTAAGTAGGGTATGACTGTGTAAAAAAATAACTATTGAAGTCTCATCACTATTGTAATTCTTACTAATTTTTCAGAAAATAAAATAATATGCATAATGATGATTGTGTACACTTACGTGGAAATTTAGAAAGTTTTCATTTTGGTGTTATATGGTGGTAATGAAAATGTTATTATCAGTAGGTATGTAAAATTTTGTTTTTGATGATGATGAATCTGATGTCTTAGTGATATGGCCTTAGATATAATAAATGTGGTTATTATCTTCATATTCAATATTTATTAGAGCCAAAACGTTACTCAGGGGAGAAAACCGGTTCGGTGTTTGAAATCAGGTCAGTTTTAAAAATCCGACTGTCTCTACCTCTTCTGTAAGCCTTGGTTCCATCGGAAAAATTACCTCTGAAAGCAGCAAAAATACTCAGTCGGTTTACAAATCTAGCTCCATTGTCTTCAAATGAATATGTTGCTTCAAATATATAATAATCGTTCCATACCTCAACAACAACTACTTTTCAGGTGGGAAATTTCAGGAAACTTGCTTTCTGCATGCTTTTTTTAATGGACATTTTTCAACTCTTTATAACATGTGAACAACCACCACCTGAATGCCATTTCCAGCAGGCATAAAACGGAACTCTTCTATTTTCGTATTGTTCTTCTATGTCGTAGGTTTCACTATTTTGTGCAGTGATGTTTTCGTGACATAATTGCTTTGCAGATGTTGTTTTCAAGGATCTAGGGAAAAAAAATGATGAAAAATGTTGTCTGTTCTGCGTGTTCGTTGCAACAAAGTAAAACACTTCCATACAGCTGTCAATCACTTTGAAACCTACAAGAGTGTCTTCTAAAGCTGTAATTTATATACATATTCTTCCATGTTGGTTTATTGGCATTTAATATTCGGTTGCTTTGGACGCAAAGTTAATGCTAGAGCACAGCTTTCAGTCGTCGTATCTCTCCGCTTCCAATATAGTTCCAAGTCAATTCCAACACATAGTTGTGTTTCCTCTGACATAAAATTCACCAATTCAGAAATATATTAAACAGCTGCTCACTCCTCCCCATCTACATTAATACATAACAGAATGTGACTTTTGAAATTATAACTTATGAAGTTTAATTTGGCAATGAAGTATTTGCTATGCTGTAGCATTGACTTTTAGTATAGTAAGGTGGAAACAGTGGTGTAACAACTGTCAAATCTCTAATTTCTGTACAAGAATCCTATGCACACAAATATTGTAACTTTTCGTGTTATGGTTGATACGCTATATATATGTGTGTGTATGTATTATTACCGTGAGATACTCTCAATGGTAAAACAAAGTAAATATGCAAACAAGTCAAATAACTGTTGTTTTTAAATTTTAATTTAACAGAGACTTCCATACATTAAATGTAAGATGGAAAGCATAGGCGTAGAGTTATATGGGCCCGTGGGACCTGAGCCCCAATAATCTGAAATAAATTGCGATTTTACATATACTGTAATGTATAAACGTACATAAAATGTGCTTGGGCCCCTCAATAAGTTTGAGAACTCTACGCTGATGATGAAAAGTGTTTGGCTGTTTCATTAGATTTCGAAGTGCTGAAATACAGAAGCTTGATAAAAACGGGTACAAGCTATTTTTTAAAACAGCTTTCTCGTTATGACCTCTAAATAAAGAAAGGGGGGGAACGATAAACTTTTTATATGGAAAATGGGGGGAGGGTATTCTCATACATATTTACTTTTAAATCAGCCATTATACTGTAACTAGGTATTCGTATTAATGTCAACAGTTACTTTTTTTAGGCTAAGTTCATAATTTTTTTTCACACATCCTCTCCCCTCCCTGCCAGTACATGATGTATTTTTATGGTTATCCTGCTGTGCACTGACAATGGCTGATACTGCTCTAACTAGCTGGTGAATAAACTGATGGAGATGATTTATTTTGAGTGTGATAATAAATCTGAAAATCATGTTAAACCACTTCAGTTTTTAGCCAGAACTTTTGTGCAATTTTCATATAGAAGATGAACTACTGATGTTTTAGTATGCAAAACTTACCAAGGGTACTTAAAGAAAATACAAAACTTGTGCTAGATGAAGTATTGCATCTTTTGGGATTTCGTATATTACTGTTCCTAAGGTCTTATTATTAAAAAAAAAACCACTTCAAACCTGTCTTTAAATATGCATAAACAAAATGAAATTAAAAATTCCAATTTGATACCATGAGTGCTAACATGGCAACATTTGTGACTGGTGTTAAAGCATTTCTTTGTTTTCTATCTTGCTCGAATTTGCTGAACTCAAATCACCCTAAAAGAATTGTCACTCTAAAATATAGTACGTCAGACTTGAGTTTACAAGTTCACCAGCGTGCCACTTTGACATCAATGACAAACTATTGATTTGTTATAAACGATTTTTTTTTTAAGGAAAATACTTATTCTTTACAGAGCTAATATTTTGGTACACATTTGTAATAGTGTCGGGAAGTTCTACGTAGTTCACATGCAAAACAATCCCAATTTATATACAGCTGATGGGGGTCCATAACACCCTAACAAGTTTTGATTGCCGAAAACTACAATATTGTGTATATAATATGTATATATAAAATTGTAGCCCCGTAAGCCCCTTTATAAATTTTCTGTGTGCACCGTCGTGTTGAAACATTTACTTTTTTTTAAATGAGATTAATAACTCTATATTTCAAATATTGTAATTCCTGTAGTGAAGATTAGATGAACATATCTTTGAATATCAAAGTCATTCTGTAAAAGTCTTAATGAGCAAACCTGAGTACAAATGAAGATCCTGACCACAGAGCCTTTCTTTCCTAAAGTCAGGTCTCTTCCAACTGGGCCTTGGATTTTACATTGACAACAACACAGCACATATTATATTGCATTTGATATAGTACAGTATATCTGTACTATATTGCATTTGATATAGTACAGATATACTCTCTCATCACCTTGAGTGCTTGAATTGGATAAAATGCTGCTTCGACACATATAAATATGCAGTGATACACCCGATTATCCAAAATGCAGGTTAAATGAAATGACATGTTACAGGTTGATTTTTCCAGTAGACATTCATTCAGTGTTTTCAACAAAAAACACATTTATTTTTTAGCATCCTCCAGCTTTAGGTGGGAAGACAATACAAATAATAGATATTGGACATATGTATATACTTTGTACATATCAGATATATGCAAAGATGTCAGATTATTTCCAAAGCAGCTAATATCTTAACACATGCATATATACTTTGTGGTGGTTTCACTATCAACGTAGTTTTGCAATATGTAATTAAATGTGTTTTTGGATAAATATTGTATTTTTTTTTTCACCTTTACATTAAAAGTTAAATTTCTCATATCTGAATTTAGTTCCATCATCATTTGAATAATCGGGGTTCTACTGTAATTGAGATTCAACTTACATGCAATAGTGTTGCTCTCGTCAGCTTTTCAGTCAAATTTTTCCAATTGAAGCACTACTATGGATGTTGTTACACCACTGTATGGGCGTTTCACATTTGGGTGAATTGTTTTGTGTACTTGAAGTTAATTAAGAAATGTACGCTCAGCGGAAGCATGTTATCTACAGCCACACGGTATTCTCCTCCTGGCAATATGGCAAGACTGCCATATATTTTTTAAAAATCTATATAAATGAATACTGATTTGGGCAGCTGTTCCTTCTTGGTTGACTTCAAGTGGCTAAAATGTTCTTCCAAACTCCTGGTACTGAAATCCCAACTACAGTACCAATTTTACTGTCAGCAACGTCACCTTGTGGTGCCCAACTATATGTCTTTTGTATTTCCGATTCTAAATATGCAATTTTCATAGTATAACAGCACCCATCTATGCTCTCCATTGTGAGGGTAGGTACAAGTTTTAGTTTTTATAAATACTGCATTTATTGCAAGAGACTTTTCAGTCGAAATCCAACATTTCATAGAAAATTATGCAATGCTATATTTTGAAAGTCATGCTTAAGTTTTTTTAATCATACACAGTAATCGACAAGTGTTGTTTTGCAACGCTTTTGTAAATAAATACTTGTACTCAATTCCTATAACAATGCTACTTTTTATGCTTTGAAACAGAATTTTTAGACTATCAATAGACGCAGGCATTTTTCTACATAGATGATAGCGATATTTTAGTTGAAGCAATATTTTTATGTATCTTCATTTCATGTATGTTCTTTTGCTCCCAGTTGTCCTACAGCAAGATAACTGAAATTCTTAATGTGTGTTTCAAGACATGCAAGTTGTGTTTCGTAGTGTCAACGATGTTGTTTTAAACTTGCGCCAATAACACGTTTGTGTTTTTAATATGTGAACTCCATTGTCAAATTTTAATTTAAAAGTATTTTCTGCGCGTATGAATGTAGTGAAAAACTTAGTAGTTGCGCGAGTTATCTCTATTCAGTCTTGTTACGTCATGTGTGAAAGAATCATGCTTGTACAGGGTGTTCAAAAAGTTATGACAGTGGACATTGTGATTCGTCTCTTTGAAACTTGCAGGTCACCCACAGGTCATCAAGTGAAATCAGGCAGCTTACTTTATCAATGTACATTCAGGGATCGAAGGTCACACAAAGGTCAGTTTTTTCAAAGTTACTCAAAGAAGCGAGAGAATGTGGGACATGTGCAATACAATGAGCTGTGACATGTTCTCTGAAATTTGTGACACTGTCAAAACTTTTTAATAATCCCTTTGGAATACTGTTTGTCCGCAGAATGAAAGAAATTGTACAGTCATTGCCTTTCCAACCCCCTACCCAAATGTGCATTTCTCGTAGTAATTTTCCACTGGCATGTTGACATTTAATGTCATATATATATATATATACATATACATAAATATATATATAAACTTGAACACAAAGTGGCATTATCCATTATATTTCTCATTCGAAGCTGTTTGTATTTATAGAAATGTGCTGTTTTGTCGACACATTTAAAAATAACTTGTTTGTTCAAAGCGCAATACAGTCACATCCATATGTGCAATACCTCAAGTTCATTTTGGGTTTACTCAAATTTTCCCTTCCATGCAACACAAGTATTGTAGCACCTCATCCTCTCTACCTACTTTTTTAATTCACTGCACTGTAAAATGAGAAATTTCTCAACTCTTTCAAGGCACTGGAAGTTTAAACTTGTTTTAATTTAGAAAATGTCAAGATTGGTCACTGGCTGTGACAGATTTATAGATCTCAAATGCAACTCGTAAAAAGAAAAACTAACCAAAAAAAATATTCAATAGTAGATCAATGTGATGTGAAGACGTAATACGTGTGTGTCTTAGCTTTGGAGTCTAACTCCGTATGTGAAACATTTCTTTAGAACAGTTGTCTGTAGACTGTAGGGTGAAAAGAAATGTTTTAAAATGTGTCAACAACATTCAATGTTGTAAGTTACATAAATAAGTTACAAGTAATTTATTTCGTATGTGCTGCTTTGCGTAGCTTTATTAAATATTTTTTGTTCAGCTCATTTCTCATTTCTGCAAAATAAAGTCTTTTTACAAGTTTGGTAATCTTTTCTTTTCTTCGACTTCTAGATGCTGGTCATTAGAAGTGAACAACATTTATATGCATTTTTCATATTAAATGTCTGTAACGATATATCAATATAAGACGTTTTTAAATACCAAATTCATTATTATAAATACAGTAGAACTTTCATATATTGAAGGCTGCCTTCAATCTAATTAAGAATCAAAGTAATACATCACTTATAAAAAAGGACCGCTTTAATTACAATATAAAAAGCACATTATTTCTATCAGCAATCGATAATCATGAGGTATCAGTGGTACTTAAAAAAAAAATACGTCATGATCCACCCGATCGTTGTAAAATGTGTTTCAGACACAATCCAACTTCCTCATTCATGTTTAGAATCTGATTTTCTCTACAGAAATCCTGCCGCATGATTTTAAAATCGCTGCTGTTGAAGCCTGTCCAATGCCGAAACTCACGGGACCGGAAAAAAATTCCATAGTATGCATGTTTCCGCCTTATGGAGGTCACATGTAAAATATATGCATAGTTAAATTCAGTGGTAAGAGATGACTGCATATACTATTTTTTTCTTTGTCTTATCTTGCGAACTTTAAGACTATATTTTCCTTTTGATAAAAATATTTATTTTATCACTGCATTTTATTTTTATTAATTTTAATTTTTGCACTATTTTGTGGTTTTAGTAGTTACGATCAATATGATGCAAAATTTCATGCAAACTATACATGCCTATTCCATACAAAGGTTTTTTTTATGTAAGCTTAAATTGTAACGATAAAGTACCTCCCTTGTAAAGATAATGATTCCCTTGTATAAAGATACTCTCCCTTGCGGTGGGTTTATCCATGAATTGATAAAGTCCATATGAGTAACTTTTCGTTCTGGTTAATAATGAACGTTTTTATTTAAGAAGTGGGTGGCAGTGGCATAAGCAAGGGGGAGGGGGGTCATTTATGGTTGTAATCACTATTGAAATAAAATTATGTATAGTAAACATGTAAATGCAATGTAGTTGTAACTCTGTAATTCCCCTTTAACCCTAACCTTATGAACTTTCTAGGTATGCCTATGGTGGGTGGTGTGCAAAATGGTGGTCGGACAAGCATAGGCGTAGGCAGAAAGTTCATAAGGGTTGTTGTAGGCTTAATGGGAGGGGTTACAGAGCTGCAATTCACACATTCCTACGTTAAATATGCAAAATTTCATAGGGGGTGGTTACCACCCCCTGGCTACGCCTATGCGGACAAGGGCATTCTATATCTGTAAAATGTCTTTTGTTTGTTATCCCCCACTTTGCTATTTGCATTGTATTACAACACTTTTTCTGCTGAAAAAAATATTCTTCCTGGTCGCGATTTTCCGCCTTATGCAGGTTTTTCTCTTTGACGGGACTGAATAGTACTTTCCGATACCGCGTTAGACAGTTTCCGTAGCTAATGTTAACTACCATTGACTTTTGAAGGGACCGCAAAAAATTCCGTTTTGAGCAAGTTTCCGCCTTAAACAGTTTTCACTGTATATAAATACAGCATTTTCCAATACGTACACCACTGCTTCAAGTACCCATTCCATTCTCAATTTCTGTTGCATCGTTTAAGCACACGCCTTTCAGATGATAATATCAAGTCTTTCTAATCCCCTTGTGTATTTGAAATCATATGGCAATACGTTGTTTAGTGGCCCCTTTGCATAAAGTATCCTACAATTTCTAATAAACCAGCTGGTACACACATGTATACAATTCTTAACACATTTTCTTTATACTTGTACCCAATTAATCTTAAAATAAGATGTGCATTCAAAGTGAAAAAATCACATTATGATAACTACAAGTACTTTTATTCACAAGATACAAATTTTATAAATAGTATAGAAATATAACATTGACCATATAAAAAAATGGCCCAGCCATTTTTCCTACACTTAAACAGGTTCACAAACAGAAAATCAAGACTGAAATATAAAAAAAATATTAAAAATGCTCAATATATATATATAAATCGTATATAGAATATAAAAGCATGTCTTCTGTGAATTTGAAATTCAATTATAAAATATGTTTTAAAACTTGGGCTTTTAAGATGAAAACGATTATTTCTATTCACAACCCCCCCGCCCTCCATTTTTTTTTATAAAACTTAAATTTTCAGGATTGCAATAATATTTTATACATTTTTTTCTGGATTATTAAATTCAATATATATATAATATTTGTGGTTTTACGGCTCAAGGACTAGAATAGTCATGCAGCGCCAGAACCTGTTTTTCTAGGAATCCAAACATCTGGATCTACAATTTTCAGAGGAATCCAAACCTCTTAAGGCCTAGGGTACCAAACCCCGGACTACAGTGAGCAGTGCGATCTTTATGAGATCTCTGAGTAAGCGTTCTTTGCACTGTTGGGAGTCGAACCCGGATTAACGGCGTACTAGGCGAACGCGTTACCACACTGCGCCACCGCAGGGCCCCAATATTTATTTATAAAAATATTCTATATTGAAGATAAATTTAGATATTGATCCAATTCAAATTAACGTTAAATATAATCCTTGATTTACATATGATATATTTTCAAAATATGCTTCGAGCATGATGAAAGAAATAGAAACATTGGAATATAAAAAACTACACACAAAAGTTGACAAGAATGGATTAAACTTAATAAAATGAAATTTATATTAATTATATGCACCTAAATTTTTATATACAATGGAAATCGTTTATATGGAACCACCAAGAGGACTGCACGAATTCACTGCTTATAATTGATAATATATATATTTTTACACTTATTTGAAACATATAGTGAAATGTACGAAAGAAAAACTTTTTGATGAGGTTCGTTTTTACGGTGCAAATACAGCAATGATCATGTTGTGACAGGACCCATGTTTTTCTGAGGAATCCTAACCTTTCAAGGCCTAGGGAGCCCTCCAGACTACAATGAGCAGTTAATGGGCGTACATTCCTTATTAGTATCTTCAGGAATCAAATGCAGGTTGACAGCACAGACGAACCTGCTACCACTGTGTCACCAGAGCATCGCCCGGATGGCAGAAACCCATCTGGTTTTGATGGGTTGTTGAGTCAGCACTGTATGCTTTATACGGAAGAGAGAAAAACGTTTGAACGTTACCATTTTATACAGCAATAGAGTAGTTACAAGTGATGTATTTAACATATAAAAAGGAGGCACCAAACTTCCAGTAGTGATTCGGTTACTATGTGTAATTGGTCATTATAAACAATTTCCACTGTAAATTAAAAGCCAAAAGTTGTCCTTTTAACTGGTAGGCACACTTGTCAAAATAAAAACTACCGAATATCTGAAGGAAAAAAATGTAGATGTGAACCCTCTTCACTGCAACATTTGACTGGCAAGAGTGTTATGAATTTGTTAGTATACAACCTGTAATTGGAGCTAGGGTAATGTTATGTATTTTGAAGTTATTAGGATTAAAATTATCTTACATTTTAAAATTCCAAGATTTCATTAACTCCTGAATATAGTGAGGATTTGGGTGTTCCATTTCCCAAGGTAAAAGCAAAGAAATCAAATAAGTTTGGAAAAAGGCTTTTCTATAAACCAATTAGAACTAGAGCTTGCCAAAGAGTACTTTGTAAATTGCCAGTAGAACCTTGACTTTCCATATGAAAAGTTTTAACGGTTAGAATGAAGCATAAAAATCACAACAGAAAAACTTGAGATTAAAAACCTCCAAGTTTAAAGAATTTGCATGGCTGGGTAATTTCCATCCTAGGCTTGTATCACAAATTTCAAAGTGTTCTTTTGAGTTAAATTACGGGTTTTCAAACTATCCATTGTAGCTCCTTGGAACGTCACAGATTTCAGTTAAATTAAGGTATTTTACACAGTATGTTATATAAAAATATTTATATGATTTGTATATTTAGGAGCTGTAAACAATTTATGAGAAATGAAAAAGTCGTGGGTCAAAAACGTTCGAAAACATCTGCTATATAAGGTTCATAGTTCACGAGGTCTAAAATTGAGAACGTAATCCCCACCCCCTAAAAAAAAAAAAAATAGTTTGGTTCTATCAAATGAAGCAACACACAAAAAGAAGGGAAAGGAGCATTTATTGGCAATTTGATGGTCCTTAACGAGGAAAGTGGCCTTTTCTCACTGAACAGCATTCGGAGTTTGATTCTGGAAGTGCAAGTGCGTTTTTTCCTCCCTGTTAAAAAAATTAGACCCTCCTTGCCAAATGAAGCAACATACTGAAAGGGAAGTGGGGTGGTGGAGAGTGTAATAGTAGGCAGTTTTGGAATCATCAACGATAACACTGGCTTTTCATTACTGTATAGCAGGGATTTTCAAACTCAGCGTTACAGGTTTCGGTCAAGGGGGAAGAGATATTTCCTGACATGCGCACGTTTTATACAGCATGGTATATAAAAATATACTTACAGTATGTGATTTGTATATTTGGGAGCTATCAACAATTTATCAGAGGTAAAAGGAGCTACAAACCTCATTGTTAAGTTATTCACATAAACTATTGTAAAAACTGATGTTTGGAAATGATTTACTGCAAGAATGTCTTAGAATGTACATCAAATAACTACAAAGTACAACTGTATTTGAGTTTTTTTATTTCCATTTTTTTTCATGTAAATGAAATAATAGAAAAAAACATTAAGCCTACGAGAAGTAATGTTTATAACTTCATGAATTAATGCATTTTTTTTTAAACTCAGGTATCCACTAATGCAGTAAGTAGGTGCTAGAAATACGGCTTGCTGGGTATTTTAAACACATTACAGGGTATGAAATACACATTTCTGAAGCCACATTTACAATAATACATGGAAAAATATATCTAAAATAAATCTGTACAAAATCATTGAAGAAACAAACCAATGCTCACAAATGTCACGATTTGCACAATACAAAAATGATTAATATGTGAATAGCTCATGCAACAATAAAAAGTGCCCATGTGACTTAAACAAAAATGGTAGAAGTGATATTATGTTTCGAGAAACAAAATTTACTCTAGATGTATTGTTATATATTTGAACATTTAAATAGGATGCCACAATCTATAGAGACAGGTATTGGCTTAGAACTTAACCACCACTACATTAAATATATCTGCATCTCCGGTGGCCACTCTTCCCAATTACACCGACCATATTAAAAAAAAAAAAACTGTGTATACAGTAGACCCCCATATAACTGAAGATTCAATAAAAAAAGAATTTTTGCATATAGAAACTTTTGTTGTCGTAATGAACGGAGATTTCATATCATGGGATACACCAAAACTTAGACATTTTGAATATATGGAAATTTAACCATATACCGTATTTTTGGATTTGAGGCCCTGCGGTGGCGCAGTGTGGTAACGCGTTCTCCTATTGCGCGGCTAATCCGGGTTCGACTCCCAGCAGTGCAAAAAGAACGCTTACTCAGAGATCTCATAAAAGATCGCACTGCTCACTGTAGTCCGGGGTTTGGTTCCCCAGGCCTTAAGAGGTTCGGATTCCTCGGAAAACAGTAGGTCCCGGCGCAGCATGACCACTGTAGTCTTTGAGCCGTAAAACCAAAAAACAAACGGATTTGACATATCACTTTGGCTTTGACACTCACCCACCAAATAAACATGAATACTACCACAAATGGCATTTTGTTTTATTGTGGTGGGCACAGAGGTTTCATGGAAGAGATTTTTTCTGAAATCCTTTTTTTATTTTAAAATTCCTTGGTTACAGTAGAATTTATAAGCAAGTGGTTTCATGTAAATCTATACAAATTCTTTATAAAGGTGTTATACAGTACAATCTTGGTAATCCGCATCCTGTTATTTCGTAAATCCCGCTTATTCATAATAAACTCCAGGTCCCTTGAAAAACTCACGGTAATTTGTAAAATGCTCAAGAGTAGCAAAAACGTCTTATAAATCGTCAACAATCCTGTTTACTCAAAATGAAACTTCCCCTCTCCCTATAATTTAGTTCTGAAGGGAAGGCATTTTGACCTTCGGCTGTTCCATTCTTAACACTTTGACTACGAATTAAAATTTTTTTTAATTTTTAGATTTTTTCCCCCAGTAGGAATATATATTTCTTCTATATATTTTTCTTCCCAGTAGGAATTTTAAAAATCTTAGTGGGACATATATGTCCCGTAAGGAGTCAAAAGGGTTAAGCAGGGAGAAAAAAAACTCTTCCCATTTGCTAATGTGGGGATGGAAGAGGGTTGATGGCCATTTGTTGCCAACATCTTTTTCCCTAAATCGGTTGTTTCCAAACATGGGGCCCACGCCTCACAGGGGAGCAATTCGATTTTTTTTGGGGGGGGGAGGCAAAACAGTATATATAGGGCTGGTTCTACCGGGTGTGCAGTGCAGGCAGGCAGGCGGCCGCATTTGATTATGTACTTCTATAGCAAAAAAGTTTTGTTCAGAATTAAAATAAAGATTTTCTTCATAGATTAATTTTCGCCTTTGTTATTCAATAGTATGGTCATAAAAATACAGTGGCTGTCCCATCCTATGGGTTGCTTTAGGAATCTACAAAATTATATTCATATGAAAACATAAAAGGATGCGGGTTGTGTATTGTGTGTGTGGGGGGGGAGCAAATAGCCAGAACCGGCGTGAGTATATATATAATGTAATATATATAATATAATATACATAATGTAACATATATATAATTAATATAATTTTGTATTTAATGTGTTTTCTTTACTCTGTTAAAAATGCTTTTATTATGTAAACGTGGCAGCGGCAAACAAAGGGGAGATCGCGGATCTTTTGATTACTATAAAAGGGGACTGCGGATTACTTAGCTACTATAAAAGTAGGTCGCGGTTTGAAAATGGGGGCAGCATGGGCTTTGTCTTTACCCACTGTTGCCCGGGTGGACATAAACCATGAACGTTTATCACGAAATGTAACCACGATATATCCCTGTAAAAATGTTCATGATCTCTCCAAAATAAAGTTGTTGTTGAAAAAGGTTGGGAAGCACTGCCCAAAATCATATCGTATTATAGATAGTCACATGGTCCACACACTGTACGAGTTATTTGCGAAATTTTGATTTTGTATAATTAATTAGTGGCTTCAATATCGTTCAAAATGAATTCAGAATGGTCGCATGTCTTTCTATTCTTGAGAAAAAAAAATCAGTGACGATGGCTTTTAGGTTATTGTGACAATGAACAATGCCATTTTTCGAGCTTGTGAACATTCACTTCATCAGACGAAAATCATAATGTTTTCTACTGGACAACTTTTGTTCTTTTAATTCAAGCCTTAGTTGGCGGTTTTTAGGCTAAATATACCTACGTACTTTGTATAATCCGTATTATGGCCATGGATATATACTATTTTATCTATATTAACTTCATTATCTAAACCCTGCTAATTCAAAATTTTACGTTTTTTTTTGTTTTTTTTTACCCCTGATAAATCGTAATCCCTCATAATCGAAAATCTCGACAATTCGTAATGAGGCCATGGTCCTTTGGCATTAAGAATTATCAGGATATTACTGTATAAACATTAAACTCTCATATTTTTAAAGTAAAGGTTCACAGGGTGCAATGCTTAAGGAAATTGATATATAATTACACACACCACCAGTCACTGGATTGAGTTCTTCCCGAATCAATATTTTTCTTTCTGACCCTTAAGAAATTGTATATCGTACCATTCATGGTCCATTGCACACAGTCATATTAATTGTACAGACCCTGGACAGAACAATAATGCCAAACTTTACAATATATATATAGATCAATGAACTTTAGTTTGAGCTGAAAATGTGAATACCAAAAATTTAATTTCGTCAAGTGTTATCATGATGTCTACCTAAATTCTATTTCAAATTTTATCTATTTTCAGTCACTAATTGCAATAAATAACACACAACACATTAAAATTTGTGTAATCAAAACCACAAAATCAACTAACGCAAACCCCAAAGCCATTTATAACTCAATTACAGTGAATTTATATATGTTATGGTTAATGTGATTAATCAGTTTAAATTAGTAATAACCAAATCAAAAGGTTAAAGTGAATAACTTAAAGGAATTTATCACATGAACTGGAGATTATTAATTATTCCCAAATATAAACGTAATAACTTTCAATATTCTTCTGATTTTACTTGCATGCGTACGACAGTAAATACTACTGCTTCAGCCTGCCTAGATGCTGTGTTGTCAACTTGATATTGTTTTCTTCGTTAGTTGCTAGCACATGCGTAATTGTTTTTACATTTTCACTAATTTTACGTTATACATAAGCATAATGGGTTTTTGGCGAAAGTTAAGGGAATAAAGAGAAGATTTCCAGCAGGTCACTCGAAGAAAACTTGCATCAATTAAATACGTACAGAAAGATTTTCATTATAAAGGGGTTTATAATCGCAAAGCTAATGCTTCATCTTCTATTCCATTTAAAGTGTGATTTCCTAGTGTGATAGTTTTAACATGTGAGTTTTCTAACCAGGGTGTCTACAAAAATTCTGTTTCAAACTTCGTGGCCTTTCAAGGTTTCCAGACCAAATCTTAATTTCCAATCGCAAATGACAGTAAACAACGCATTAAAATTTGTGTAATAAAAACAAGTTTCAAGACCATAAAATCCACTAACACACCCCAAAGCCATTTATAACTCAATTGCAGTGAATTTACAAATTCAAAAGCTGTATTAAAAAGTGTATTTCTTTACACTAAAAACTTGCATTAATTAAATATTTATAACACTTTCATCCAGCCCTTTTTGAGTTCATTATAAAAGAGTTTAACTATATAATCGCAAAGCTGATGCTTCATCTTCTATTTCATTTAAAATGTGTATGACTATATATAAGGCAAAGGAGATTGGTATGATCAAAATTACTTACAGATTAAATAATTTAGCTAAACACACTCCCCCCCAAGTTTTAGTTATATATTTGGCAAACATTTTCTCCGAAGAAATATACGGGCTTAATAATTTTATATAAATTATATTAGTTTTGGTGAAAAATGGTAAGTTTTGGAAGAAGTTTAGTCAAAAGTCCAAGTTTTATCAAATTTTTCAGTATGCAATGTAGTATGAAAAGCACAGTTCAGGAAAATTATTTTAATAAGTTATTTATTATAACAATGAATTTCAAATTTCCCTAACTTTTCCAGTCAGAAAAAACCTTCCAGACTTCTCCAGTGTTTTCAGATCAGTAGAAACCTTGTGTTATATCAGTATAAAAAAAATTCTGATCGACATTCTAGGGGTCACGTTCCCTCCATAAACTAAGTCATGGAGCAGCATGATTTAAAGTGCTTTTGCATCACATACATGGGTGCCCTGAGAGGGGGGGGGGGGTGCAGCCCCTAAGCTTATAAAAAAAAAGGGGGGACTGAATCCACAAGAAACTATAGTCCAACAACATTATTCAATTGGAATTTTTCCTGGATGTACCCCATTGCATATAATTCTGGGGGTTCCAATGCTCACACAACATAAACTTTAAAAAACTGTTTTAAAGGAGTGCTAAAGCCATATTACAAGAAGCATCTCCAAATGGTATCGGTTATTCAAACTATGATCTTCTGAAGGTTTAAAAAATCCAAGGTGAAACATTAAGTAAAATGGAGGTCTCACAGCAGGTATATTTTCAAAAACGACTGTCGATATCTATGACAATGAAGACAAATTTGAAACTTATATCATTTTAATTTGCACCATATATTAACCTAATATATGGAAATTTATAAAATCAAAATGATTCTTTTAAAATACCACTGGTTAGTTTTCGAATGTGATTTCGTACCTAAATGATGATGTATTCCGTACCTAAATGATGAGGAAGTGTTTTGTTTTGTTTTTTTTCGTTACCTCCGATTATCTGATTATTCAGAGGACCTTTTCAAAAATATCTTTGTACTTTCACATCTTCTGATATTAATTATCACAACCACATGTTTGTTTTTCATAAGGCACTGTACGACACATGGGAAGTGTAAACAAATGGATTTTATATACAAAAAATCAGCTTAGCCTTGAATGAGATGTACATATATAACATCAAAAATATGCTTTTCATATATAAATAATTAGCACAAAAATTGATTCTAACTGTGTGAAATACATTTACAGAAAGTATGTACAATCGGACAATGTTCAAATATTACTGTACTGGACAGTGAGAAAATCCTTTTCGAGAAAATTTCCCATCACCGCATATCGGACTGGAATCTTTTAGGCAATACAGGTTTGGAAAAATTTCATTACTGCATCCCTAAATTTGGAGAAAAAATTATAATATTTATTTTATATAATCGGCTTAATTATAAATATGTTCAAGTCAAATATGCCCTTATTAAATAAGATGAAAAGGAAATTGGGGGGGGGGGCTATAGTTAGTGATAAAATACAAACTTCACTACAGTATTTTATTTGCGGGCAGCTACACATAGCACAATTTGTTTGACCAATAACCGTTCGATTTTGAAATCAACAGGTAATTAGTTCCTATGTGGGGAATTCGATATGATATTTTTGATTTGACAACCTATTCCTGATTGACTGAGATTCCAAAGCTATTTCTCAATATCAACCGATATTTTGTTCTCAATAACCAGGTTTCTTTGACATGACGTACTATTTTTCCTTTTCAGACTTTTTCGTTTACTTTTACTAATAATTTTCCTCAAAATGGAATTCTGGTTCAATGATCCGGCAAATTAATCTCTGTGTGTGTGGTGGGGCCCCGATAACGATGTATGGGCCTTGGTTGGGTAAGTACATAAATTGTGCTATATGTGTGATTGCTTTTAGAATGGCATTATCTATTTAAGCTAATGCATCTAAAATAAAAGCTATAACGTCGTCTTTTGACATCATGTCATTCATGAGCAGTAAGAGTGAATGAAGGTTTGGCAACCATTCAATTATTAAAAAAAAATATCCTGCCCATATTTCCATTGACTAGTGCAATGGTTAATTATTCATTAAATACTGGGGCAGGTTACAAATAATGTTAATTATTCATTAAATACTGGGGCAGGTTACAAATAATGTAACTTCCAACAGTACGAAACAAATTAAGAAAAATTAGAAAATCTCTCAGAAGTGAGGGAAAGATTAGCCCAAAATAGGTTTGCGGTATACTCAGAAGTTTCATTTCTTACAAGACAAAAATCTTTTATCAAAGCATTAATTTTTACGGAAATATTCTTGATCCAATAAAAGGCTAAGAAATCTGAAAAAATAATGGCAAATATAGTAAATATGAACGTATTCCACTGACTGCAATGGAAAATCTGATAAGTAATTTGGTAAGTATATAAAATAATATAAACAAATATAAATCTGATATGTAAATGGTATCTTCTTGGAATCCAATATTGATAATAAGTGTGGCCTACCTGCATATTAGTTGCCATAGATTTTAGATACACTAAAACACGGATTTTCAACTCACAGTACCAGGTGTTAAAATTATCGCAACACATCATCAATTATTTTAAACGAAGATTTTGTCACTTGAATCATTAAAAAAAAAACCTACAATGTATTTCACTGACTGTAAAAAAGTTTATCTGGAACGCTTTTTATTTCTCATATAATGCTTTTCCTCATTTTTTTTTCAACCCACCTCAAACTCCTGTGACACGTAAGTTGAAAATCGTGGTGCTGAAGGTAAGTATGCATGTCATCTAAAACCTCTACAAGGACTAAACTACAAATTCTAAATCACTACTCGGTAAAAGAAAACCATGACTAAGATTATTCCTACTTTCATATCCGCTCCTCAGCACAGACCTGATTTTAAGTAAATAAAACTATATTATGAGTTTACAATATTTTCTACATATGACCTATAAACGATTTTGTATCGCTTATTTTATTTGATAATGAGCAGCGGAAGCAAGCTGCATGCACAATTCATACGCATCAGTATTAGCTCAAATGCATCATACAGTAAAAACTGTCTATAACATTGTTCTCCCTCCCCATCCCAATAGGTATAAAGTCAGGGGTGATTTTAAATCCAAACCAGATTCCCTGAAACGTTATGTAATACTTTTAGTAAAGACACTGATTTCCACAAGAATATAAAAAATTATAGGAAACAAAATGAAATTTTTGTATTTTTTTTAAAAAGAAATCCCAAAAGGGGCCAGCTGGAATTCCCGGAACAAAATCACCCCTGCAAAGTGTGTTATGTTCAACCCAGCTCATAAAGATATTTGTTTGCTTGTGGTTTTATGGCTCAAAGACTACAATGGTCATGCTGTGCCAGGACCTACTGTTTTCCGAGGAATCTGAACCTCTTATGGCCTAGGGAACCAAACCCCAGACTACAGTGAGCAGTGCGATCTTTTTATGAGATCTCAGGGTAAGCGTGCCTTGAACCGTTAGGAGTCAAACCCAAGCTAACGGTGCACTAGGCGAATACATTGCCACACACTGCCAGCAAAAAGGGCCTCCATTACGGTATCTTTTCCAGGTTCCTTGAATATCGCTAAAGACAGATTTCACTGTATTAACATATATTCATTTATTAAAATTAATACATGAAATATTTGCTTAAAGAGTCATTTCACATAATTGACAAATTTTTTTTTGTTTTTTTTTTTGGTTGCTCGACCATTTTTAATTTCTTTCATACTTTGTATGCTGAAACATATATGCAAAGAAAATCAAAAACCAATTGAAATTTTTTTTTTTTATTTTGGCAACAGGCATCGGAAAAACAAGATTTCGTGCGGTTTTGCGAAAAACAAATACTTACAAAATCGCATGTATTTTATTAAGCAGCAAAGATAAATCAAATATTCAAAAAGATTTAAAATTTACGTTGTTTGTTTACCTACATCACGTAAGTTTTAAAGTTTTAGGGTATTTTTAAAAAAGATTCCGAGTAATGTGATAATGACCGAAATATTGCTGAAATCGTCATTTTTTGAAAACGATTTCCTCCTGAAGGGCAACAGATATCAATGTCGCGTTTTTTATATGTTAGTTCTCTGTCTCAGTGTGGTACCTCAAAATAACTGGAGTTGTTATTTCCATTTCCTTTTAACGTACAAGTGTTTGAAATTTGAAAATTTTCTAAAATGGGTTTTTTCGGTGACTCACAGCTCAAAAGGGGGAGAAGTTATCTACTTGAAATTTGGCAAGTAAGCACCTCTTTGCATGCTGTTTATACGTTGAAAATTTCATTCCGTTATTCAAACTAGTCTATAAGAAACAGCCACCTCCAAACTGGAGAATCGGAAGATTGCCTTGAAAAGGATAGGGGGTGGGGGAGAGGATTTGAGGGGAAAAGTCGAACTTGTTTCGATATTTTGTATGTGTTGCCAAATTAATATTTCACTAAGTGTTAAATATTCTAAATATCGGTATATATTTAAATAATTAGAATTCCAGTGTACGTATATATAAATACAGGGCATCCGGGCTAAAAGTATCCTAAAGTTATGGCTTATTTTTACGGAACTACCCATTAGAATTTAAAAAAAAATATTTAAATAGAAAGAACATCTTACCAAGTTTTAATATCAATTGATTTCGATGCATGCACCTTTTGTAGCATGACAAACGTCTAAACGGCATTCCAGTTCTCTCCAAGTGTTTCGTAGCATATCAGGAGTTACCAGACGAATTGTTTGAATGATACGCTTCTTCAACTCATCCACAGTTTCAATTTTTTGTTGATACACAATGGATTTAATGAATCCTGAAGCAAAAAAGTCTAATAGAGTCAAATCCGGAGACCTCGATTGCCAGGCAATTGGCCCCACTCTTCCAACCCAACTTCCAGGAAATGTCATATTCAAAAACGTGGTAACATCTGCGTGATAGTGTGGTGGAGCACCATCCTATTGGAACAGGAAACCTGGTGGAATTTGTGGAACAGTAAAATTTTCCAGCATATCAAGATAAACGTGTCCCATAACAGTATGCTTATACAAAGAAAAATGGACCAATGATGCCATTTACGTGCATTCCTAACCACACATTGACTTTGGGCGTATTCCTTTTTTGTTCAAACAGTTGGTGAGGATTTTCATTTCCCCAAATACGGCAATTATGTGTATTATCTTTTCCACATGTGTGAAAGCAGGATTCACCACTAAAAATCACATGTTCTAGAGAATTTGAATCCACTTCAATACGATTTATCATTTTAACGGCGAATTCCAATCTTGCACGGTGATCATTTGGCTTCAAGTGTTGAAGAAGTTGAAACTTGTATGCACGCAAATATGTCCGTTTAGGAACGATAGCATGAACTGTGGAATGAAGGATCTGTAGTTCGTTACTGACCTGCCTAATAGACTTCCTAGGATTCCTAGAAAATGAATCACGCACACGATCAACAGTGTCATCTGTCACAAAAACTTCAGGATGTTTGCCAGTTTGAGATACCAAAGTTCCCGTCTCACTTAAAGTTCTATCCCATTGGCGGATGGATTTTGATGTCAGAAGATCGACATTCCATTGTGTTCACACACATCGCTGAACATGCGTCACTGATTTTAATTCCGTTAACCAAAGCATGCACTGCACCTTTTGCTGTGGCGTCCACATCGTTACTAATGAAACCCATGGAACAGATTTTTTGCCTTCGTGCCAATTGGTGATTACTATACATGCGTGCCTGAATGGTCTAGACCCACAAAATCTTGGAGAGGTTTACAATCCATGGAGGAGCAGTCTATTATATTCTAATGAGTAGTTCCGTAATAATAAGCCATAACTTTAGGATACCTTTAGCCCGGACACCCTGTATCTATATTTCAAATTTCAGACTTAGATTCAGTTCAGATTTCAGTTTCAGACTTCAAATTATTTTGTTAAGGTATTATTACCCTCCGCAGGGATAACACAATTGCCAAATATGGTCAACACAAGAAAGCCTCCGGGGCGAGATTTTTGTGAGTTTTCGTGGGGGAATTTATTATACTATAATTTTTGCCACCCACGTATTAATTACAGCTCAAACTAGAGCTTTATTCGTTTTG
>QLNU02014176.1:110067294-110096749 GCA_006491805.2 Dysdera silvatica | reverse complement strand
GATCTCGATGCCTTTTCAGGTGCTGTACACAATTAGAAAGTTCACTTGTCAAAATTTATGCCGCTCGAACTGCAAATCAATTTATCATTTTAAACACTTTTCTTGCCTCAAACACAGGATAACAGATATCGGATTTGCATAACTCTCTACAACTGCTCCATAAATCAAGTTGTTGGATGTGATACCATCACAGACTCTTCCATGCATATCTGGGGGTCTTTGGATGGTTGGTTGTGAAAGGACAATGGTCATTCTGTGCCAATTAAGGTAGGGTTTTCGGTAAAAAGATGTTTTCTATAATTTCTGCCAAAGGGAACCACAAGTGACCTACACTCCATTTTTAGACAAGAAACTAGAAGCTATGTTGCTTCTAACGCACATGGATTAATGCTCAAGAAGCCTAAGGAACATGTTTAAATTAAACTTCCAAAAAAATACTTTGACTTATTTTTTGAGGTTGAATTTGAACATATTTCCTACATTTTCTAAGCATTAATCAAGGTACATTAGATGAAACACAGCTTATAGTTTCTTGCCTAAAAATAGAATTAAGGTAATCTGTGGCAGTGGCGTAGGCAGGAAGTTCATAAGGGGAGGGTTTACAGAGCTACAACTAATATATTCCTATGTTAAATACACAATTTTTCATTGCGATGGGGGGGAAGGGGGACACCCCAAAACCACCCCCTGCCTACACCTCTGATCTGTGGCACTGTTTGTAGAAAATCATAAACTTCTTTCTACTACAAACTTCATTCTAAGAAAAATAGTCACATCTCATAGGAATCCTTCCTGGGTGCAATAAAAAACCATCACTAATTAAAAGGTTTCTTGATGCTGATTAAGAACATGTAAAGATTTTGAAGATGTGATATCATAAAGTTACTTTTTTTTCAGGATTTCAAATTGTAAAAAAAGTTTCTCCTATAGACTCTCATTGAAATTCGAAGTTTAAAAAAAGTCACTTTCCAACTAGAGGTTGTAACCCTCCCAGTTACGGAAGGCTGCAAGTCCATCCAGAACAATGGTTCTTGAACTTTCTCCACGTGTAACCTGAGAAATTTTTATGTGACCCTAAGTATATAGGCATATAATCATATCAATCAAAGAAGTATTATAAAAGTATAGTAATAGTAAAGTCAATCAAACCCTTAAAGTTAAAAAACCATAAAAAATATTATTTTAAGACAATTCTTTGGCATACCCATAATTTTACTATTTATTAAAGACGAAGGCAAATTTACATACGCATGAGATGGATATATTTGTTTATTTGTACATGAATAATCAAATCTTGAATAAATAAATCTTGGCTAAATGTTTGATACCACGAAACATAGGACATCAACGTTTTTTAGAGACTTTGATTTTGTAATTGTCAATGCTGAGAACGCTATGTCATATAAATACGTACCAAGGCAGGGCTATGTTTAGGGACATTTCGAAAATCGTTGAAAATTTTGTTCAAATCCCAAGCCAAAATCTATTCAATGAGTTTTTAGAAAACTCAAGTTTTTAAACCTGTGTTGCTTTATAACTTGGCAAATCGTTCTTGAATTTTTAATGGCAGATGACTGATGTTTTTTATTTCAATTTAATATGATTTATGAAAATTCGTTTTTGGTTTTTTAGAATTAAAATTTGACGAGAAATTATTTCTGAGATTGTGTCACCAGATACCTCAGATGATCAGTTATAGCTTTTACAACTAAATCTTTGGGAAGATTATTTTAAATTATAGCTATCAAATGTGTCTTTGATTCGTTACACATCTGATTTTGGAATACTTTTTGTTCATTGAAGATTCAGAAACCATTTGCTATTGCCAAATTTTTCATGACCTCATATGGGGTCACGACCAACAATTTAAAAAGTTTTGATCTTAATTAACCCCAAGACCGGTTAGGGCGATGAGTTATATGTAACAAATCCACAGAGTCTCAAACAAGCACAGACGTACCTCATTTTATTGCACTTCACGATATTGAATTTTTTACAAATACAGTTTATGGCAACACTGCATCAAGCAAGCCTAATGGTGCTATTTTTTCAACAGCTTGCTTTGTGCTTATGTGTCACATCATGACAATAATGCTATTGAAAACTTAATAGAGTACAGAACAATGTAAATGTAACTTTTATACATGCATCAGAGAACACATTCATATGATGACTCTGTGAATTAGAATAAAATCCATAACACCTCCAAGGTATGCCTGCATTTTCTTTTTAAAGGACAGCATTTTTCTTATAGAAATCTTAAATCCAAATATTTTCTAATGAAGGTGTTGACCTTCAAACTCCACCTCTCCCCCTCCCTCCTGCCTATTGTGCACAGCCTTAAGAGGGAAGCAACACATTAAGCAGCTTACCATAACGGAAAATATAAATCCCAAAACGAAGCAAATGGCAAAGCCTTTTATTCTTGTCGACCAACTGAGGCTTGAAGCATCAACAACCTAAAACCAATAAAACATGTATATTCATAATTATCAAATGGTAAATGCAGGATATACAGCAATGGTCCTCGAACTTTGTTAAAATAGGTATTGTTTAAAAATCTAATGCATCCCAAAACAAAAATTCCCCCACACAAGCTAGGTTTTAAAATACTTTGAATACATCAATGCAGTTTTTTAATCCAGCAAGAAAAAAAAAGCATATGTAATAAAAAAATGTCAAATGTGACAAAGCTGAAACAGCTTTGTCACATTTCCTATTTTTACACATGGCATTTTACCTTAATGGTGTCTCCTATTCAAGGGTGTACAAAGGGGAGGTCCCAGGGGTCATGACCCCCCCCCCCAAAATATTTTTTTACTGTAGAAAACTTCAACTTGCATAATAAATGAAAGATGTTATTCTGAGACCATGACAAATTCTATCCGTGATCCCCCACCCCCACAAATGAAAGTCTGCGTCCGCCATTACTCCTATTCAATAACAGATACTGAGAAATAAAAAAAGCATCTTATTCGCCATTTCTTGTAACTTTTTCTTTGAAAGATATTTGTATGCACATACCCCAATGGAAGTCTCGCCTATATACCCCTAGGAGTACATGTATCACAATTTGGGAACCACCCATAAAGAAAATTTTCGAGAATGGGAGTATTTATAAATAAATACTCCCAATCATAAATTTATGATGCTTAAATGAGGATTTGTCCCATGGAAGTTTATTTAATGACTCTTTTTAAAGTTGTAAGATGTCACTAAGTTTTCTATATCATGAAGCAATTTCACGAATAACATGTCTATGCCAGTGGCGGCCCATGGCGAGATTTAAGTGAAGCGATGTGATGCTAATTTATCAAAACACATTAATTTGTTGTTTATACTCACCAAGAAACTGGTTTTTACCTCATTCAGTAAATAAGAAAGAAATTTACAGTAACTTTGGGTTTTGGTGAATTGGCTTCACGCAGCTTCACTTAAATCTGGCCACGAGCGGCCACTTGTCTATGCCAGGGTTCAAAATTAGCAGGTGCACTGTGCACATGAAATTTTATCCGTGCACGTAAACTTTTAATTTGGGTGCACCTAACTATTCAAACTACGTTAACTTTATTATTTAAATACACGCAAGTGAAAGAAAATTGCCTAAGGTCGATATTTAAAATTAGCGGGTTTCAATTAACATTAATTCAAAACCGCCTAACCTGCCACTCTCTAATCTGCAACTCCCTAATTCACCACTGTCTAAATCGCCACTCTCTAACTTGCAACTCTCTCATTCTCAAGTAACTCGGTAGGTTTTCAGCATTAACAAGCGAACGCAACATCCCATACTGAAATCTGAAAATATCAGCAAATATTTCTGTGGTACTATAAATAAGAAATGTGCAACTTCATCCATGGCGTGGCGGTACTTGTCCTTGCCCCTTAAGCAAGCCCCCGAGACTGCATGTTGACAAATTGTCCAAACACATCATCAGCTACAGCATTCCATCTTATATAATAGTAGTTTGCGGATTCAGAATGTAACCTCCCTGCAGAGTCAAAACAGACAGGATTGCATTGGGAAACAATAAAGTGGCGAGAGTGATAGCGACTGAAGTCGTATTTTTAATCGCCATTCCCCAATATTTAGTTGCCCTGGGGCCAGTGGCGACCGTGAATTTTAACCTTTAGTTGACTCAATGGTTTCATGAAAATTTGCTTTTTATAAATAAGACAGTGGTTTTTGTTTTTTTTTGTAATTTAAAGACTGTTAGTGCCATATCTTTAAGGAAACAAATGGCTTTTAAAAACTAAAACACTATCAAGTTGGAAGTAAAATGACTCACTGTGCTGAATATATCACAATCGTAAAATAACACAATGGGCACAGTTTTTGAACTATATGCTTTAATATAGCTTTAAAACGTTTTCTCGAAGGCTTTTAGCCCTCTTCGAATAAGCTTTAGCCAGTATTATGTAACCTTCTTTGAAGAGGGCTAAAAGCCTTCAAAAAAAGTTTTAAAGCTATATTAAAACATAGAGTTCAAAAACTGTGCCCATTGTGTTATTTTACCAAGTTTTGTATACTATCAAGTTGCTTGTTTTTGTTTTTACGGCTCAAGGACTACAGTGGTCATGCTGTATCGGAAGCTAATTTTCAATTATTTTGAAAAGTTGCATTCTTTATCTTACATGTTTTAATGTAATTACTTCACTTACATTTTACCCGTTTTTAATGTTGAGGTTTACTTTCTATTCCGTTCGTTACTTGTACACTTAACTAGTATTTAATGCACCTAAGTTACAAGACGGGTGCACCTGATTTAAAAAGTTAATTTCAACCCCTGATCTATGCTCATAAATAAAGACACAAATAAGATATACTTAATCTGTGAAATGAATACCTGAGTCATAATTCCTTTTTCTTCATCGACATCGTCCCCACTTAAGGCTTTTTTTAACTTATCCATCTTCTACTGTTATCTGAAAAACGAGTATGTATCATATTCAAATTAAAAACAAAACTGCATCATAAAGTTAATGTCCAACATTTCAGACTGCTTAATGATTCGGTTAATCTGCATTCTTGGGCAGTCATTTCAAAATTAAAATTTAAGCAATACCAACAAATAGATGAACAGACAAATTTCTTTCAATTTATTCTTTAATACAGAATATGCTTCATTCATTAAAATAAGTATAAAATAGTTCAAAATAACATCTATGCTGCCCAGGGGATGGTTATTTAAGATTATATGTAATGTATATGCACAGAACAGCAATACGATTTTACATAAATTTATTCCCGTTAAAGACTTTTCTAACTGTTCGCTGGCTTTGGGTTTGTTTATGCTTTGGTGTATTTGGCAACTTTGGGTGGTGATATTTTTGCAAGAATTACTGATTCAGGAGGTTGTGGTGCCTAAGGTCAATGCCAGAATCCAGATGAAGGATGTAGGGGGGAATCCCTCCCCTCACTGGGCAGCCACTGATACAAGAAAGTTACTGGAGCCAGAAGAAAAAGGAGGGTTTAGATTTAAAAAAAAAATTGACATTTCTAAGTTCTAAACACTCTACAAATCACAAAAAAAAAAAATCAAGATTTCCACTATGGTAGTCAACATGATCGAAAGTTGCGAAAAATTCCCCTGGAGTAACACTTAAGCAAACGTTTAGAGTCTGCAAAGCCGCTACAGAAAGGGTGAAATCCCAAATGATCTTTAATGTAGTGAAGAAAGGCAAAAGCGGTAATCAAATTAGATATTCTCAGCTATTTTTTTCAAAAGCTTCAAATCAGCTTCAAATTGAAACAGGAAAAGTGAATTCCCGAAATGCAGAAAGCAGGACATTCTAACATAAGAAATAGTTGGGACTCTGGATAAAACATGTTTGAAGGGAGAAAAATGTATTGGTGACACTGCAGAACATGTCACCTAGCATTTCTCTCCTCTTGAAATGAGTGAAAAGCCAACTTATGAAATAATGGATAACAAAAGTCAAGGAAAAGAGTTGCCCCTATTGATCTATCCGAAGGAGGAAGGCCAATCGTCAGAACAGAGTAAGGACGAGTTAATGGGACTGGTTGATCCGGCCGAACTAAAGATTTGAGTCCAGGCAAGAAGAATTAATAAGGGAGGAATAATTATAAAGTGTAGAGAGAGTGCTGATCGAGACAAGAAAAATAAGCTTGAGGAGAAAATGGGAGATAAATATCTAATTGTAACACCAAGGAAAAATAACCCTAAGATAATTGTTTATGTGCCGTAGAAAAATATGTGGAAAGGGATAAATTGGTTCAAATTATTAGAGATCAAAATTCGTCCTTAGAGGATATGGCGGAAGTCAAAGTATTATTCTGTATGAGAAACAAAGATTTTAATCACTGAGTGTTGCCAGTCGACCCGGAAAGTTTTATCAGAATGAAAAAATTGGATAAAATTAACATTAATTGGATGAGATGCAAAGTAAAGGAATTTCTTAAACCAATTCAATGTTTTAAGTGTAAGGGTTATGGACACTTCCATGCTGGCTGCAGAGCTGCTGAGATTTATGCCACATGTGGTGGAAGCGATTATTTAATGGAAGATTGTGGGACCAATAGTGTAAGTTGTATTAATTGTAAAGCCGCGAACAAGAGGTTTGGAAAACGATTTCAATCAGATCATACAACTTTTGATAAGAATTGCCCATGATATTTGTACCAAAGGGATATGTTGAGAAACAGAACCAACTATGGGGGATAGTTTTGTGTTCTCTATTGGTCAGTTAAACACTGGACATGGCAGAGCTGCCATGGGACTTCTTGAAATTGATTTCGGGCATTCGGGAACTAGTATATTCTGTCTTCAGGAGTCATATTTTTTTTTAATGGCGTCATTTCGAACATCTTACTTCGTTTCAAGAGATTTGCCATCACTGGGAACCCAACAGCTGCAATTGTTTGTACAACTGGACTTGACATTGCATGTCTTCTTAAGGGAAGGGACTTGGTATGCATCCAGGTAATGATCAAGAGTCGTAATACCACTATTGTTTCGATATATTGTGCCCCAACGGAGCCCTTGGCTGATAGCCTAGCAGATTTTGAAAGAATTATGGACAAAACAAGAAATTCAGATATTATAATCTGCGGGGATTTTAATGCCAGAAGTTAGCTTTGGGGAGACAGACTGGATATCAGGGGTACAAAAGTCATTGAATTTATCAATTCAAAGAATCTAAACATAGAAAATGACGAGACTAGTACTTCCACCTACACCTCTTTTAATGGAGAGAGCTGCATTGACCTCATATTGAAAAAATGTTGGGGGTAACAGGATCGAAAACTGGAGAGTGGATGATGCCATCACAAACAGTGAACATAATCTGATCAAATTTAATTTACAGAGCAAGGAGCACAATGCAGCTCCAAGGTATAGATTGAGGGACTTGGACCAGTGTAAATTTGAGGATCTATGGATGAAAGAGATTGAGACTTTGAAAGAAAGGAATGATAGGAGGGATTTGGATGAAATAGTCTAGGACTTGACAAACAGATTAAGAAAGGTCTGCGAATTGAGTAAGAAGAGAAGAGAGAGAAATATTAATAGGCCGAGGAGTATACCATGGTGGTCTACTGAGCAGACAGAGCAAAGAAAAAGGGTAAGGATATACAGAAGGAAAATGCAGCGAAGTGTAACAGAGGAAAATAGACAATATAAATCTCTAAGGTATAGAAAAGAGGAGGCTATATAGAAAAATATGATTAACAGGACTAAATACGAATCGTGGAAACAGTACTGTACGGGGGTTGATCTTGCAAAACCATTTGGCCAGCACTATAAAATCGCAAGTGGTAAATATGTGAAGCCGAGTTCAATTAATAATATAAAAAAAAAGAAGATGGCACATTTACTAATGGGGAGTTGAAGAAACAATTAGGACCATAATGAAGTGTCATTTCAAAAGCGATACGGTACTTAATGACACAAATTAGTGCTGAGCTCTCAGCCGTGACGCCGATCGAGAAGGAGGGGATGGATTTTTGGAAGACGAAATCAGGATTACTTTAAATAACATGAATAAGAAAAAAGCCCCCGGTCCGGATGGATTATACCTGGATGTTATTCAAAAAATCTTCGAAATGGACTCTACAATCCTTGTTGAGCTGTTTAATAGATGCTTCGAGGACGGAAAGTTTCCTAAGAGATGGAAATCTGCAAAATTAGTCCTCTTCAACAAAGAGGGAAAAGACCTACACAACGCCACGGCGTATTGACCAATTTGTCTCCCCGACGGGATGGGAAAAATCCTCGACAAATCGGTTACAAACAGGATTGAATATCATCTTTCGGCAGAATGAGAAATGAAAACAAAACATGTCTTTATGAGAGGCAAGGGAAGCACGAAGGCGATAATGAACGTCATTGAAAAAGTCAAGGAGGGAAAAGTAAAGGGGAACAACGTCTGTCTCATCTCTCTCGACGTGTATGGAGCCTTCAATAATGTCTGTTGTGTCTATATGCTCTAAACCAACTAAAAAATAAAAATGTCCTCCAAAAATCTTCAATTTGGCTAAGAGCCTTTTAAGTAACAAGAATGTTTACTTTGAGGGTAACAACATTCTTCTCGGAGTGGATTATACAAAGGGCTACCCACAGGTATCAAAGATCAGCCCTATTTTCTGGAAGATAACAATGAATGAGATGTTGGGGATTAGTATGGATGGAGCGGAAGTCATCGGTTATGCTAACGATGCAATGGTGATAGTCATCGGTAGGACAAGAATGAAGGTGGAGGCAGAGAATTGCTGAATGGTATGGAAAGACAAAACTAAAACTCTGTGAAGAGTATGTTTCCGAAACACAAGGAACACATCCGGAAAAGACAGATGATCACCCACCCCTGAACCGTTTTTCGAGGGAAAACAATCAGGATGACCAGGGAATTGAAATACCTTGGAGTCATAATTGATAACAAATTAAGCTGGCTACCACATTTGCAGGCACAGAAGAACAAGTTCCAGGCGATTAACCAGCAATTGAAAAACATGAGCAGGGCTACATGGGGACTCTCTGGACTCATCTTGAAAAGGATTTATAAAGCTGTAATTGAGAGGACAGCACTACATGCGGTGGGCATTTGGTGGGAGTGCAATGGAAAAAACTCCAGAAAGCAAGTTATCCTCTCACAGATCCAGAGGATTTAAATGCTCGGAATAACAAAATGCTATAGAACTACTAGCACCGAGGCTCTTTGGGTACTTGCAGGAGAGTCTTGCCTATACAAGAAATGGCAAATGAGGCCAAGATGTTCCAATTGAGGACACTTCAAAAAAACATTAGACATAATAATAGTACTGAGATAAGATACGAAGATATGGAAAGGATGAGTGTCCATTTGCAGAGGCCTAGAAATGGCATCTCTATTCCGTGGACAAACCAACAGAGCATGGTGTGGAAATCTATACTAACGGGAGTGTTATAGACAGAAAAGTGGGGACAGCCTTTGAGGTGCTCCACGATGGAACTAAAAAATTTTCAGCGAACTATAGGCTTGCAGATAACTCAACGATTTTCCAGGCTGAACTTTTTACCTTCGAGAGGGCTGTCCTCTGTGTCGGTGGGAATGTTGAGGCAGACGAGACTGTTAATGTTTACATCGACAACCAGGGTGTCCTAAGTCCTTAGAGAATCTGTTGGATAGTTTGAAATGAATCACGGACATTAAAAATAAAGTTAAAATTTGCTCTGAGTCAACAAATATTCACTTGCATTGGGTGAAAAGTCATGCTAACTTCAACGGTAATGAAATAGCTGATAGGATGGCGAAGGAAGGTAGCAAGAAAGATGATATAGATTATGAACAACCAATGGTATGGCAGGCTCTTAAGCATCAAATACTAACAGCTTGATGGATTGCCAACACGGTTGGGAAACAACGAACAAAAGAACGTATAACTTCAGAATTTTTTCCAGTTGTGAGTCTCAATAGAATCGAGAAAAACCATTTTCTGAACCAGGTTTTCTCTGGCCATGGTAACACTCCGAGATATCTAAATAGATTTAGCGTTAAAAATTGTGCATGTGTTTGTGGTTTTCGTGAAGCCGACTTTCTTCACTGGCTATCTGAGTGCCGAAATCCTATAATAAAGGATTTTCAAATTAATAACTTAACTTCTGATTTGAGAATTATGGCTCAATCGAGAGATATTAGGGATAGTCTTCTGAGGCTTGTGAATTTTGTCGCTTCTTCTGAAGACGAAATTATGTTGACCACGGGTTTCGTGGCCGGTTTGTCAGTTCTGCTTTGTGATGGCGTCGAGGATTCTGATGAGGACAGTTCTGACAGATTTTTATGGACCTTTACTGAACATTTGTGCATTTTATACGACTTTTATGGATTTTTTTTTTTTTGTCCAGGAGGCTGTTTTCTGATGTTCACTTTTACGTATTTTGGTAATGTTATGCCAGTTATGTATCACATCCCTGTAGTGCCTTGTGGTAGAACAGGATTTTTTTGTTAATAAAGTTCTTTTATATGTATATGTGTGTGTGCATGTCAGGGTTCGAAATTAGTGGGTGCACTGTGCACCTGAAATTTTATCCATGCATGTAAATTTTTAATTTGGGTGCACGCAGTGCACCTAACTATTCAAAACTATGGCTACTTGCATTTATTTTTCAAGAACAGCGACACTTTCATTTTACCTGTTTTTAATGTTGAGGTTTACTTTCTATTCTGTTAGTTACTTGTACACCTAACTAGTATTTAGTGCACCTGATTTAAAAAGTTAATTTCGATCTCTGTTGGATGGATGTATGCATGTATGTGTGTATACATATACAGCGAAACTCAATTGTAACAACTCAGCTACTATGTTAAAATTCATGTCCCCTTCATTCTTTGATAATAAAATTACTCCACTAATGTTTTTACTGCAAATACACTGAAATATGCCTAGAACAATATTCCAGGGACTCTGAAAAGATATTATAGACAAATTTGTCATAAGGCAATAATTTTATAGATAAATTTTACTGTATTAATAAAACGGAAAGGATTAATAATATTAAAAATAAACTTTTTTTTTTTTTTAATGAACATACTATGGTGTGTTTACATCAAAAACTCGATCAAAATATGATTTTGTGAACATACATTTAAACCAAAACAATGTGTGTGAGAAAGTAGAGTAGTCCAGCAATTTTATTTGTAAGAATATATGTTTTGAGATTTATTACACTTGTTATATAAATTGTCCATCAAAAAATGGCAAATACAGTAAGAAATGTGATAAAGACATAGTTAACAAGATGGAAAAAACCTATACAGGATAGATTTAAAAACTAATTAGGGTCAATCATCGACATACCAAAGCCTGGATTTGGTAATATCAATGAGGTACGTAAGTATGGTGATATCAACGAAGTACATAAGTATGGTGATATCAACGAAGTACATAAGTATGGCAATATCAATGAAGGCAATAGTAACAGGCTTGTTTTTAGTGCATGGCCTTATTGTAGCTAATGCACTTTTACTAATTGAAGAACTAAAGCCGAAAACAAACATCCCATTTATTTATTCACGATAATTTTTTCTAAAAAAAACTTGTGTGAATTGCGAAATGGATATCATAAACAACTCATAAAGGTACTACTGCACAACACATTACCTCGATTTCTCTGTGTCTAAATTTCAGTAGTTCGTTTGTGACATCACATACTCTGACATATTCATCATACAAACGTATATAAAAGTCTGTATGATGCAGTAAGAACTGTTGTGATATGCTATCTTCTTTTTGCTTCACCTTCGCTATGTTTTGTTCATTGCAGTGAAAATGTCTGAGCATCTGACTCAAACCGAGGACAGCAGGGACGTGGCCCCAGTGATATATATATATATGCAAACATTAACATTTTCCTCATAGGCAGTTAGGAATTTTCCAATAGGGACATAAGGTCTGGGCATCAAAGCACCACAGGTAAAATTCTTCCTCTCGACCCAATTCTCCGTCCATAAAACTTAAAATACAAACTTTGATATACGTTAACGTTACAGCATTTGTAATTGTAATAAACTAAAATAAAAACATTAGGGGAGTGTCAAATTTATTTGGGTTTATTGTGACATAATGTCTAAATTATCTACCGCTCATAGCAATTTTTTATACTCATGGATGCCCTGTGCCACATATGCCCTTCCATTCTGGCTACAGATTTAGTCTAACCTTTTTTTTTAATGAATTATGTATGCAAGGTAAAAGACATCCAACCCCATGAACAAGGTTTTTACTTTTCCCAACTTTACAGGATTTTTGTAATTCAAGATTATACTGATTCACAAGTATTCAAAGACTATCCAAATGAGCGTCAGCCTGAAGAGTGGTAGGGCGTCTTCCCCCACTACCCTTTCACTGATTCAGGAACATTACAGGACCAAAAAAAAACGTAAACAACATGGCAGCAGGTCACTTTGCCTGTAGTCAGTCATTTTTGGCAACACTGGAAAAAATTTCAGTGGGTAACGTATTATGCAGTTCCACCATCATAAACAGGCATTTACTCATTTTGGATACACTTTCAAAAAGTACAAGATCTTGAGAGCTATATTAAGGAAAAACCTTAAATATTTTTAAAAGGAACTTTAAAAGTATACTTGTTCCTTCCGAAATTCATAAAGTCAGCACAAAGTTAATAGTAGTCCAAGTGTGAAAATATAATCATAGAAGTATGAAATATTCATTACCAGATTAAACACCATATATTTGAGTTTTAGATTTTCAATAAATATTTGCTATAATTTTTTTCGCGAAAAACATTACACACGGAATAAATAGGGCAATTTAACTTAAAAGGCAACTTTTCTATATAAATACCACACGGTAGAACGCCTTGCTCGAATGCAACCTTTCTCAAACATTTTTTCAGAGGGCCATTGGCGTACGCAGGGGGTGTTGATGGGGGTTGTAACCCCATTGCAATGAAATTTTGTATATTTAACATAGGAATATGTGAGTTGTAGCTCTGTAACCTCACCCCTCCTCCCCTCCACACACACATTTACGAACTTCCTGCGTACGCCTGTGCAGAGGACCACGTTACACCCTTAAAAATTATTGAGGATCCCCAAAAATCCATTCCTTTTGTTTACATGTGATTTTATGGGTATATAATCAAAAGTGGACAATAAGTAACAATAGTTTCGGGGACCCCCCAGGGGTCGCGAACCACAGTTTAAGGACTGGTCTTACGGAAATTGTTAACGGCATATGACTTTTTTTTACATGAATATTGGAGATAACTTACACTTACAAATTTCATTAAATTTAACGATTAACAAACTAACCTGAAGCACCGTAATAAATGAACTACGTATAAAACCATACACTGAACCAGAACACGCCTGAGAAGTTACACCGAAAAACGAAAAAAAAATATGAAACGAAAACAAATTCAGAGTCACGTACTAGTCACGGAGCCAAGTTGCCAGCGTAAAACACTACCCACTTTTTGTCTAGACAAACTCCAAAAAGGAACCAAACCTTTTTTCAGGATGTAATGAAATTGAATTATGGTGTCAAATTGTAGTATCAATATTTGAAGGAAAATATATCTATTAAAAGTATGCTAGCTATATGAATTTCTATATGAATATCTATATATATCTATTTAAATGTTAAGTAGATGAAGGCAAAATCGCACGTTTTCAAAGGAACAACATTCTTTGGTGAATATTTTAAGTAGACAATTTAATGAATAAGTTTTCATAAAAATTAAGTAACTTTATGCAGAGTTAATGACAAAATTTATACGGCGCCGGCAAATTAGCAGATCAGACACCAATAATTACTGCGTGTTTCCCTTATGGCTTTCGGTTTCACGCATTTTTCAAGAGGATTGTCAAGCTATAATGCGTGAAATGAAATTTGCCCTGTGGTGATGTGATGTAGACTTTCGTCTGTTGCGCCCTGGACCCGAGTTTGATTCCAGTAGCACGGTAGCACGACTATCATTTTGCTATTTACCGTAGCTAGGAGTTTTGATTTTCTAGGCAGTAGGGTTGGGATTTTTTGGAAAACTGTATGTCCTGGTGCAGCATGCCCTTCTCTATCCTTGCTCCTTAAAGTAGAAGCGTACGTTATAAATTAATGAAAGTTATTTTAAGCAAGTTTTACTAAAGTATTTGAAAGCAGCGTTTAATTCAACTAGCAATTTCACTCCCCTTGCAACTTAGCATACACATTGAATATGCTAGCCTTCATTATCAATTTTTGTAACTGTAACCATTATATAGGAGTTTTGTAAAAAAAAAAAGAAAAATGCCTTTTTTTTAAGTTTTTTGATGCCTGAGGCTGATAATTTCATACACAAATTGTTTGTCGTTGATCAAAATTTTGCGCAGTTGTATATGTTTTGTTATTGAAAATGTAATTCCGCTGTTGAACTTTGATCAAATAGTATTTTATTTAATGTGTGCCAGTCCAAATGCACTGTTCTTGTAAATGGTAGCAGCGGCCATTCCTGAATGCAGCTCAAGCCCAAGCTATTATATCGAGCAAAGCAGACATGGATACAGATTCCGAAAAACAATCAGAATGTTCATCTACAACCGACGATGAAAAGAAAACAAAAATCACCGAAAACAAAGTAAGCACGTGAGCGGGATTTTTCCCGCAAAAACTGATCATATTTATAATAACTGGAGGAAGCATTCGAGCGCTTTAATCGAAGTCGCCGATATTCGTATAAAATGCGAATTATTTCATTTTTTGTGAATGCGTTATCACCAGACAGTCACTTTAAGGTCTTTAATCCATTAAAGAAATTAGAAATTTATCAAAACCTTGAGTTTTCCCAATAAAAATTACAGTGAAATGTATCTATATAGCGGCATTCTAGAGACCTGGAAAAGATCGCGTCATAAAAAGTTTATCATTATAGACAAGGTGAAATCTGATATATTCTGTGTTTGTCGGAATTACGGAAAATGTCGTTATAAACGGATCTTACTGTTTATATTGATGTGCACCCGTTAACAAGTAGGTTCTAGTGGTCTACTTGAATATGGTAGTTGTAAGGATGACATTTTACTTTGTTTTTGTTTTTTTTGTATGAAAGCATCAAAATAGGAAATATTAAAAAAAAAATTCAATAACGATTCTAAAAAACTATGTTTTTTGGGGCCAGACAAATTGGTAGAGGACATTAATGTAGACGCTAGACAATTATAAATTCAAAATTGTATTAGAGATCTTATTCAGTTGTTATGAAATCCAATTAAAATTTTCAGAGAGTATTGCTACAGAATGGCTAAATTGTACATTGATTTATAGGCTAATATTGCGTATATGGGCCACATCGCCAAACATTTTCACCAAATGTCAAACAGATGTCGCCAAAGAGCAACACTAACCATCGTAATTAACGTCACTTCCGGAAAATGGACGCCATTTTGTTTTTTTTCTGCAGCAAGCAATAAAATATAAATTTTTAACATAGAATTTACAGAATTTTTCTTGGAAAAAGCAGTACTCACGTTTTTAAGAAGTGACTGCTGTATCATTTCATAACATATTTTTCTTGCAAGGAAAACAAAAACCAGAGTTGAATAGCTGCTAGGATGCAATTATATAGTTGGTACCCTAGTTTTCTCTCTTCCGGAAATTGGTTGGGAATTTCAATGGATCGGTTTGTGACGTTAGGTTTACACTTGGCTTCTATACTTGCAATGCCATTTGCACCCCCCTTTGCCATTCTGTAGACCGCCGCCATGGGATCAAGCCACAGAATTTGTTTTTTGGCATTCCGTCAGGCCATAAAAACTATTTTTCCGTCACACACGACCTACCAAGACATCTAGGGGGTACTTCTGCTTTTTCCCTTCACTGAATCGCTCTCTGCTGGGTTGACATTTTTAGCATTCAGGCATAACTCGAATGTGATCCCAAATGGACACAAAGGGGGGGTTTACCTCAGGTGCAGGGGTCTTCTGCCACTTAACCTTCACTGATAGCAGGATTTACAGGGCCCAAAATAGATCCAAAACAGCAATTTCAACATGGTAACAGGCCACTTTGCCTTTTGCTGGTCATTTTTGCCAAAAAGCTATGGAAGAAAATGCCATTGAAGAACACACAGAGCAATTATATCTACAACAAAAAACCACAAATGTCAAAGCAAAACTCCAGCAATGTAAAATTGTCAGAATTTCTTCAGTGGTAGAATTTTCTCGAAGGTTTGGGAGTGTTGACTTTGAAGTGCTTTTTTTGTACTATTTCTAGTGCTCTTTTTTTTTTCAGAGATTAAATAATACTGTTTAAACAATACCATAGATGCCAATCCTTCCGATTTTTTATCGATCTTCCATTTGGAAAACAATTTCTTCCGATTTTCGGAGATTTCATCTATAATCCTCAGTGTTTTTTAAAACATTGATTTAAAAAAAAAATTAAATACCTATTTTTCTTGATACGTATTTATTTAAATTTTTTCACACATGTGTGTATTTAATAATAAACACGCGTAAATAAATGCAAATATTGGTAAAAATTCGTTTGCCGTTGACTGCGTGGCGTGACGGGGAATTTTAGCTCCAGCTATGACGTAGAGTGATGCCCCTGCGCAACGAAATCGCGCATCGGGATTTGTAGTTGTTGAGGGAAGAAAGAAAGAATGCGCTATTTCGATAAGATTTTGGCCAAACACATGACTTTGTGTAGGGAAGCCACGTGTTAGACGTATCTGGTATTTCTTTGCTCCGGAAAGAAAGTTTTGTTTTTAGGTGTTTTTGAAAACAACGTTAACGATGTCGACTGTTAATAAAAGGTACTACCAAACGTTTAAAGCCAAATATATGAAGATATTTAATTTTATTCAAAATTCGAGACTGGTGCCAAAATATGCTTTCTGCACATGTTACCGTAAAGACATAAGCATTACTCACTGTGCTTTAATTTATTTCAAATCATTGAAGGGTTGGGGTTCCACAGGCCCATATAGCCCTATGCCTATGTAAATATCTCCTGTGCATTTGCTACAACACGCAGTATCCGGAGAAAAGCCATTGCAAGGGTTACTAGTAACCCAGACAGAAGGGAAGCCAATCCCAGTATGTTATCACCCAAACTGCTGGTGGTGGTACCGTAATACTGGATGTAACCGAAGATTATTAAAAAATTCAAAGTAATAAAATATTTTATCTGTTTAAAAAAAAAATATTGTTACATGGAAGTGCAGGGCAAAGAAACGGATATTTGATTGTCGGGGCATTTTTTTCTATTTTTCCACATTAACCATATTTTATGTTAAAATAACATGTATGCTTAATATTTTTCAGGACACCAACCTGTTCTCATTTTTCTGTATGAATCTATGTTATTTTTGTTAGGGAGGTACGTTTCCTTCTGCTTACCGCGTCCATAGTTAACATCGTGATGTATCGCGATGTTAGACTGACGATATATCACAATGTCAAAAACGTAGCATCGTCCAGGCCTACTAGAAACAAACATTTCCGCTTATTCAGGTTAACTTTTTCTAGAAAAATTCCTGCTTGAATTGCAAAATGGGTATTATAAACAGGCTACTCACATGTGTCCTCTTGAAATAAGAATGAGCGATAACATTTTTGTATTTACAGTAATGTCTCCCATTAAAGGCTTTAAAGAAATAGATAAAAAAACATTAAATATAGAAATAGTCATTAATTAGATCGGCATTATTGATAGAAATTACTGTATTAGGATTTTGTATGTATATAATAATTTATATGGCTTTACTTTCGTTATTATAGGACCGTTCATGCGTGAGCATGAAATTGTCCGATACTGAAGCTGATTCAAACGACGTGTCAGAAAATAATGAAGACGTAAAACCTAACACCAAGCTAATTGAGATAAATGGCTGCGAGAAAACTAACTCTAAAAATCTACATGAGGAGGATCCAAGTTGTACTTCAGAAATAAATAACGACGAAAATGAGGGGTCTGATATTAAGCCTTCAGAAAAACGTTCAGCCTCTTCCTCGTGCACCCCATCTCGAAAGATTGTCGATGCCAGGAAGAAGAGGAGAAAGAAGACCGCCAAAAATGATGCTGACAATGATGTCGCCCCGAATCTTGACTATATGGATGTCGATTCAGAAGCTACAAACGAGATCGATAGCACACAATCAGAAAATTCTGATAAGGTAAAAGTAAAAAATGACGAATCCCCTGAATCAAAACCAAATATTGATGTCATAAAGCAAGAGGTTGATGAAGATGAAATGATGGAAGTCGATTCTCCTTCAGAGAAAAAACTAAATGAGGTAAAAGAGGAAAAGTCATCTAAGAAGCCAAATGTGGAGTGCAATGAAATTACAGCATCTTCTAGTCAGAGTGGAAAAAAATCAAACAATGCCATTAAAGAAGAAAAGTCAGATCAGGTGCCTGATTCTTCAACAGATAAAGATGAGAGCGACAAGGAAAACCAAGCAAAAGAAGAAAGTGCACCTGTCGTAAGTATTTTGAAAGCATATTAATGTTTAGTTAAACCCCTCTTAACAGACACCCCTCAGATATGGTCACCTTGTTTTTATGGTCAGATAAAAGTTCCCTGGGAAGAACTGATTCACAATAATACATCTCAAACCCCTGCTTAGCAATCATCCTCAGATATGGGCACGGACATCATTTTCATGGTTCATTCCATTAAACTAGAATCCCTATACAGACAAAGGTAATGGGACAGAATCTCGCCGAACAAAATATGGAACAAAAAAAAAAATGATTTTTTTTTTTAAAGGATTTTTATTGGAGAAAATCCCCCTCAGGATCTGCCTCTGTTAAATTTGGTATCATTAAATCAAAGTTAGAGTGTATTTTGTCCATTCGATATTTTGTCCTCGCGAGATTTTGACCCCAAACCACAGACAAAACAAAATACATTTGATCTTTGGTTTCACTAGAGGCATTTCTCACAACAAGAAACTAAGGATAAACAGGATAAGAGCTAAGGAGAATTTCTCCTGTCGTTAACAAAGAGTGGCAGTTAACTTCAATTCGATAATTCAAATGACTAATTCTTAGCTTTGAAAATAAATAAATTATATAGTGATACACTGTGCCCAACTAACTAATAAACAGTTATCAGCGCAAAACCATTGCCGTTCAGTTATCATTTACTTGGCTACAACACAGGCCATGTAAGCTAGTGAAAATGAAAAGCAGTTTCCTGTAAGCGTAATAATGGAAAAACGGTGGATTTAATCTCGCAATTAAAAATGAATTTTGGAAGGGGACTTCTGCCCAAAACCTACCACACACACATACACACAAACAGCTATTAATAAATTTTTTGTTATATTCAACAAATGCTTATGTTCGTTATTTTAAACTTGTCTTATGTACTCCATAAGTGCCAATGCTCCTGATTTTTTATCGGTCTTCCTATCTTCCAGTCAGAAAACGGATTTCTTCTGATTTTCGGAAATTTCATCTAAAATCCCCCAGTGTTTTTTAAAATACTGATTTTTTTTAAAAAAATTAAATACCTATTTTTCTTGATGCATGTTTATTTAAATTTTTGCGCATATGTGCATATTTAATGATAAATATGCATAAATAAACTCAAATATCGGTAAGAACACCAGAAAAATTCGTCTGCCGTTGATGGCACATGCGTGGCGTGACGTGGAATTTTAGCTCCAGCTGTGACGTAGAGTGATGCCCCTGCACAATGGAAATCGCGCATCTGGATATGTAGTTGTTCGGTAGGAAAGAAAGAATGTGCTACATCCATAAGGTTTTGGTCAAGCATGTGACTTCCTTTAGGGAAGCCATGTGTTAGACGTATCGTGTATATGTTTGCTTCCGAAAGGAAGTTTTGTTTTTAGGTGTTTTTGAAAACAATGTTAACAATGTCGACCGTTAATAAAAGGTACTACCAAACGTTTAAAGCCGAATGTATGAAGATGTTTAATTTTATTCAAAAATCAAGACTGGGGCCAAAATATGCTTTCTGCACGTGTTGCGGTAAAGACATAAGCATTACTCACGGTGGTAAACGCGATATTACTTTGCATTCTGAGACTGTTGAACATAAGGAGACGTTCAAGGCTGTAGAGTCTAATCATAGTATCAAGCCTTCATTTTTTGCATTTAACGATACCTCCTTTATTAACGCTGAATGTTTATTTACATTGTTTTTGATCGAACATAATTTGCCAATGAATTGCAGCGATCACACGGGGATGCTCTTTTGGAAAATGTTTCCCGACAGCAGTATTGCAAAACAATATGGATCTGTAAGGACCAAAACTTAAGCAATTATGATAGAAATGTCCAAAAAGGAATCCTCATCATTTGTTGAAAATTTAAGGTGCTATCCATTTTCAATTGCAACTGATGGAAGCAACGATGTTGATTCAAAGCTGTATTCAATAGTGGTAACTTTCTTCGATCCTTTATGTGAAAAAATTGTGAATTGTCTTTTATCTGTGCCATCTTTGAAAGAAGATGCTACTGGGTTAAATATTGGAAATCTTCTGGTAAGTGCTTTACAATCTAAAAACCTTGCGATTTCTAATTGTGTTGCCTTTAGCTGTGATAATGCACCTGTTATGATAGGAAAAAAGCAGGTGTAGCAGCGGTGTTAAAGAATCATCACCAAAATATTGAAATTATGGGCTGTTCCTGCCACCTTATTAACTTAGCAGCTGAAAAGAGTGCTGCATGTTTGCCATTTAAAATCGATGAAATTTTGGTAGACATTTACTATTACTTACAAAAGAGTTCGAAAAGAAAAGATAGGTTGAAAATTCTTCAAGAATTTCATGAGACTGATATAAAAAAGGTACTAAAACACGTTAGCACTCGTTGGTTGTCTGTTGGAAAGTGCTTAGAGCGTATAATCCAGCAGTGGCAACCTTTGATCAGTTTTTTTAAGGAAGAGGCCATGAAAAGGAATCAAATCACCCCACTTTCTTTCTTTACTATTCCCTCTATCAAAGTTTCGGTTGAAAATGCAGATAAAGTGAAAGAACGTAACAGCAAAAAAGCATCGCAGAAATTAAAAAGGAAAGCTCAAAATTATGTGGATATTTCTAAGAAACAAAAAACTGAAAACTCCATGTCTCGTGAAGAAAGGTTGTTTTATTTTCTGTCGGAAGATATCAATAAGGCTTTCTGTTTATTTTTATCTTATACTGTGCCTATATTTTAAAAAGCAAATGCTCAACTTCAGTCTGCGGAACCGTATATTCATATGCTAAAATCTGTTCTCTTAAAATTGTACAGAGAAATGCTAGTGAAATTTATAAAACCAAGCGTCACAAAATTATGTAATAATATTTTGAAAGTCCACTATCATGAGAGGAGTAATCAAAAAGATGATGTTGATATCTTAATTGGAAATGGAACACTGAAAGTAATCCAAGATTTTAACATCCATGATAAAAATGAATTTTATGAAAACGTCAGAAGCTATTTCATAGCAGCATGTGACTACATGCACAATAAATTTCCTTTTGAGTTAGAAGTGTTACATCATGCAGAGGTTACACAAATATCGAATTTTGAAAATGCATCATTTTCCAGCTTAAAATATTTTACAGAAAAATTTCCTGTTCTTTTGTTCAATAATACAGAAGATGAAGCTGTTGATGCTTTACAAACAGAATTCAGTGAGTTCCAGGCTTTCGAAGTTCCACAAACTGTGAGTAATGAAGGTAGCATTGATGCACAATGGGCAGCCATAGGTAAAATAAAAAATGATACTTGTGAATTAAAATTTAAACGACTTTCTCAGGTTATGCTGTCAATACTTACGATCCCTCACAGTAATGCAGCATGCGAGAGAGTCTTCAGTCAAGTGAAGAAAATTAGAACTGACTTCAGGTCAACCATGTCTGATGACACATTAGAAAATTTACTAATAGTTAAATGCAGACAACGTGTGAAATGTTACGAGAATGTATTTGACAAAAAATTTCTCGAAAATGCCAAATCTTGCACTACAGCATTTGTAAATTCTAAGAATTAATATTGCGTTTAATACAGACAAATTTTTCTGTCTGGTGAATGTCCGTTAATGAGGGGGTGGTTTTACTGTACTTCTGCATCTCATTCTAAATTATTCGAAAATGTCTGCTAAGCAATCCTTATGTACTGTATAATCATAACCATTCAGACCATTTACTCATAACCAAATTATTTTAATGAAAATCAAGTTTGTATCATGTATTAACACTATGCCTACGCTTGCATCTGTCTGTTTATCTATATCCATATCTATCTATCTATCTATATATATATATCTTATTAATAGGCTTCCAGTAGGTAAAGTGTTAAGGAATCTCATTTTATTTTTGCATTTACTGAATTTCCGACAATTGTAAATTCTCAAGAGGTCTCCTAGTGCATGTTGTACACCATGGTATAATGTGGCAAACTATGATCCTTTTCCTGTGTAGTCATTGTATGTGAATTGTAGGTAAGGTTAGCTCCCAACTTATGGCTCTGTTTTCAAAATGAGAAAACAGATAACTTAGAAAGTTTCGGAATCTTTTGCGAAAGAGAGCTAAGGGTCTACGGCTTCCATGTGGTAAGATGTGGTTGGCGAAGCTCGTCACCATGAAATTGACCTATGTATGATAAGCAGGAGAAATCATTGAAAAGTAATGGTGCATTCTACAGATGTGCCAAATCGCTCGTTGAATGACTCAATGAACGATTTTGCCTATCTGTTGTGAACGGGCAGACTCATTCAGCGATTCCATCATTGAACGATTTGCCATACCCCTAAATGCGTTCTGTGTAAATGAAGCCAGCTCATTCTGTAGAAAGTATTCAGTAAGCAGGTATGGTGTTTGAGACTATTTTTATAAAGCAACAAGAGGTCTTGCCAGCTAAAGGTTCCTTGTGTGGGTGCTCGTATGGGAGGCAGAGGGGAACTTGACCTCCCCCACCCCAACCTAGCCGTTTAAAAATTTGATTTGCCCGAACCTGCTATGCATTTACTTTCAAAAGTTTTACAGTCACATTTTAAAATAAGGTACTTTTTAGCTCATTACTAATTGTCAAAGTCAATTAGATTTCTACACACTTTGACAAATAAAAGTGTCAACAGCTTTGAGTAGGAGGTAATATTTTTCTTTGCCTCAGCCCACTACAAGTACTCGTATGAGCACCCATGGTTCCTTGTTGTTTAATATTAGAGCTCATGTGTTAAACCATTGATCTTATCTTACATAACCCTTTAAAACTGTCTCAAAAAGTGGGACCAGATATATTCATATCTCCCTTTCCTACTGTCCCTCAATTCTTGTATATGGTTTCTTAACCTGTGAATGTGCTGTATTAACGCAACTAGGTTTTCTCAATTTGGAAATACCCAATATTTGGCAGAATGGAATGTGGAATGCATTTTGCGAAGGAACTACAGCTAATTAGAAGCCAGTTACAACTCTCTTTTTTTTTCTTCTTCCTGATTGTACTAACGACTAGTCTCCGTACTTTCACTATTTGGCACAGTATAGCCCAGATGCTCTTGCGCCATAAAACATCCAAACAAACAAACAAACTTTCACCATCATTGGAAGGCCAGAATAACTGATGATAGTGTCGCCTTTGTTAGTTGAATATATTTTGGTTTTTAATTGCTAAAACTCATCAAAATATGTATATTGGATTTTTGCATTTTTTGTTTCTTCTTTTTATATGTTGTAACTAGATGCTCTTATGTCTGTTTTATCAAGTTATTTCTTATTTAAATGTTATGTCTTTTTAGAGTGAAAAGCTTGAAAAAAGTGTAGAAAAAGGAACCAGAACTAAGAAGGTAAGATTTTTTTTTCTTTTATCCCCATCCCCTGATTATCTGCAGCAATGTAAGCTACTTTGAATATTTATTAAAATTTAATATTTCAAGTTTGTAGAAAATATGCTAAACTTTCGGTAAAATATTAGACGGTACCGCCCGCTGCCAATAAAGTGATTCGGCAAGTTTTCCTTGTTTTTGGCAACTCTCGTTGATAACTGACAGGGTTGGTTTGAAATTTTTCTGAATCAGTGGGAACCCTTCTTTGGCTTCATCCTCAAGCTAATTTGTTCAGATAGTTTTGGAGTTCCCCAACCGTATAATGATGAATCACTGAAAACCTGAACAGTGTATAAAAATAGACCGAAATATCATACAAAAAAAACAGTAACTATTTTCTTAGTCGCCAATTTGTCGAGAAACCTGTACCGTATTCTAAAATTTAACCAAACTTTCTTTTAGTAATTTGGATTTGACACCAATTTTTTTAGCAATAGCAGTTCCAAAGCATTATTGGAATAAAAATTGTCATCTAATAATAATAGTATAAAATAAGTATTAGTTTATTAACTAAATAGAAAAATAAATGATTTATTACTTAGTGTGTATAAACAATGCTACGTTTTTGTTAAACATTTCATCTAATCGAAACTGTTTTGTGTGTTTTGATCTTCAAATACAAATTTATTGGGTCTTGTTTGGTTATAAAGTTTGCATTTTTCCGGCTCTGTATTTCATCCGAGAACTCAATCTTAACTTACAAGACACTTCGAACTTACACATCAAATTTTAACGAATTTAATTCAGCTTAATGTACCCACCATAAAAACCTTAATGTGTGAAAATTAGCAGCTATCTCCGAGAAATTAAAAAGTAGCTAAAATAGCACCAATTGCAACACTTTTGACAATACATGGCAAGATATCTAGTTGATCGAAAAGGGTAAAAAGCGAGCGTGAGGACTATTCTAAAAGCTCAGAATACATTCAGTAATAGCCTACAGTAATTGTGTTATTTTTGTTAAATTTAAACATATTTGATTTTGAAGTAGCTGTAAAGGTTTTTTTTTCTCTATTCGTTAAATTGAAGTTCTATATTATTTTTATTTTATTTCTGAAAGTCACATCAGAAAACAATTTACTTTAATTTTTATAATCACATTGCAAGTTGCAATTCGGTTTGTGCATAAGAGAAGCATTTATTTTTATTTAGAAAATTCTGTCACAAAGTATCGCTTGCATTCTTTTTATCTATGTGAAGACAACATGAAACAGAATATACGTAAATATATTTAATGTTGTTTGGATACTTTTTGAGGAATTTATGGAAGAAATTAAAAGGCGCCAAATGGAGATAAAGTCTCTCTTCTGTCAAACCAAAATCATTTTTTATTAATTATTTTTAGTGTTAATCTGAGGAGATAGCCAGCATTTTCACATATTAGGTTTCTTATGGTGTGACTGAATTAAATTCATTAGATTTGGCTTATGAGCTTTGGGGAGGTTTCCTCGTTAGCCACTACTAGTAAATTTTTCTGTTTTGTTATGGTACATTTAACCACAAATATGGTCTTATACGACAGTCGTTACTACAATTATTTCAAGTAGTTTCCTTGTATTTGTTTATTGCAGCGATTAAAAATATAATCTCTTTTGCATAAAATTTTGCAGCTTAAATCAACCTCCTTTTAATTTTAGTTCACTGTCACATGGGGGTTGTAGTAAATTAATTCTTTTGCTATATAGATTTAAAAAAATTAGTCACAGCTTCAGTAAGAATTCACACAAATTTGCTTTTTTTTTCACATGGTACAGATTTTTTTTTCTTTACGAAAAGGTCACATAGACGATACAATTATAAAAGGTTCCAGAAAAATAATAAAGCCTATCTTTTTAATAAAAAAATATTAATATACTGTTCCTCATAATCCTCATGATAGTGCTGAATAAAAAAAAATTCTCTCAATATATAAATTTTATAAAGTAATGCAACAGTGATAAGTTTGAGTTCAGTTGTCACACAAGTGATCCTGGCTTCGCCCTTCTGCTTTCTGTGAATCACAGGAGGATTGAATTCATTTATCTTGCCACATTTGCATGGTCAGGCTCTAGCTTACTTCTATTTATCCAGTGACTCTCCACTGCCAACTCCCATCTTACAAATGATGTTTCGCCCTGCGGTGGCGCAGTGTTGTAACGCGTTCTCCTAGTGCGCCGCTAATCCGGGTTCGACTCCCAGCAGTGCAAAGAACGCTTACTCAGAGATCTCATAAAGATCGCACTGCTCACTGTAGTCCGGGGTTTGGTTCCCTAGGCCTTAAGAGGTTCGGATTCCTCGGAAAACAGTAGGTCCCGGCGCAGCATGACCACTGTTTTTGAGTCAAGAAGCAAGCAAATGATGTTTCTTACAAAACAACTCTGATTCCTTTATTAAAAATCCCAAAGGGAAATTATGACTCCCTCCTGAAAGCTAGTTTTTGTGTTGCTTTCTGATTAAACTGACCCTAGAGCCATTACATTTACATACAATAGTGTAACAAGTTTCTTGCAGATCCCATTACTTTTATTTACTATTTTTTCTGTTTTTCTTAATTTATGAAAACCAGTGTACATTATTCTTTTTTATGAATTTTAATATATATTATAATGAAATGGTTGCAGATCTATTGATATATAAGAGGATAATGTTGGAAGGATGTATAGTGCATTCACGCTCAATTATCGCCCAATACCGTTACCAGACGGGTTGTTCCATTGCAGTTTAGGGAAGGGCGTCTTGCCCGAACTGGTTTTTCGCACATGAAAAACCAGTTGCGGCAAGATGCCCTTCCCTAAACTGCAATGGAACAACCCATCTGGTAACGGTATCGGGGGTCAGGTCTGCACAAATGGACTATACATTATAGAGAAATGGTTCTTTAATTTTCCTAGACCATGGACCCCTTTCAGAGATCACTCATCCCTCCGGACCCCTGAGAATTAACTCAAAGTTTAAAGCCCGGAATTTGCATCATATGTATTTATTTCTAGTGTTTCATCGTTGATTTTCACCTTTTAATGAAGGAATTTTTCGTTCCCTCATAATTTATTCTTAGCATTAAAGAGTAATTGCTCTTGTTTCGGTATTTTTTCGAATCTTTGTGGAACACTGGGAGGGTCTTGCAGACCCCCAGTGGTCCGTGGACAACACTTGAAAAACTACTGTTATAAAAGGAAGTGGACATCAAACTTTCTGGCATAAGCGTTATTCTGCTGCCACATAGTCCTATATTCAGTTCCCAAGGGGGATTTTGGTTATACATATATAGTTCAACTGTTATATAATGCTGTCCTTTCAGTGGCATAACGGAAAATCTCGTCCCCCACAATAATTTTTTTTGGGGGATCCCCTTTTATGAAAATTTGTATATGCAAATATATAATAATGTTGCGTCTTTTATAAAAATTAACCGGCAACACTTTCCAATATTTTAAACAGAACACATGTCTATTAGTCACTGTTTCATAAAACAGGGTTCTGATGCAAAGCGTATACTATAAATTCAAAACTCGTCCAGATTTTATAATTTTTTGATATTGAGTTCAGTTTTAAAGGCAATAAAAACAGCTAAAGTAAATACGCGTAATAAGTTTGCCACAGTTGGAAACCGTTTATTTTACTTTATATTTTACCTAAAGATTAAAAAAAATCCTTATTAACTAAAAAATATATTTTTTTTTACATATATAAATATTATGGAAAATAAACGAAAATGAAGGGGGGGGCTTTTCCCTCAGGCCCCCCACCTTTCAAGGGTTGTCAGTATGACACTGTGTCCTGTCTTGCATAACTTAAACAGCTTGGGACATTAATTAATGTAAATAGGTCAAAATATTCGAAGAAGGTTTATCATTGTACTGAGGTCACGTTATTAGTCCTGTTTCAGCTAAGTTTTGAAGAAAGTTATAAATTCTGGTTAATGGTTATTGAGAAGTTAATGGACTTAACACTAACAACAGACTTCTCAAAGGGTAATTGAATGGGAGAAATAGACACAAAACTATGATGCGGTACATAATTTATGTGGTTGGCTAGTGTTTAGACAGAAGCACCTCTATCTTCTTCAGAGTAAATACATGATTGCAAAGGCCATCATGGAGCTATGTAACATCCAGATAGGCACCAAACAGATAGCAATGTAAAGGTACACTAAAGCTTGATGGAACAGGGGTTTTAATTTTTTTTCCCCCAAATCTTGTAAAGAAAAATACTTTCTGAAGCTTTTGTGCTATATCTTTTAATGCTGTATCCTTTTTGGTGCTGATAGATAGCGGTGCTTGTCTGGAGATGGCATAATGTCATGTTAATTTTATCATTCACATATTTGTTCTGAAGAAAGTAGGTGTGATTCTGCTGAAACAATTGTCCGTGATTTAATAAATCGTTTAACTTTGTCAGTTTTTTTGTCTTTTTCATTCAATAACAAATGTACATTCAAATAAATTATATACCCTTAAAGCTTCATACTCTTCAACAAGTTTGATTATGAAAATCAGTATATTTATTTGTGATAATAAATTTGTAATGTGCACATTGTATGTTGAAATACTAGTTTTCATATATGTTAGAGTATTGCTTTTTTTAATGATCGTTCAGAAAACTGAAGACAAGATTCCTGAAAAAACTGAGACTGGTATGAGAACAAAATCGAGTGGTTCAGGAGAAAACAAAGTAAATGTTTTTAGTTAACTCTTTCTATGGAATGTGTAACATTATATAGTGCTTTGTGGAATTCATGTGTTTTCTCTGATTATAATATTCTTGTTCTAAAGGGCATTTTTTCTTTCTTTTTATTTTAGTCCACTGTGAACAACAGTGCCACTGAATCAAAATCAGGTACGAAGTTGTCTCAATATCATGCTGTTTATTTTATGTATGAATTTCATTGTAACGTAGAAAACAAGTAAAAACACTAATAAAAAATAAAATTAATCGATATTTCATTTTTGCAGCATGTAATCTTTATCAAGAGTTGTAAAAGGCATGAGGATTGTTGTTTTTAGCTATGGGCTCCATGGTCTTATTTTAATTAATCATGAATTTATATGATTACGTGTGTGTTTTTTTTTTTCAACATTTTCCTTATTTCCTTGATTCTTATCTATTGGTCCTCGTTACTCTAATACATGTTACTTGGCATCGCTTGACCATTGAAATTGAGTTTGCTAGCTTCGTTATATAAAAAAACTTGCGTCAGTCTGACTTAATAACTGCATTTTATCAACATAAGAAAATTTTAAAATGGTATAAGGCATTACTTACCTTTATTAGCTAAATACTAGTAATAAGTTTGGTTGCCAAACATTCGGTCTCATCCCTAGTTTGGCTTCCTCCATTCAAAGCATATCCTTGCTGTCCTTGCATCATAAAGCACCAGCAATCATTTCAAAAGTTTTAGATTTTGTTCGTATGAGTATACCATATATATTATGTCTTCACTCGATAATAGTGTGCATTTAAAAAAGATTGTAATTGAGATGGAAAAAAAAAATGTTAATAGACATTTAATTTTAGAAAAGAAAAAGTCGAAAAAGAACAGAACTTGCGAAGAATGTGGTGCAGTAAGTTTTCAATTTGTAATCCTATTAGTTTGATGATATTGTGTCATTCATGTGTTACCAACAATTGAGCCATGTTTGTGTTGAATTGTTCTTGTAGCCAAATTAATAAGGGTAAAAAAGGAAGTCACTGCC
>QLNU02014176.1:110056665-110067194 GCA_006491805.2 Dysdera silvatica | reverse complement strand
TGTTCAAAAAAATGTTTTATATTTTAACGTTGACTGATGAGACAGTTTTTTCTCTAAATTAATAGGAAAGAATAAGTAATCAAGTCTCTGAATATCAAATACCTTTAAGTAAAAAAAAATGCATCGCATTCAGAAAAATACGATGTAGGCTTATTTAATGCAATTTACGGCTTGAAAAGCTGGTGAAATTTGAAAAAAAAAGTGAATTGTGCGTACAAGGGGATTCAAACCTGGGCCTTTGTGCTCCGAATGTAGTTGAATTTTGCTGCAATGCTCGATATTTCGTTAAAAAAAATGAATGAGAAATGAAGTATTAGCCTAAGGGAGATTGTTTTTGGTGTGTAGGCTGTGAAAGAACGTGATTTAATTTATGCATAGCATATGGCATAAAAGACAGAATTGACACGGAATATCATACGACAGAAAAATGGATTTGAAACGTTATTAAGAAAAGCCCTTTTCAAGATTTAGGATAGCTGCCTTTCTGCTTAAAATTCGAGTTGAATATTCACAAAGTTTGAAAATAAATAGACCCACTTTATTTTTTAACATTGGTAGATGAGAGTGAGCGTTTTTCTTTAAATTATTGCGCGAGAATAAAGACTGAAGTCACGAATTTCATGTACTCTTAAAATTGATTTAGAAATGAAATATCCTTCTATTATATTTTTTATTTTATGTGAAAAAATATGCATTGTATTCAAAAACATACTCTCTAATTAATGCAATTTACGGTTTGGAAAACGGATGAAATTTGAAAAAAAAAAGTGGCATGTGCCTACACCGGAAATATAACCCTGGACCTGGTGGTCCATTTGGGGTTAACCTACAAGCAGGCGCGCCGATTAGAGGAATGCGAGAACGTGCACGGTGCAAAGCACCCCATCTGATTATATAGCATTATTTCATTAAAAACGTCCAATTTTACAGGGAACAATAAGTGGCATTTCCACTTTGTCACCCTACCCCAAAGATTGTGACTTTGAAGGCAACAGGAAAGAGTTTGGCCAGTTTCAGAAGCAAGGGTGGACTGTTCTTTTAACATATTGTAAGTTGTGGGATGTGAAATATCCTGCATGTGTGCTCGTGGGTTCAAGATCACTGCAGTTCTAGAAATTTCTTAAAAAGATGAATAAGAAATGAAATATTGGTTTAAGGGAGATTGTTTCCGCTGTGTAGGCTATATAAAAATGCGCTTCAATTTATGCAAAATCGGAAAGAGGGGTGTTTTGCTTGAAATTATTAGGGAAGAATGAGTACTTCAAGAGAGTAAGTCGTGAATTTCAGCTACCCTTAAAATAGATTTAAAAATGAAATACTATTCTTAAAATGTGAACAAATATGCATCGCTTTCAGAATAATATGATCTATTTAATGCAATTTACTGCTTAGAAAACCTATAAAATTTGAAGGAAAAAAGTGTCTTGTGCGTACATGGGGAAGAGAACCCAGGACCTGCTGGTCCAAATGGAGGTAAAAGATCGGTGTCATGCTAGAGAGTTCTTAAAAAGGTGAATTATAAATCAAAGATTGGTTCAAGGGAGATTGTTAATGGCTTGAGTGATGATGTCCAAACTAAAGACACTGAAGGAACATGACTCCAAGATTTAGGTACTCTTAAAATGGTCCATCTCGGCCTCGAATCAATTATCCAAAGAGTCAGTTGAGAGATAGCGATCCTTTCCAGCTAAATATTACGAATATAACATAAATGAAGACACAATCTATTGCGTTATATGCAGGCAATTCTAGATAGGAGGCATACGTGAGCAAAATGAAACGTTTGTAAATTGTGGATTTTGCAAATGGATAAAATTAACTGAGGCTCTTAGAAAACACGAACAGTTATTGTTTATATTCGCTTTACTGAGAAGTTTATATCCTATAAGCAATATTCAGCATCAGGAAATGTGCTGTGAAATGAACTTGTAAAACAATGTGAAGAGGAACAATGCAAATAATGCAAAATAGAGAATATTTGATGAAGCTGATTGATGTCATTTTGTACCTCGTACATCAGGGCATTTCTATGAGGGGGGTGTTGGCTACCTACTTCCACCTACACCCATGCTTAGAAATAAAATTATATAAGGGGTTAAAACTAAATAAGCTTTTACAACTTATTCTTATATAAAATGAATGATCCTCCTCCCAGAAAAATGTCATAGCTACGCCTATGTACCTTCGATCATTCTTTTCTTTCTGAACATTTAATCAATTAATACAAATGTCAACTTCTGCCATACGCTAGTATGTTAATGAATAAATCATAACTCTACTAGGAAAAGGGAAAGTTATGTGTTCCCTCGTATAGTTCAATAAAAAGGTACTTAAAAATTGATTCTTTGAAATTAGGGACGTTTGGAAGCAGCAGGTTTATCGATACGTTTTTGGAAATGTCGATTAGAAAACCGATAAGCTTTTATGGGGGGAGGGGCATGGCCGCACCCAGAAAAATGTCGTAGTTACGCCTATGAATAAAGGTTCGAAAATTCAGGGAAAACTATAGGTCCTGATGCAGAATGACCATAGTTGGCCTTGCATCATAAAACACAAACTCATATTGTTATATAGAATAGAGAGGCAGGCATGTTCTGTGGTGACAAACATGGCAGCTAACATTATACGCACGGGACTCGTTTAAGTCCCATGTGTAATGCAAACATCATACTATTTTTTCCATTCTGAAAGCAATTGAATTATTATTTTTTTATTGTTTCATACTAAATGTCAGTGGTATCTACTAATATTTCTGTTAAAATGATCAGTGCATGAAATATTTATCCACAGTATTGAAGTTGGAAGTTATGCAAATGTCTCTTGCGTAATGGGAGAATAGAGCAGTTACACATTGGATGAGATGGATGAGCTTGGCTCTTTTCAATAAGTAAATCAATTCTGGGAACCTTTTCAGAGAGACTCGCGCATATCGTTTTCAATTGACAGTTTTGCACTATATTTGGTTTTGATCATGCACATCGTTGAAGAACCTTGTTTGCAATAATGAGTCAATGGGCATAGCAAAAGACTGTATGGGAGGAGTGAGGCGAAAGGAACGAATTTAGACAGCAAATTGTCTCTTACTATTTTGGAAAAAGGACAGAAGGGCTATGAACTTCAAATCATAAAAAGGAGCAAAATGTTAACTTATTTGCTTGTCACCTTCATTTCTCTCTCATATTCCAGTTTAAGGATCCTTGCTCTAGTTTTATGTATCAGTATGCAAACTTGTTCATTCAATGTTCTTTGTTACTACATGGTAGGTTAACCCTCTTCTGATTAGTGCAATATGATTGTAGATACATTAATCTGTTTTTAATTCCCATTATGTTTGAAGTTTGTGGCCACCATTTATTTGATATAAAGTGCTTATATTTATGTTTACATGGATTTATATTGGCTATGTAAGCCACATATCGACTGTTATATTATTGGTATAAAAATTAACATACAATTTCTTAATTATTAGAACAATTCACCGAAAAAAAAGTGTTCACAGTGTAAAGTTGAAATAGAGGACGATCTGAGTTGTCTCTCATGGGAGACTATGGAGTTTTGCAATGAGGATTGCTTGGGGAAGTACCAGTCATTTTTGGGAAGTCACTGTACATGCTGCCAATCACCGGTGCAGCAGACGTCCTTGGGCAAGTACTGTGTGTGTTTTGGTGCAGACATCCGCCAGTTTTGTTCCGGTAATTGCTTGGAAGAATTCAAGAAAGGCTTAAAGGTAACAGTGTTCAATATATATTGTTATTATATTATTATTTCCTTTTTAATTAAAATCTTGTTTGGAACAGCAGGAAGGACCCTTCCTGCCCTAGTGTAAAACAAATTTTATTTAATTTCACTTTTTATTTATAATCCACCTGTGGACTTGTTTGTTGCACTCAAATCCCAGGGGCCTGCCATTTTCCTACTGTCTTGTAGTCTGCAAAAAACAACTGGCCAATCATGGACAATTTAAATTCTTAGCAAAGTCCTAAAAGACCATCAAAAGCCAAGGAAATGTTTTAGACAAAGTGAATGGATTAAATAAGAAAACAGGTTTGAGTAATATGGAAGCAAATTGCTCGGAATGTGCACAACACTTGCACAGACCTTTATCCGGGGGTTGAATGGTTGGACATGATATATGTTATGTGTGTGTGTGTACAGTGAAAGCTCTGTCTGTAACGATATTCCAGAGAGAGACATGAAAACTACCGTTATAAACGAAGTTGAAACTGGTACACTCTGTGTTGGTTGGAGTAGTGGAAAATACCATTAAGAGGCATGTTTCACTGTATGTATGCTATTATTATTATTCATGTAGGTCTGTAGTTACTGCCAGAAGGACCTCTCTTCTGGAGGGGATGGTTTCCTGGCTCCTGTTGGGGATACAGGCCAGTTCAAAGATTTCTGTACACAGCAGTGCATGGAGCGATATGAGATAATGAATTTCAAGTCATCATCTCCACAACACAGGCAGCAATGTGGATATTGCAAGAAAAGTGGATTTTTTAAAATAAAGGTAAGCCAATCTATTTTAACTGTTGTGTTATTATTCATGAGTTAAAACGTGCTTTGAATAGTCCAACCTACCAGGTTCAATTCCTTGTAGAAGTGAGACAGTCGGCCAAGTTCGTAACTGCTAGTTTTTGAGGAGTCTGTGCACTAAGAACAACACATTTTTTCTGAAGTTAAACTGAAAAATTAGAAGCTTTTTTTTGTTACAAAATAGTATGATTGTATCTTAACTGATCTGTTTGCTTTATTAAAACTGTGGAGCCTTTTAAATAATTTTTTAAGGAACACGAATTGCTCGCAATCAACGCGTGTGAAAGGTACTTAAGAAGACCTTCATCCAGCATTGAGTGGACATTGAATGAATGAACATGTGGTCCTGCAATGGTATGATGGTAAGACATTCATCCAGCATATCATTATAATCTAGGTTCAGTTCCCAGTGGTATCAAGAAAAAAAGAACGCTCACTGACTTAACTGCTCACCGTAATCCGGAGAGTTAGTTTCCTAGGCCTTAAGAGGTTCTGATCCCATAGGGAAAAATGCAACCATTATGGTGACATAGTGGTAACACACGTGTCCATCATGCCATTAATATAGGTTTGACTCCTAGTTGTATCGTGGAATATGTGCCATCTTCCAGCCCACCGTAGTTTGAGATATGGTTTTCTTGGCACCATAGATTCAGATTCCTGGGAGAACTGTGGGTCCCGGTCCAGCATGACTTTTGCTATTATTGTAAAAGCACAAGATCTGAAATGTGATGTGTGTGTGTGCTTATGTGATAATATTATTTTATTGCATATTTTTTAGGCAAATCATGGAGGAAAATCGTCAGTCTTATGTTCTGAGAATTGTGTGGCTGGTTATCGTTACGTCAACAAAATTCTGCAAAAAGTCTGCGACACTTGTCACAAGTTTTTTGATGTTGAGGCCGACTCGGAGTTTGCTCTTCAGTTTGAAGGCGTAAACAAATACTATTGCTCCAAGCCATGTATGACTTTGTTTGTTCTCTCTCATCGCAAGATTGTTCCTTGTACATGGTGTAAGGTAAGAAACGATGTTACCATTTAATGACAGTTATTGTTAAATTAGTGATATTTAAATAATATGTATATTTTGTTTTTTAAGTCGTCGCAACTCTTATCCGATGTTCTGTTTTAATAAATAACTTTACTACTTTGGAACGAAACATATGAATTGGTATGGAGATATGTTAATTTTGAGAAGAGGTATAAAGATTGTGTGAGGTTTTTTTTTATATATACCATTAAATCGGTTTCCATTCCAAAGGTACCGTAGAAAGTATACTGTTTTTTCTGTCCTCTAGTCTTGAATGTGGTTTCCCTAGCGACTGAGGTTCACATTCCTCTGAAAACCGTGGGTCTCAATGTATGACCTCAGCTGATGCTGCATCGTGAAAACACAGTTAACCAAATCTCTATCCAGAACAGTTTTTCTCTGACTCTTTTTATTTGCGATGCACAGTAAAATATATAAAAAAAAAAATTCTGAACTCGTAACAAAACTAAAAAAGATAATACATTTTAAACTAATAGTGGTGGTTGATTCATTGTGGATAAGTAATTAGTCTTCATGCAAATAGGCTTTTCCTAAATTTTAAGGCATTCTTTCCTGAGGTTTATTGCCTGTTGCAGCCATCTCTTCCAGCACACCGTTTAAAAATCAGTCATTTAGAAAACGATCTTGTGATCCTACTTACCCTTTCGACATCATTGCATCTGATTATCTGGATTTTCTAGTTACCCAAATCCACCTTCTTCTAATTTGTGTGGGTACTTAGAATTGTATTATACGGATTGAGCATCCCAATCCAATCTTTCTCAGATATCCAAAACTACTTATACACTAACATGATACCACAAGTGAAAATTTTCACACTTGGTTTCATAATGGGTCGCTGTCAGAATGACACAGGTATGCAATGGGCAGTTTATTCACATCCCCAAAGTGGTGAGGAAGCCCAGTACTGAGCATATAATTTTTTCACTCTGTCAGTGGTCAAGTTTTTTACCACCGAGTACTTGTGTGCGAATGAGTGATCTTCACTTCCCCCATGTTCTAACGTACACAATCTTGGTTTCTGTGTACAAATTTATTAAAAATGCAAAGTTTCTATGCAACCTAGAGTTATCAGGTAATTTGGAAGCATTCCTAATTGTCGAGGAAAACCTCTCCTACTTCTGTTTTGAATAACTAAATAAATGTGAAGCCATTTCCCCGTAACCGAAGTTCAGCTGAAAGTTGCTTGTGATCAAGAATGGAATTTTGCCAGAAAAGTCAGTGAATTTTCTTATCCAATGGAACTGGGAGTTGTAGCATTAAGTTACCTTCCGACTATATGTATAATTGCATATGAAACGCAAATAAATTTCATGTTTGGACTTGGATTTCATTGGCAAGGTGCCTTATTAGGTATGTGCAAACATTTCAAGATACAAAACCCTTGCAGTTCCAAGCCTTGCAATAAGGAATATATTAAACCTGTATTTGTCGTGTACTAATTAAATTGCAACTTGTCTAATCGAGTTCCCTCGATTGAACCCAAGCCCTGCGGTGGCGCAGTGTGGTAACACGTTTGCCTAGTACGTCATTATCCCAAGTTTGATTCCCAATGGTGCAAAGAACTTTCTCAGAGATCTCATAAAGATCACATTGTGTACTGGGTTTGGTTCCCTTTGCATTAAGAGGTTCGGATTCCTCGGAAAACTGTAGGTCCAAGAGGTTCGTATTCCTCGGAAAATTGTAGGTCCAGAGGTTTGGATTCCTCGGAAAACAGTAGGTCGCTGCACAGCATGACCACTGTAGACCTTGAGCCGTAAAACCACAAACAAGATTGAACCCAAGTTTCAGCAAACTTGGTTTTGTGTGCATGTATTGTAGTAAAGTCCTGTGTCCTCCACCCGATCTAAGTTTTGTATGTTTGTTTGGATTAATGAGAAATGAGTTGTCTAATACTTTGTAAAAGCTTGTTTTAATTTTGAAAGGTGCGTGCTTTGTTTTTTCTGTAGGTGAAAAAATATAATTTTGACATGATCGAAAAACTTGATTCGAGCAACCAAACACAGACTTACTGTTCACTGAATTGCATTTCACTATACCGGGTCAGCGTTAATGCTACATCTGCTAAGAGCATTCGTTGTGACAACTGTTCCAAGAACTTCCCGGCACAGTATCATTTGACCATGAGCGATGGATCCATCCGGAACTTCTGCACTTACCCGTGCGTCATCAGTTTCCAGAACCAGTTTACAAGCGTTCCAACATTAACAACCACCACACCATCTAATCGACAGAATGCAACCACTTTATCAACTGCTGGTTAGTCTTTATTTAACAAAGTTGTTGATAAGCATTGTTTTTAATGAATTGTACGGCCATAAGGGTAATGGGATATGTGGCCATGTGAATTCTGCCCCATAGATGTAACATGTCTACCATTGAAAAATCCAAGTGTGACTCCTGATGCTTCCCAGCACTTGCTTCCCCTTTTTTATTCGCTCCTTCCTACTGATCTGCAGTTTGGGGTTTGATTCCGTAAGTAAGATAGATTTAAATACCTCTGAAAATTATACAGGTCCTGACACAGCATTATCTGTCCTTGCACACAACTAAACTATATGGCCATGTAATGGCCAAGACTTTTGGTAGTCACTGCTTCACACAGTGACCTGAAATAATTTGCGTTTCCCATATCATTAATTTTTTTCCCTTTGTATCTTTGTATTAATGTATGCATACTCAGATTTTTACGTTTATTTCATAGACGATTTTAAGATATAATTAAAAATTTATTCAATTTAATATTTTTCAAATGTATTTAGGAGGGGAATTAGTACAAAAGGGAGTTTTTATTTTAATATATATATAGATACACACATTGTTATGTATATATGTAAATTTTTTTTTTTGCCCCTGCCTAGTTGTAAAAGCAACGTCATCAACCAGTACCACTCCCGTTATTTCCAATGTGGCTATTTCCACTGGTACGCCTCGATCACCTGCTCCAAACTTAAGCAATAAACTCGTTCCACAGAAGCTTGTTGCAGCTACTGCTCGTCAAGCAGCCCCATCCCTCACCATTATTACCACAAAAGTAAGTATGCCACTATTTATTCCTTTCAGCATTGTTCATTGTATCATCGTACACACACTCACACACATATATATATATATATAGTAGATTCAATGTCATTAAAGAAAACATACACAGACAAATCAGAACCATAGCTAAATGATCTTGCGCTCTTGGCAGAACTGTTCAGATTGCACCCCTAGTTATATACATACTTTCCCCTGTGAGTTATTTTAGCCAACTTTATGTTCCTCCTTGCCTGTGTACCTGGCTTTAGCCTTCCTTGCCATCCCCTAGCTACATCCTGAGACAAATGTATATTACAGAATAAAACTGGTGCTTATATGTCAGCTGTAATTCAAAAGTGCATGTACATATGTAACTTGAAAATTACATGCATGCATGGAAAAAAATATGGGACCATTTGGACACAAACCCAGAACTTCTCAGTTACATATTAAATGCCCAGCGATTGAACTATGGCTTACGCTGAACTTCTCTCTCCAAGATGTAATATATGTTTTTACCTGTCTCTCCATTTGCATAAACCTTAATAAGTGAGAAGTTGAGTGTATATTGTTTTGTTATATGTGTGTATGCTCTAAATTTTATATTGACTTCTATTCTAGGCTGCGCCTCCATTACAAACCATCAATACTGCGACATCATCAGCATCTGCTGGATCGCAATACATGAAGGAAATAATCGTTAAGCCACCTGCACCAAAATCCATGAAGAACAAAGCTGTTCTGTGCAAACCTATAATGCAGACCAAAGGGGTGTCGTGTAAACCTCATCCTTGTCATAAAGCTGTGCAAACAGGTAAATGGGAATGTGTAATTTTCTCAGTTACTTCTTGTACATAAATCTATTTGACACACAGAATATCTAATTTAATTGTTTGACCAGATTTATTTACATAATATTGTTACTGTTTCATACAGATGAAAGCACGATACCAGCAATAGTCCCTATACCTGTTCCGATATATGTACCAACACCTGTGCACATGTTCTCTCGACCAGTGCCATGCCCGGTGCCCTTTCCGGTACCTATTCCAATTCCAATTTTTATTCCAACGACTAAGGACTCACCAGATCAGATCCAGAAGCAACTTGATGATATACAAGTACGTATGATTTCTCTAATTATTATTCATTAAATTTGTGGATGTTTTTAAAAAAAAATTTGAATAATTTTGAGTATATATACGGCAGAATCTCGGAAAGTTGACGCATCATGAGTCAAGTGATGCATGTTGAGTTATAGATGTAAAGGAAAATTTAAAAAAAAAAACTGTTTTCTAATAATTTTTAGCTTAAACTTTTAGAAAATAAAACTATAACTTGCTAACCATTTCTTACTGTAATACAAGCGTTTTTATAAACAGTTTCTGTTTATATTAAATTACGTAGTAAGTCATCACTGCAATGTATAAATACTTACCGTCTGCAGAAAATCGCGAAGCCCAGTCTCCCAGTGTGGACTTAAAACACATTACATTAAGAGGTAAATACAGTTTAACTGCGAGGAGAGTTTTAATCTGTGAATAAGAAATAAAATTGTCGAGAATTATTAAAAAACTTGTCGTGTTTTCTTGGTCAACATTCGAAAATTAGAAGGGACATGGATTTATGTTGTCTTAAGTGGGTATTAGTTTTGAGATGTTGAGTTAGTAAGGGTTTTCTTCATATGTAATGCATTAAACATGGTTCCCACAGACCTTGAAAAGTCCTTGTTTTTTTTTTACCAAGTTGGGGCCCTTGAAAAGCACTTAAAAATTTCCAAAAATGTGGTTTGTCCTTGAAAAGTCATTAAATTTCAACAGGACAAAAGAGTGGGAACCATGTTAAAGAAACGTATTACCCAGAATGACGAGACTCCACTGTATGACAAGGATTTTGTTTAATGTGTAGGATGTCAAAAAGA
>QLNU02014176.1:110041055-110056565 GCA_006491805.2 Dysdera silvatica | reverse complement strand
ATTTTTATATAGTCGTACTATAGTAATGCACTTTAGGGCTTTGTAAGTAGTTTTGATTGTAACAAGTATTGAACTTGGTTGTTTAAAAATTCAAGAAAATATACTTAATTACAATGAATTTATTGGCTGTACATATGTTACCGTCAAATTGTGAAAGGCAAGCACTATATAGAATTCCTAGGCATCCTATATAATGCTTAGGCTTTTTAGGCAAAGTAAAATGGGTGTATATTTAATAATAAACATATTGCTCTTGATCACTTTAAATTTAAATAAACATATACTTAATTATGTCGAATTCAATTGCTGTCTGTATATTAAATTACTAACGAAACAATACAGAGTTTCACCAATGATTCCATATAATAATATTTTATTGATTGGCGTAAGGTTTAAAAACACAACGCTTCCCAAGCCAACTGCCTTTGTTAAATGAAGATGATAGACCACGCTGACAAAGGGAGCAGTTGGCTCCCGAAACGTCGTGTTTTTAAACCTTACGCCAGTGTCGAAATAACTGTTATATTAAATTACGTGTATAGCCACACTATGTACACAGAACATTTTTTTTTATAAAATTATGGCAAATACTGAAGTATATAATATGGAATACAAGTCATTTGTAATATTCATAATACTAATGACTTCCTTATAGTGCCAATGATTGCTTTTATGGACCATAGACTGGAAAGATACGATGAACCCCAAAAGAATGCCATCGTAATATTTAATTAATAATTCGTATTTCATATTTGGAGAACCAGTTGAGTTAATAAGTCGATATTTCTGGGTTAACCCATTCACTGTTGCGGTTCTCTTTTGCATATAATTGCACCATTCAGTTTTCACCCATTAAAGGGCTGCTCCTACTTTCCCTGAATATATAACAAAAATCCTCCCTTTGTACTACTGCCCTTGTATATAGTTGAACGTATAGGTGAAGTGTCTCCTCTACACGCTACTGCCCCTAGATACAATTAGGCCTACTTTAGAAATATCGTTTAGGGGAACTGTCAGTTTAATCTCTAAAAACCTTAACCTAAGACCATACCCTAAACGTAAAGACCTTAAATTGAATTGCCGTTTTTCATTGACTTAAATGTCCTTTTCTGTATTTTTTATTCATTTAAATGTCTTTTTAAATAATTAAGTGCCTTTTCTAAATGCCCATTTCAAACATTTTAAGTGCCTTTTTGCCATTTTTAATGCCTAAACTTCCAATCTCCACTTATCACTATTATTGTTTATTATTACTTACTTATTAATATAAAATATTAGAATGAAATGGACATTAAATACCTTGCCTAAATGAAATATACCTAATACGTGGCTAGATATAGGAATCGGCAACAAATCGCCCACCGTTAGACAGATTTCTAAATCCGTCTCTTATACAAAGTAATAGCAATAATAAGTAATAGTATACTAATTAGTAATAAGTAATAAAAATAATAGTATTAAGTAATAATAACTAACAGCAAAAACTAATAGTAATAATAAGTTTTAAAATAACAAGTTTCAGAAGTAACGTGCCTGCCCAAGTGACATTAAAAACATCATTAATCGTAAAATATTAAAATAAAATAGATATTTCATACTTTGCCTAAACATGCCTAAGCATTATATAGAATACCTAGGCACTCTATATAGTGCTTGCCTTTCACAATTTGCCAGTAACATATGTACAGCCAATAAATTCATCGTAATTAAGTATATTTTCTTTAATTTTAAAAGGACCAAGTTCATTACTTGTTACAATCAAAACTATTTATAAAGCCCTAAAGTTCATTACTATAGTACGATTATATAAAAAACGTTAGCAATTGAAATTGTGCGTAGGTCGTTATAACATTTTTGCTGTATTCATATTTTTGTAATCTACTCATTATCTGCAGGGGGCGAAATGCTGGGATCGACTTTTCTGGATCCCGTAGCCGGGGTGGGGTTGCGACCCCCCCCCCCATCGCAATGAAATTTTGTATATTTAACATAGGAATATATGAGTTGTAGCTCTGTAACCCCTCCCATTAAGCCTATAACCCTCCCCTTATGAACTTTCTGCCTATGCCACTGCGTACAGGTAACATGTTTTTTCGCCGCATGGAAAATCCGGGTTTGAATTCTGCTGGTGTCAAAGCCCTTGCTGGCTCTACAGTAGTACGGTGATGCTGCATTCGCCTAACCTGCTGTTGACTCGGGTTTGGCATCCAACGGTGCCAAAAAGAACTCTTGCTGACTGTGGTCCGGGCGGTTGATTGCCTAGGTCTTATGAAGTTCTGGTTCTTCAGAAAACAGAAGGTCGTGGTGCACCATGATCTTTACCGTCTTTGCACTATAAAAACCCAAACGGGTGCTTGCCTTTTCTATAGATCTATATTCGAAAGTTTGATTTCCTAGTTGATGGGTGTTCGGAACTTAAAAAAAAAAAGCAATCTTGTGCAGCATTAATTAATCTGTCCATATAGGACCTACACAAACGAATTTGTTTAGCTAAATTTTGTGTATTCATAAATGTCTTAGTAATGATTATATCTTTCCAGGATAAAATTCCATCTAATCCATATGAAGCAGAGTTACTCATGATGGCCGAAATGGTTGCAGAAAAAGATGACCAAAAAGGTTTCTGACTTTTTCCCATTTCATTGATTTTAATAGTTACGTTATTTTTGCCCAATTTCGTGAAAACGTCCAACAAGGGGTATTAAAATAGATGCATGCAATTGTACAATGTATTGTGCTTCATAACAGTCGTAAAATGAGTTGAAGGCTACTGCAGTTCATCTGTTACTTTGGGTCATTGGTTCGGTCCTTAAACATAAAAACGCCGACAAATGTGATGTTGTTTTAGCCCAGCCCCATTTACTATTTGTTTTTTTCCCCCAGGGCCTTGTGGTGGTACAGTAATAACAAGTTTGTCTGGTGTTCCCATATGCATAGAGTTACATAGGCCCATGGGGCTCATGCCCCTAGAATTGCGATTTTACATATACTGTAATATATAAATGTACATAAAATATGCTTCCCAAATAATTTTGAGAATTCTATGGAGATGGGTGTGCCATTACATTAACCTGAATACAACTCAACAAAGTCAAAAATGAATGTAGTCTGAGGGGGAGTTGATTTGCTAGGCTTTAAGAGATTTGGATTCCTAAGAGAACTGAAGGTCTTGCACAGCATGACATTTGCTGTCCTTGTACTTCGAAACGTTTGTTTTCCTACTTGTTGTCCAGTTATATATTTCATGAGGCACAGTGTGGTAACACGTTCGCCTAGTGTGCCGTTAATTTGGGTTCGACTCTCAACGGTGCAAAGAACGCTTTCTCAGAGAGCTCGTAAAGATCACACTGCTCCCTGTAGAGTGGGGTTTGGTTCCTTAGGCCTTAATATGTTTGGATTCCTTGGAAAACGGTAGGTCCCAGCGCAGAAAGACCTTTGTAGTCCTTGAACCTTAAAACCACAAACAAACATATATTCTATACATAATCAGTATTAGAAGTAGTTATGGAATTAGTATACGTTGTTATATTAGATTCCACGAGTACACATGTATTTCTTGAAATAGTTATACAGAATTAATAGTTTTAATAATATATCCCCCTCTCCTTCCTTGGTTAATGGTCATGTTAAAACTGAATTGAAACGGAATATGAGTTGTTATGTAAGTATACCAGTGGGTTTGCCCTTAAAGCACAGTATGCTGGATTCAGCATATTGTTTTGAGGTCACCTTCAGCCTTCTGTCTCATCCTGGGTATCGAGTCATAATATCTATGGAAAAAATAACTAGTACAGAAGGCTTTGTCTGTAGTAGTGCAATGGTAACGTTCATCTAACATATCGTTAACCTTAATTTAACTTCTGATAGTTCTCCCCCAAAAGAAGAATACTTACTGATTAACTACCCGGGGTATTCTGGAGTTCCCTGAGCCTTAAAAGGTTCGAATTCCTCAGAAAACTGCGTTTCACTACCTTTACAATTCTTGCGCCATAAAAAAACCAAAAATGAGTAGTATAGTCATAATCAGGGCTGACGAATCCAGTCATCATCAGTGATTAGATTTTTACCAGTGGCAGCTCGTAACGAGATTTTAGGGTATGTGCATGAAGCCAATTCACCAAAACCCAAAGTTACCATAAATTTCTTTCTTATTTACTGAATGAGTTAATAACCAGTTTCTTGACAAGTATAGGCCGTAAATCGATGTGTTTTGGTGAATAAGCCTTCATGCGCACACCCTAAAATCTTGCCACGAGCAGCCACTGATTTTTAGAGTTCACATGTAAAAAACGTTAATTTCCTGCTAAATTTTCTTATTGAGATGGGCGAGTACCATTATTGTCTGGTATGTTCAGTTTGCCCTAATTTGTCAATCCTTGGTTGTAATCTTTTTATAATATGTATACAGAACATCTACAATTTGGAATGGCAGTTAAAATCATGGAAGTTAAAAGTGCTCTGGAAAATTTTCTTCCAAAGATGGAAATTTGGACTTCTTAATTGCACAATTGATAAAGTGAGGTACCTAAAGTTACTGTTTTCAGCTGTAGGCTGATGTAAGGAATATCGTGAGTATGTTTGTAATGCAACGGAGGATTACTGAAATTAGCACCATATACAAACTTATGACTTAGACCTCTCACTAGGGCCATAACTAGGAGGTGGCATAGAAGACCCATGCGAGGAAGGGCATAAAATCGACTGAAATAATTCACAGGGGAGACTATGTCTGTGCCTAAGTGGCGTAATCTGAACGTTTCTGCCAAGGGTGCAAAGCCATCCAGCTTCGGTGCTGCCTATCACTTAATGAAAACCTCATTCCACTTCACAAAACAGTTGTGGGATATGGTGTTCGCAAGTTCTCGAAGGTGGCTAAGTGTTCAAAGAGAAATGTTTGAATTAGATTTTCAATCTCTACTTCTTAGCATTATAGAATAACTGAAAGAAAGAAAATCTATTGAAATCACGTCTTGCATGCAGATTGATTTGCTTTGATCTTAAAGTAATTCTTTAGTTATTCTTAGGTTTGAAGAAAGTTGGCACTATTCTGAAAAAATTGTATGGTGCCAAAAAGGTATGTGAAAGCATGAGGGGGGGTGGAGAAGGAGGACGTAATAATCGCTAGCAAATGAAGTTCATGGGTGGAAGGAAATATATTCACTGACTACATATACAATAATAATGACACCATTAAACTTGGTGGGTCTTTTCTTTCATTCATTGGATTGGCAAGTATTTGTATTGGATTATGAATTTTGTTCCATTATATCACACCGTAATGCTTTTGCAGAAAGTGGCTTTTCCACTAACAAAAATCGTCTTGTTGAAAATGTGTCATAGAGAAAGAGAAGAATCTCATGTAGTTTGGTAAATTATATATATTTTTACCCCCCTCTGTGTCTTCCATTATGAGTTATTTAACCATAACATCTTTATGCCAACGTTTTATTAAAGAGCATAATTAGTCATCGTTTCCATTTGGCATGGCAACCATGATTACCTGATTTTAAATAGTATGTTTTTTATCTGTGGGTTACCTCAAAGTCAATGTTTATTGGGGAAGTGTTCCTAACCTGACAATTTTAAAGAACAGCATGTTCAAAATGTTTATCCAGAGATATTGTGTTCTGCAGCGGTCATGCTTTGTATCAAATACAGTTTCTGGCCCAAAACAATGTCAGTCATTTTAAAGCTCAACTTCAACATCGTCGACATCTGCAACAATGTTGGCTGATATATGAAACTACAGTAATACCCCTAAGTTATGTGATAAGTGGTTCCAACAAAAATCGCATACATCAAATTCGCGTGAGTCAACGTACAACTTCGCATATAAATACGTATAAATTTTGTTCAGTTGGGACCAAGGACTAACAAAAGCACTAGTTTAGGAGAAATATATGTACAGTATTTCAGAAATTATAGTTCTTTATAGTACTCATACGTACATATTAATACAAAATACGCAAAAATCAAGACCCGCATAACTCCAAGTTTGCATAAGTTGGGGTATTACTGTATATTTCGAAGCAATTTATATGAGTTTCTTTCAGATTTTGCAATGGGTAAACTTAAAAATAAAAATTTCATCTTAAATTTGTCTTGTTCATTTTTCATATTTTTTCCCACATGCTTTTGGTTCTTGAGCTTCATATTTTCCCTAATGACAAATTTCGTAACTAAAATTTATTTTTGAATGATATTGGGGAAAGTGTAAGACAACTAAAATCACATGATTCAATCTCTATGTAATTCGGATATAGGTGTACCATGACACACTTATGTGGAAATTCAAGTGTGGTGTCTTTGGCATTTCTTCATGTGCACTTACCAGGTTAAAATTCCATAATTAAACATCTCAGTTTGATTTAAAAAATATATGCACTTATGTGATTTTTGTAGTCATATAAGTTTAAATAATGTTAAGAAATAAGAAATTTTTTAAGCTTAATCTGTTAAACACTTATGCTGTTTGTGCAGCTAGGAGATGTGCATATACATGTTTGTTTTTTTTAGAGTAGAGGAATCTAAAAATCTTTGTGATATATTTTAATATATCACAAAGCTTTTTAGATATAAAAAAGTAACACTCATCATTAAAAGGAACTTCGATTTTGATAAAATATTTACTGGTATATCTTTCAAAAAATGAAAAGAGCTGTTCATTTATGATTTTTTAAAATTTGTTTTTAATGAAGATGAAATACACAAGAAAAACGTTAGAACATAGTATCTGGAATATTTAAAATTTTATGATTTCAGTTACAAATTATTACAACAATGTTACTTGAATGAAAGCTGGACCTGTTTCATTAAATGGGGGCTGTAGTAGTCAGGTAAAATGTATTATTCAGTAACATTTCAAAAACCGTCTTTGGCAACAGGTTGGATTTCTAGTTAAGTATTAGTTGGTGAACAAAGGTTGGTGGCAGCACAGTAGCCATTGATAATATAGTTGGGAGGTTGTCTGAGAAAGACACTTTCGAATTGGTTTCCAATAATAAGGATTCTCTTCGTTTGGTTGTCTTGGTAATGTGTATTTTAAACTTTCTATATTTGAAATTAATATTTTTTTTAAATAACTTCTTGGTTTTGTTATATTTAGGTTGGTTTTTTTCCTTCGTGTGCTTAGTGTGTTATATTATTAGAAAATGTACACAATATGTGAGATGTGTTAAAGTTAGAGATGGTGGATGGGTATTGATATATATATTGCTTTTCCCCCTCCTGACTTTTCTGTAATTCTTTGAGGTATTTATTATTCAAAAGGACAACTTGAAATCTTACAAGTGATTTGATATTTAGTTGAATTGTAATTATATAATATTTACTCATAGATTCCCAAAATCCATGCCATGCACCAGTGGTTTTTCATGTGCAAATAAGCCATTCAAGTGTACATATTACCAGTTTATACACATACATATCCTATACTCTCCTTGTATAAATAAAACTTAAATTCATATACACAAATGTCACTGTTGACTGGAAGCATTGAAAACTTGTACTTTAAACATCCACTTTAGCAACATTTTTGTATTAATTTATATTAAGGCTGTAATATATAGGGTGTTTATAAAAGAAGTATACAACTTCAAATTTTATTTGCATCGAAACTACAATAACTAGAAGCTTAATTCTGATGAAATGAAATTTGTTTTAAACCACTAAACTTACCCATTAAAAAGTATATTGCGTGAAATCAAAATTGCCAGCTATGGTTAATATTCAGCCCTAGATAGACACCGTCATACTAATCTCCCGCTCTCTCTCCCAAGGAGGGGCATATTCAAAGTAAGCCTTGGTTTATATGAATTACTGGCAGGGTTTATATATATATACATGTAAGAGCTTCGACGGAAGAGATTTATTCATCCCTTGAAATATAATCTGTAGTTAATTTTAAGTTCCTTTTGTGGTAAATTTTACTTTTTTTTTTTTACTACTTTAAAAACACCAACTTTTGGCAAAGAACCTCTAAAATCTCCGACCTTGTTTTTAAAATATTGATTGGTTGGTTGCCGAACAAACATGAAACAAAATTTTTAGAGTAATTCTATTTGTTAAAAAGATCGTTACGATTTTTTATCAAATTTGCAATAAAAATAAAATCAATCCAAAAATAATAAGCAATGTAGACAGCATGGGTGTATTCAGAGGATTCAAATCTTTCACGAAACGCCGTAAAGTAACGTTTATAACAAGTAATATTATTAGAAATTCTTTTAATCTCATCAGAACATATATTCTAGCTACACTGGCAATTTTTGTTTCATGGGGTTTTTTTTCCTGGAATTTGGTGATCCTGCTGATCACACTTTGAGAAACACTAACGTGGAGTGATGCCCCTGGTCAACGAACAGTCTTTGTTCAGATTTCTTTGCTCCAGAAAGAAAATTTTTTTAGGTGTTTTTAAAAACGTTATCGATGTTGACAGTTAATAAAAGGTACTACCAAGCGTTTATAGCCGAATATATGATGTTTAATTTTATTCAAAAATCAAAACTGGATCTAAAATATGCTTTCTGCACATGTTGCCGTAAAGACATAAGCATTACTTACGGTTGTAAACACAATATTACTTTGTATTCTGAGACTGTTAAATATCAGGAGGTGTTCAAGGCTGTAGAATAATATCAGGCCTTCATTTTTTGCATTTAACGATACCTCTGTTATTAATGCTGAAAGTTTATTTACATCGTTTGTGATCGAACATAATTTGCCAATGAATTGCAGCGATCATGCGTGGACACTCTTTAGGAAAATGTTTCCTGATAGCAATATTGCGAAACAATATGGATCTGCAAAGACCAAAACTTCTGCAATTATGAAAGAAATGTCCGCAAAGGAATCCTCATCACTTGTTGAAACTTTAAGGTGCTATCCATTTTCAAATGCAACCAATGTTGATTCAAAGCTGTATCCAATAGTGGTAACTTTCTTTATTCCTTTATGTGAAAAAAATGTGAATTGTCTTTTATTTGTGCTATCTTTGAAAGCTGACGAAACTGGGTTAAATATTGGAAATCTTCTGGTAAGTGCTTCACAATCTAAAAACATTTCGATTTCTAATTGTGTAGCCTTTAGCTGTGATAATGCACCTGTTATGATAGAAAAAAAAAAAAAAAACAGGTGTGGCAGCGGTGTTAAAGAATCATCACCAAAATATTGAAATTATGAGCTGTTCCTGCCACCTTATTAACTTAGCAGCTGAAAAGAGTGCTATATGTTTGCCATTTAATATCGAAATTTTGGTGGACATTTACTATTACATACAAAGAGTTTGAAAAGATAGGTTGAAAATTCAAGAATTTCATCAGACTGATTATAAAAAAGGTACTATAACATGTTAGCACTTGTCTGTTGGAAAGTGCTTAGTGTATAATCGAACCGTGGCAACCTTTGATCAGCTTTTTTTAAAGAAGAGGCCATGAAAAGGAATCAAATCACGGCACTTTCTTTACTATTCCCTCTACCAAAGTTTCAGTTGAAAATGCAGATACAGTAAAAGAACGTAACAGCAAAAAAGCATCGCAGAAATTAAAAAGGAAAGCTCAAAATTATGTGGCTGTTTCTAAGAAACGAAAAGCTGAAAACTCCATGTCTCGTGAAGAAAGGTTGTTTTATTTTCTGTCAGAAGATATCAATAAGGCTTTCTGTTTTTGTCTTATACTGTGCCTGTATTTGAAAAAGCAAATGCTCAACTTCAGTCTGCTGTACTTCATATTCTAAAATCACTTCTCTTAAAATTGTACAGAGAAATGCTAGTGAAATTTGTAAAACCAAGCATCATAAAAATCATGCAGTGATATTTGAAAGCCCACTATCATGAGAGGAGTAATCAAAAAGTTATCTTAATTGGAAATGGAACATTGAAAGTAATCCAAGATTTTAACATCCATGATAAAAATGAATTTTATGAAAACGTCAGAAGCTATTTCATAGCAGCATGTGACTACATGCGCAATAAATTTCCTTTTGAGTTAGAAGTGTTACATCATGCAGAGGTTACACAAATATCGAATTCTGAAAATGCATTATTTTCCAGCTTAAAATGTTTTACAAAACATTTACCTGTTTTGTTCAATAATATGGAAGATGCTGTTGATGCTTTACAGAATTCAGTGAATTCCAGGCTTTCGAATTTCCAGAAACTGAGTAATGAAGGTAGCATTGATGCACATAAAATAAAAAATGATACTGGTGAATTAAAATTTAAACGACTTTCTCAGGTAATGCTGTCAATACTTACGATCCCTCATAGTAATGCAGCATGCAAGGGTTTTTAATCAAGTGAAGAAAATTAGAACGGACTTCATGTCAGCCATGTTTGATGACACATTAGGAAATTAAATTGTGCCATAAAAATACAACCAACCATTTCTCTTTTGCAAATGTTCGGCAAAGTAATTTTTTGGCATTTGAAAACTTATGGTGCAATTTTTTAACGAACATGGCATGTGCAAAATGTTTGCATATCCATTTTCAAGTAACCCTTTAATGTTTTTATAATTACGTTCTGACATTTTAATTTTACAAATTTGCATATAAGGAGTCAATTTTATGCCTTCTATGGAGGCAAACTTTCTGTTTAACTGATTTTTCAGTTCCGAGTATTCAGTCTTGTGTTTCTGAAAATACACCAAAAATTGAATAGTTTTCCAAATATTCACCTCCATACCTAAAGCACCACCACAATTGTTTAAGGTCTACCTTTCTACTGCCCTTTATGGCAACCTTTTGTAATTCCCAATTTTTCCGTAAAGCATGTTGTGGTGCCACTGTTTTTTCTTTCCATGTCCCATAATTCCTGTTTTTCCTTACTTCAATACTATCCCTTTTCTTACCTGAATTCAACTTTTTTTTTTTCAATTTAAATGTAAGTTAAACAACTATTTTAATGAGTTTATCAAAAAAATAACCACAAAGCAACCAAGCCCTAGCGTTCTTAATTTGAATGTAAGTTTTGTTTCTTCTGGAATTTAAGTTCAGTATTGTTTCTCTACTTTAAATTTAACTTTGTATGACTTTTCTGAATTGTTTGGCTTTTTATGGCTATATATCTTTGGGCTATACTAAGCCAAAATTTTTCTGAACTCAGTCATAATGAAAAGATGGTTCATCTCAATTTTAAGCCATTTTGAAAAGTAACTTCGTTAATCCGCGAAATTCACCAATAGTTACAATACTCATTAAAAGCATAATATTTTGCTTTTGAAGCCACCTTACTTTGTTTCGGTCTGTCAAGCTGAGGGGAGAAAAAATTCAGGAAATTGGCTTAGTGGCTCTTTGGCAAGAGCCAAAACGAATCCCTACTGTATTGAGTACAGCTAACCCATATTTCTAGTTATTTGATGCTTTAGATTGATTTTCAATGAAAAAATTGAAATTTAAAATGACAATGCAGGTGGCAGTTTGCAAACACTGAACGCTTATTTTTCAGGAGTTCAGAGAGATGCCATTGACCCAGACAATAAAATGACTGGGTTATGTACTTGAAATATGAGAAAAATGTTTTTTATATTTCAGGCTCCACTAACTTGTGTGCTGCTGACAATTTCGACGAATCACCACACATTCCTGCCATGGATCCGATGAGCATTAGTGAAGTTCCATTGGATGTTGAATCAGATTTACCTTCTGGCATTTCACCCATGGCTTCTAAAGGTATGACTGTTTTATTACAGCTGTCATAATGTGATGTGTTGAAAGCACTGTTTCTACCATGCAATTGCACATTTAATTCCAAAGACTGAAGTCAGCAGTGCTGTGACGTGATGGTTAAGTCCTTGACTTCCATGTAAATAAAATTCAGGTTCAATTTCCGGAGTTAAGTGCTTTGTGTTTACCACTACAGATCCAGTTTGAAGTTTGACGGTCTATCAAATGGTCTGTAGGATCTTAGGAAATTATTCAGATCTCATAAAGATCACTACTCACTGTAGTCCGTGATTTGGTTCTCTAGGCCTTAAGAGTTTTTGATTCTTCAGAAAATTGTAGGTCCAGGGGTTCGGATTCCTCGGAAAACAGTAGGTCCTGGCGCAGCATGACCATTGTAGTCTTTGAGCTGTAAAACCACAGTCAATCAATCTTATATGTAATTTTCCCTTCTGAAATTTCCTAAGTCGTAGCTTTAACAGTTCTGGTCAGCAGCAAATAATTAGATGCTGCCAATTATACTTCTAAAAGTGGCATCCTTGCCTAAGTACTCATAATTTAAGGAATTTACATTGGGGTGCAAGAGCCTGATATCCCAGATAATCTTAGTCTTGCTTGTGGTGTGCAGAATAAAATTTGGCTTACAACTAAGAGGGCTGGCCATCAATGATGTGTAATATTAAACCACAATTGAGATATTGGTTTTAGATACTATAATTTTTTTTTTTCAGCAAAGTTCCCAGGATTGTTGTACCTTCTGGTGGTGTGTGATAAGTTAAATGCTTAAAGTAGGGTCTGTGGGTCACTAAATTTTGAAAAACACTGCCTTAAACAACGGGTTGCAGGGTATCTACCAGGTCATACAAGTCAAGAAAAGGGCACTAAATTGATGTTGTAGGTCATGATTATGCCCATTTTTTAAATTTTATGCAATCATTGAATTGTAATTTTTGTACGATATTTTAATGAGTTTTTACTGGTTTAGTTATTTTTACGTATTTTTGTCATAGCTTGGCAATTTTTATTTATTTTCAGCTTTTTGACAATGTTTATGGATTTTTAGCTATTTTTTATATGGCTATTTTATCAGTTGTAAAAAATAAGGTTGAGAAACTTTTTTAAAGTCAAGGAATGTACAAAAATAGTCAAGGAACTGGGTTTCTTATTTTTAGTAGACACCCTAGGTTGATTTTTTTTAAAGGTTCCTTGATGCAACATACTCATAGCTGTCCGTAGTCATAAAATGCAGAAAGAAATACTCTGAAGTCGCATATTAGTTAAATTACCCGAGGAATTCACAGTTGGATTGGCAGAATCATTGCTAATTCAATCAGTAAATGAATTTGTGTATCTAGTATAAAGTAACATCGCATCATAGACAATAAAATATAGTTTCAGAAAATTGTACAATGTCAAGATTTACTGATAATTTTAATGCTGAAAATGTTAAATGTGTTCAAGTTTTATAACTAATTTTGATGAGTATTCTGCTATCAGAAGAAATCATTCAAACTACTAGGAACAAATAAGACTTTCGAACATGGGTAAGTATCATATACATATGTTGTTTCTTTATCTAAAAATTAGTTATAACTATTTCAGAGGAGGAATCTGTTGCTCAAGGTCCAGTGGATGAGTTTATCCCGAAGGATGAGCGTTCGCATCCAACGAAACGACCTGCTTCAGGCCGTGGTAGAGGTCGTGGAAAGCGTCCCCGTGTTGAAGTTCCAACTGCTGATGAGCTTGCTCCATTTGACAGTATGCCGATGTTGGAAAACCAGAATGCAGGTCCTAATGTTGATGAACCTGATTCATCTGTTCGTCTAAAGGTTAGCTAAACTTTAAATGGTTACTTTTTGAAGCCATGGGTGACTCAACATTGTTACCCAATAAAACTAGATTTTCTAGCTTGACTAAAATCAAATGATTTACACACTATATTGTAATCGGTGGTAATTCTAAACAAAAAACATTTGGGGCACAAATTCCTGCCTATGTGTGCAGTCGCCATGCACATAGGATAAAATCCAGTTATATTAGAGGGGGGGGGCCCATGGGCCCCCAGCCCTAGCCTATAACCACCACTGATGATAATGTATGTGTTGATACAGTAATAATTTGCACTGAAGTTATAGCTGTAAAGAGTTATTAAATTACTAATGCTTTGAATCTTTACAAGTTGACTCGGGACAATTAGCTAAGCAAAAGTGTGTAATATAGAAATGTAGGGCTATCATAAGAGCTTGAATCACAAATGGGCATATAAATATTAAAATTGGGGGAATGTATGAATAAATTGCAGGATTTCAGTGTGTGTATATAAAGCAAAAATCTACTTAGATGTTTCTTTATCTGATATTACCAATCCGTGTTTATTTCCAAAATTAACTGGGGTTTGGGATTTTCACGAAATCTGTAGATACAACTCCTGGCTCAGCATGACTTTTTCCGTAATTCAAAACCAGGTACTCGAGTGGTAACACCTTCACCTAGTGTATCATTAACCTGGGTTTGACTCTCAATGATGTCAAAATGGATCGATTAAACCTCAATTATATTGGAAGAGTTGCAACTCGCTCAACAAGTCTATTATACACAGCTTGGAAAACTCAGTAAAAATGCACAGCAGGTGTGTTCAGTAGACTACTAACAGTGATTTTTCTAAACTAGCTTTCAACTCTGCCTACCTCTTTCGAGAGTTTGTTTCAGCCAATTAAATTTAAGAAAATCCCAACGCATAGTGTGTAAAGTAGCCTACTTCTCAACTTCATTAGCTAAGCCAGGGACAAATTAACTAAAGAACTTCATTACACTGAGCAAGTTTAGCAGAAGCAGTGAGTAAATTTGACAGTGAAGAGCTTATAATTGAGGCTTTACTGACAAACTACTTACTCTAATGTGGGGGGTGGGTAGTTCCCTAGACCTTAATAGATTTGTTGGTAAACTGTTGGTTTCAGTGCATCTGGAAAGCTGCCTTTGTTGTCCTCGTGCCATAAAACAGGTGCATTATGAAACAAAACTAACTTTACCCCATACAAGTACAAGCCTTCGTCAGTCTTTATGGATCTGCAGTCTGGGCTTTGATTCTTTAAGCAAAATAGGTTCATTCCTCAGTAAACTAGAACCTGGTGCAGCATGATTACAGCTATCCTTGTACAATAAAACGTTAACAGGATTTTGCTTATACAGGGTTTGCACGCTCCTTAAAAAGTTCTTAAAAGTCCTTAATTTTACCATCTAACTGAAATGCCAGCAAGTATAAAAAGGAAAGAGGCACTTTGCAGTTGCCTCATGAAGTAATTAAAGAGACTGGATTGGTGCAGTAAAATATAGCATAACTTTCAGTGACTAGTATTTTAACAATACCTTACAGCGGTGCACACTGTGGAAGAACATTCAGCAGTGTGCGAAAAACCAGAACAGAATTTCTGAGCTCTTTATCCAATGCAAACTTGACAGACATTTTGATAATTAAAAATATGCAAAAAAAGGACATAGCTATGAGTAAACATTCGATAAATTTTTGGCAATGGTTAAATCAGTTACTTATAAACACTTAATAGATGATAAAGTAGATAATAAATCAGTAATTTTGGTTTTATGTCTGTCTTGGTGTTTACCATAGTTTTTCGTAGATGGGAAGTATATGTTGCTGTTTTAATCACTGAATTAAATGTATTGTAATTTAGGGAAATTACCTTGAATTTTATTTTCTGTTTAATAGTCTACCTTTATCGGTAATACGTTCATAATGTGAAAATATAGGACCACTTTCAATTCTGGATATGTATGTTACACTGCATGTATTTCACATGCTGATGATGCACGTGCGTTTTCAAAAATCGTTAGATT
>QLNU02014176.1:110022607-110034535 GCA_006491805.2 Dysdera silvatica | reverse complement strand
TGATTGACATTGTTGTTTGATTTAATCTGCGTAGTGTTCGATTTATATAAAATAAATACATACCTGTATGCTGCAACGTGCATTTCGATCAATTTAATACCAGTCTCTTTGCAATTTGGTTTAAATAGTAGTCTATGTACTACACCATTCTGCGAAATAACTGGCAACAATATATATACGTTCGTAAAGAGATTATATATTGTCCTTCGTAGCTCAGTGGGTAGAGCCTCCGCCCGGCAAGTGGAAGGTCGTGGGTTCAGGTCCCACCGAAGGCAGAAATATTTATTTTCTTTCGAACGTTTCACCATCTAATCACGCCATACCATCGGCGTTGGTATCACTGTAAATTGGTTAATGTTTGAACATGTTTAATTTAAGGAAACATGGGATTTTATTATAAAAAAAATATTAAAATTATTGGAAAAAAATATGCATTTATGGAAGGATCTTGTTAAATGATATTTAAGGAGTTTTACTTTTAATCTCATATATACTAGCGATAGTTTAAAATAAATATCCACAGAAAAAAAAAAGAGTAACTGTGATAAAACACTTGGATAAATATTAGAAAGACCCATCGTCTCCTATAACTAATTGTTAAAAGATATCAAAAATACGCTTGAAATTATCAAAGTATACTTATCTTTTCCGTTGGGTTCGGGATCTGTAATTACGAATCACCTTCTTCAACACCGCTTTCATAAATCGATGATGGTCGCTAAAGCACTAACACAACTCACCAAATTTAACATGGGTAAACACACACTTTTATTTACAATTTCACAATCACCCACATTCATATAAACTACTAATCGAATTCTAAAATACAGAAAAAACAAGAGAGCCACACCTCATGGCTTTTTAGCATCACCAAAACCTAACCGGAACTAAACAAAACTAGTTCAACTATAACTGTAAAAGTTTTTCCTTTCAACTCTGACGATGGCATAATAGAAATATCTCTAACCAGTTTCTCGCATCCACATTTCCACATGCTTTCCACATTCTCTCACCTTTGGGTTAAGAGTTTAACAGTTAACTCAAACCAAAAGATCTGCAAGAGTCTAAATGCATCATAAAGTCAACCTTTTAGGATGTTTAACATTTCTACCACACCTAGTTTTATTGACACCTCAGAAACATCCAACATTCATGACGAAAATTCCAGTGGAATCGTGCTCTCATCGAAGGCACCCTGTTTGGAAATAGAAACATCATTGTACAGTAAACTTGCTTCATCAGTTATTTCTAAAGGATAAAGTCTCTGTACAGCACAACGATATTCTCCATCTTTCATCTTCAGTTTAACCAGACGGACTATTCCATCCTTTCATGGATATGTTTCAACAACTTTTGCCAAAGGCCACTCAATTCGTTTAGTATTCTCACTTCCAACTAAAACCATGTCAAATTTCATAGGCATCTTTATGTTGAAGTAACTGTCCAAGATATTCACTTCTGAAGCATTTTCTAAGGTCGTCACATATTCTCTGTCTGTAAGAAAATCTTTTGTTCATCTGAACTTCTTCAATACGGTCTAGGTCAGGTATTCCAGTTTCTCTTATCTCCTGAAGGAACACTGATGGAGTTAAAGCGACAAGATTGCTTGTGTCTTCGGCCACGTACGTGAGTGGTCTCTAATTAATGATACTTTCAACATCTCAGAGAACAGATCTTAGTTCTTCGTATGTTAAACAGGTCTTTCCCAGTACTCTTCTGAGTATGTCTTTGATAAGTCTTATCATTCTCCCCACCATGGAGCAGAGGATGGATTGAATTTCCATTTGATTTTTCTAATATTAGCGTATTCTTGCAGCTTTTCCCAATTTAGTGATTTGATTTCACGGTTACATCCTACGAAGTTGGTACCATTGTCAGAGTACACCATGTTCGGCCGTCCTCTACGCGATATAAATCGCCTGAAGAAAACCATTCGCTAACAATGAAGTAGTGAGTTCTATATGTATAGTTCAGAAAACTGCATGAGTGAATATAATGATCCATGCCTTGGTTCTGTGCTTTAAATATAATGGCCCGGCGAGGTCAACCCTAACGATTTTTAAAAACTGAGGCCTCCCTAACTCTATCTTCAGGTAGTGGGACACTCGTTACTTCAACAGGACTGAAAGAAAACCGCTTGCATGTGATACATCCATGAATGACATGACGAATTGTCTTTCTAGTCTGAAGGATCCAGTAATTTTCTCTCAAATTTGACATCAATACATGTACTCCAGCATGATTTAGATCTAAATGTCGTTGTATAATCAATTTCGAAACAATTTCATGTGTGGACGGAAGAAGGATAGGGTAGCGGAACACATCAAGATCTTGTCTTAAACTGATTTTCGATTTCACCCTAAGAAGTCATTCAGAATCAATAAATGTTTGCATAAACAATATCTGCACAAAAATCTTGATTACATGAATCAGGTTTCTTTATCCAGTGCAGCATATCTGCAGAATCAGTCCAAAACTTAGTAGGAATTTTCTCCAAATCTGTCTTCAATGAGTTGTATAATCTGGCACCTATGTTACAAGCTAACAGTTCTAAGCATGGAATGGTGACCTTCTTTAGAGGAGATACTCTAGTTCTTGATTGAACCAGCTGACAGTAAACTTCATGACTGTTGTTTTCAAAACGCAGAAAAATGAAAGTCGCGTATGCAGACTTACTGACATCGCAAAAAACATGTAAACTGCAACTGCTTTCAGATTTCAGAAAAGAAGAATCATACCTTTTTTTTAAAGAAAAATCATACGTTAAATTCCACTGCCATCCACGGAGATCAAATTTTGCCAAAGACACAACTTCTTTTGCTTCATTTATGAATTTTTGAAGTTCAATTTTACTATCTACACTTAAAACACAATTGTCAACGTATAGCGATCTTTTCAATCGTTCTGAAGTTCTCTCCAGATGAGGAGGTACGTTATCCAAATGGTAAGCCGATGTGGCACCTAACAAGAAAGGGCTGGCAGACACGCCAAACACAACTCGACAGTACCTATAAACCTTAAAATGCTCGGGATTTCCTTCCTTCCACCATAGAAATCGTAAAGTAACTTCTAGCATTTTCCTGCAACAAAATTTGCAGGAAGCTTTTTCGGATGTCTGCAATCACACCGAATTTCCCCAAGACAAAATCTGTTAAGGATAGACGAGTCAAGTTCAACGAGATTCGGACCCTTTTCCAAACAGTCATTCAATGAAGGGAAGTTTTGTGTCTTTGCCGACCCATCAAAAACAGGTCTAATTTTTGTCGTTGCATTTTCCTTGAAAACTGCCCTATGAGGAAGGTAATGTACATTGGCTTCATCATTACAAGAAATCTTCACTTCTTCAATAATGCCCTCTCTTAACCATTCCTTTAGGATGGTTTCGTACACTTCTAATTTATCTTTAGCTATGAGGGATTTTACAGTAGATTTTAACCTTTTCTCAGCCAATGACTGGTTACTAGGAAGTTCAAGATGACTTCTACCCATGGCAATGAAACTTGATACCTTCCATCATACTGTCTTCCCAGCATCTTCAAAAAGTAATTTTTCGCATCCTCTTGAAGTTCTTCACAGTTCTTTTTCTCTGCTGGATCCAAAATTCCAAGCAAGACAGTTCAAATTCCATAAATAAGAGATTTGCGCCTTAGCGACATGTAAGGAGAGGACTAACATCGACGAATCGTTATAACTTCTTTTATTTGTTTTTCCCGTTAAAGTCCATCCCAATCTCGTTTCCATGACTACAAGCCCGCATTTGAGTTCTAATATCCTACCAGTAAATAGCTTACCTGCTACGTCTGAACCTATAAGGACTTGAATCTCATCTGATATATTCCCCTTATAGTTAATATCATGAACTTTTATTCCCGATATTTTCAATTCTTGAGTCCATAGACCATTTTCGGTTCAAGGTATATTCAAGCAAATCATCTCCTGTTCAAACACATCAAAATTACAGTGGTAATCGTTCTCTATGTTACTTAAAAAATCTTGTACCTTTGGTGGGTCTCACATGACTCTTTTGCACCAAAAAAACTATGAGTCATTTTTTCTTGACCAAGAGATTTATATTTCATCAAAATTGCAGCATTTTTGCTAATGTAGGATCTCTGAGACCCATATCCATAATGGCCCAAACTGTCAAATTTTCTTCCTTTCCTTTTAAGCATATGATCAAAGTTTACAGCAATACTTCTTCTGCACAAGTGCGATTCGCCAAATTGATACTATTCTCATCAGAATAATTTTTTGCTTTGTCATGGACTTTGTTTGTGTGTTCTGACCTCACTTCTGGAAACACGATAGCATAATGCCGTCCATGACATTTTGGGCAAATTAATTTGCTCCAACATTTTCTTGAAACGTGACCAGCTTTCAAACATACATAACAACAACCCTTCTGGGAAATTACTTTTCTTTTATTGTCAAATGACCATTTTTGAACTAATCTACAATTCTGTGATTCATGTGTTTGTGAACAAAATATTCAACTTTTAACCTGAGATTCATCTTTATGAATTTTACTTTCTGAGAGCAGGTCAGCTGCAGTGGGAATGCTCCATTTTGGTATCCGATGTGTCTTAGAAATAATAGCCATAGTACAGAACATGTACCCTAGTGCTTTTTAGCGGAAAGTGTTTCCAACACACATGCCAACAGTGACTCACTTGCCGCCATGTTGTTTACGATGGACGTCTTGATTCAGCATAGTTCAGAAAAAAAAGGTACTTACCTTTATTGAGCTCCTTCGTTGGATGTGTGTGGTTTTATTGCATTTATAAACACAGGAAACAAATTTTCTGGTTTATTTGGGTGCCGACGTTGCCATACAAATTCCGCGAAGTAGGCATTGAACAGTTCCTCATTCACGACTATGGTTTTTCCCCTACTTCCTTCACCCCCATACCTTGCCTTCTTGTCTGCTTCTTCCCCCTACCTACACCCCCTTCCAGGCATCCTGGACCCTTTCCACCTCCCTCCTCACCTATCATGCTTTCTGGGATCAGCACTGGAACGTGTCGTTCAAACAAGGCCTAGCCCATGATTTCATCTCACACTTATATCCGGACAAAAATAATCCTTTTTTTGTAACCCACTCCAGCACATTTCTTTTCTCTTTCAACCGAAATTCCACACAAAAATATGTCAACCGTTCACACATACAATTTCCTGCAACGAACACATGAAAATGCCCTTGCAGGTCCAGATGCCCGTATGTGTGGCGTCACACAGTGCATAACGTCATAAGCCCATTTCCAACTACTTTTGACTCTTTTCAAGAGGAAAAAAGCACTAGGGTATGTGTTCTGTACTGTCACCGAAATAACCTTCTGTTTGTTATTACTCTTAACCTTTCCTCTCCCCCTGCTACTTTTTCTCAGTGCAGCGAACAAAATAAAAACGGCATACTAACTTTTATTCCTTTTTATAACTTCGCCTCTTTAACTACACAGTCATCCACGTTAGGCCTAGCGCACCTTGCAAATCGGGTCCTTCTACTCCAAACCAAATAAACCTTCTCCCACAAACCAATCCAACAACATTCCTCTTCCCTTTCAACCGCAATTGAACAAAAAAATCCATATTGAAATGTTCCGACATCTTTCCAATCGCTGCAACACTTCCATGACACTCAAACGAACGACAAATCAGCTTCAAAACGTCTTACCACCTCCACAGAGAAACACCATATGATGCCCCACCCTGTGTGACATCACGCATCACGTGTTAAAATCGCCAACGTTAAAACCCCCGCCTACAAGGACTTCCCTTCTCATTTCTCGGGAAAAATTGAACTTGTGGGACGGTATCTGTACTACCACCGTGAATTTTCTTAAATTGCCCCAAAAAACCAAGCCATTCAATTATTTCCCCGTTAAATCTCTTCAATTCAATTTTTGGCAATTTAAACTTCTGCTTAGAAGTAGCGCTATCGCTGTTTTCAGCACACACCTGTTTACAATCAATTCGTTGTAACAAACTTTCGTCTTTAGATTAATAAATCTATCCCTATATATCTCAACTGACTCGATTTCAGCACAGAAATAAATCATCTTCAGTAGCTTTCAATGTTTCCTCTGTCTGTAAACATTGGATTATTTCCTCGTCGATACTTTCTATTCTGTTAAACTTTTCACTTAACTGTGAAATTAAAACAACTAATTTTTCCGAATTAGGTTGATTGATTGATTGTTTGGCTTTTTTATGGCGCAAGAGCATCTGGGCTATACTGCGCCAAACACGGTTCGGGTGACTTTATTAATTCTCCTAGCTCAGCGGCCGCTTTCGAAAAACCACCTCTAAGCGGAGTTCTAGTACGTTTTCGGAGATCCATAGTATCAGTAAATTACACTGTTGTTATCCCAGCAGAGATGTCAAATGTTAAATCGTACCAAAAATACGCTTGAAATTATCAAAGTATACTTAGCTTTTTCCTTGGGTTCGGGATCGGTAATTACGAATCACCTTCAACTCCGCTTTCGTAAATCAATGATGGTCGCTAAAGCACTAACACAGCTCACCAAATTTAACACGGGTAAACATACCTTTATTTACAATTTTACGAACACCCACATTCATATAAACTACTAATCGAATCTTAAAACACGGAAGAAACCAAGAGCCACACCGCGTGGTTTGTCAGCGTGGTCAAAACTTAACCGGAACAAAAACAAACTAGTTCAACTATAACTGTAAAAGTTTTTTCTTCCAACTATGACGATGGCTTAATGGAAATGTCTCTAACCACAGTTTCTGGCATCACCGGTTTTCTACACTAATTACAAAAGAAAACGTCCAAAGAACTTAAATAAATATATATATATGCATAGAAAAGGCAATCAAACTTATTCGTGGCTAACTTTATTTTGCGTAAAAATCACAGCACGCAAAAATTACTTAATATACACTACTAGTGTATATTAAGTACCCGGTGTCAAAAACTTTGGTTTTGATCTTTTGCCACTCACATATGAACAACGCTCACTTCGATATTGGCTTCATCACAGTATTGCCATGCACACCCTAGTCATCCGAGCTCGTTTCTCTCGATCATTTTTGATGGCCCTTTGTTCACTAACTTTTAAATTAATAAATTCTTGCAATAAAAAAAATAATATATAAAAGGACAAACTTTCTTAATTTTGGGTCGGGGCTTTCTTTGCTCACCTGCTAAGGCAGTATTGGGCTTTCTAGCTCTTTTTGTGTCAAATGTCAACGTGGAACCTTTTAAACTAAAGCTAGCAACGTTGAATCGGCAACGGTAACTGTTTGCAGTTTGCAAGATGGAGCTTTACTATGGCGGGTGCTGGCAATAATTTGATTGCCAAAATAAAGAATTGGTTAACTTGGTCTTGGACATATTTGTGGATACTTTGGTTCATTCTTGTTGCATTTCTCGTATACGTCCTCAGAGGCCCTTTAAGGATAAACGAAAACATAACAATGGGTAATTACAGTTACTGTTTATTTTCAACAGCTGCTATTTAAAACGCTAAAGCACTGTCTGTCTATCACGAGATCTTCTGCCGTTCTCTGTTGCCGTGGCAACGAATCGTAGCTCATTTTCAATAGGGGATGCTTGAGGAAATGATGTAGAGCGACATGTACTGCGTGTAAATGCAGCGTATCTACAACATACTCTTCAACGACGGGAGATCTTCACTGTAGACAGACTATATATTTACGCTTGTATCGAGGAAACGGCCAAAGCAAAAGAAGGGTTAATTTATCACTATTTCAGCTTTTACACGCTCTCCGACTTCATCTCCTAAACCAAACACATGTTAAGAAGTAGGAGAAATGGGTGTCACTGCATAGTCAGTTACCTACTGAATTTTTTTAAAGTGTTTCCAAAACACAGGGCAACTTACCTGCCGCCATGTTGTTTACAGTGTTTTGAGGTCATGTTAATTTTCCTGAATCGCTGAAGGGTTACTGGAAGTGAGACGTCTTCCTGCTTCGGTCTTTGCCCTCACTGCATATTTAGATCACATTCGAGTTGTGCCCGAATCTTTAAAATGTTGAATGTTAGCAAAAAAGCATCAGAAGTTTCTTGATATTCATAACTGTCTCCATTGAGTGAAGTTAAAAAAAAGGAAGTACTAACCTTTATTGGTCTCAGTCGGTCATATGTGGTGGGAATATTTTTTTAATGGCATCGAGAAATGCTTTTCTTACACCGCTAGTAAAAGGTGTCATCCACATTAGGCCTAGGCCACAATCTCATCTGTTCCTTACATACCGGATATTCATACCTGACACAGTTAAACCCCCTCCCTTTTAAATACAATTCCACAAAAAAAAAAGATGATGTGAACCATTCAGACATAACACAATTCATTGCAATGAACAAACTACATCGAAAAAAATGACGAAGCATGTGAACAAGCTCAGAAGAGAGGTGTAGGTATGACATCAGAGAAAACGTGACATCACAAGCTGATCTACTGAAATTTTTGACCAATTTCAGGAAGAGAGAAAACTAGGAGACAGACTATGCAGTAGCACCGAAATTTCTAAATAATGTGTTTGCCAGTGGCTAAAGCAACAGTTTTAAACTCTTGCAAAGTCGAGTTTGAATCTTAGTGACTTCATCTTAACATGCCATAGTTCGGAGGGCTTGCAAATCTTTGGATCCTATTTCAAATAATGTTGTGCGGAATGTAAGCAATACAGACAAGCCAATCAAAAATTGGAAAAATTGTTGACTTAACTGCTAAAAAATTGTCATTTTAATATTTTTTTATACGGTGAAACTTTGATTTTACACCATCGCATGCAGTTCGTATTAAAACGTAAAGTCAGAGAAAACGAAGTAAAACACAGAAAGTGGAGGGGGAAGAGACATAAGTTTATAACATAAATTTGGAGTAACGAGTAAAATTTTATCACTGGTCCAACATATAGGATTCTTCAATATTTCGAGAACTATTGTTTACTTCATCAAGTGAAGTGAAAAGCTTCACTTGATATAGTAAGATTGCCCTATTTGCAAGTTATATACTGTAAAACTGACCTTGGATAGTAGTGAACTCTATGGTAGTTAGCTTTATAAGTAGATTGCAATGTTTTTATGCTTATGAAGTTGATCTGGCTAGTACTACCTCAGATTACCTTGCCTGCAGTTTTTCACGTACATGTCCTGCAGTGCACAGTGTGGCAATGCATTTGCCTAGTGCACTGTTAACTCAGGTTCGACCCCCCAGTGGTGCAAAGAATGCTTATTCAGAGATCTCATAAGGATCTCACTGCTCACTGTAGTCCAGGGTTTGGTTCCCTAGCCCTTAAAAGGTTTGGGCAGGCATTTATATACACCCCTCCAGGTTTTTTGATACACCCCCCTTAGTGAAATTTAGACACACATCCCATATTTTTTGATCCATCCCCTTAATGATATCTAAACACCCCCTCCCCTGTTCAATGTGTCTACTAATACCTAAATACTCCCGCTGTAAAAAAAAACCAACCTTTTCGCCGAAAATCAGCCAAAAGTTATCCAAAAAACAAAAACGTAAATAATCGATTATCTCCAATCCACACCCCCTAAACATTTTGTACACCCCCAGTTTATGAATCCTGGATAAACCCCTGGGTTCGGGTTCCTCAGAAATTCGTAGGTCCAGAGGTTCAGGTTCCCTCTTGGAGAATAGTAGGTCCTGGCGCAGCATGACCATTGTAGTCCTTGAGCCATAAAACCACAAACAAACATTTTCATGTACATTTATGCTTATGATGAAGCCCAATTGAAAAATTATGCACACTGAGTCATTACCAACATTAAGTAATAACACTATGTATAATATATTTTATTGTTAAAGAAAGTTAAGCTTTAAGTTTTCATAAAAAAATGTCATAGACTTTTTCCACAAGTAGTGGTGCTAGTGGTTGTGAAATATACTGTATTGTAACATATGTATACGGACCTGTATTTCAGTAAATAATAATTGTTAAATTGTTCTTTGCAATTTTGAATGGTTTCTCAGAACTGTTGTTTTCCCCACATATATCATTTTTTTCCCCATCCCCCTGAAAAAAGATGGATTGAGGTTTCACTGCATATATTTTTGATGCAATGCGTAAGAATTACAACGTATTACTTAATAATAATCTGAATAAAATTACAGAAATGAATATAAAGACGTTTAACGGAAAAATTTTATAAAGAGATGACGAGCAAACTTATTATATAGCTCTCCTACAGAAATACATAGTTTCAGTGCTGAGGCTACTTGAGTCTCTAATGAATAAAAAATATAGAACCTCCTTTGTATTTAAGTATTTTTACATTATATTGTATCCTATTAAATGTATAATAGTATTATGTCTAAAAAAAACAAAGTACACACTGAATAAAAAATACTTTATTACTAAGAATTGCTGACCATCACTAAGTTTTCAGTGAGGTGTTTTGAAAAAAAATGGCTTCAATAGACTTGTTCGATAGAGGATTGCCACGAACGTTCAATTTGTAAAAAGTGCAATAAAATGAGGTGTGCATGTGTAAGAAATGGAACCTTGATGTAAGTACCTTGTATGGTTAAATTTTAAAATACGGTACCAGTTTCTCGCCAAAACTCCCCCACTTACTCCTCACTCATTCGAGAAAATTACGGTGTCAGAAAGAATTCAGGTGAAGCGCAAAGTGTGTGCGTGGTGGGGATGTCTCCCCCCACTTACCCTTCACTGATTTGAAAAAATTACCGTGTCAGAGAAATTCAGAGAAAAGGTTCAGAGCAACCCTTTCAGTTATCAACGAGAGTTGTCAAAAGTGAAAAACTTGCCAAATCACTTCGTTGGCAGTGGTAGCATATTCTAATATTTTACCCCTTATATTATTTTTTTTTAATTTATTTTATTTCATTATTTTTGTATTAATTTTATTTATTAGTTTTATTTTATTATTATTCTTATTATATTATAAGAATGAAAACCATGGCCTTTCGCATTGCTCAAAGACTCTTTGCTGAATTTAAAAATCACAGGAAGTGCCAGATAATTATATCAACACTTAAAGCATCCCACAATGGTGCCATAGTGTTAACACATTCATCATCATGTTCTTAGATTAGTGGTGTGCTAAATAGTATAAATACGGAATTGCTGAACGAGCCTGTCCATTTTTGATAGATGGACAAAACCATTTCAGGAGTTCATTCAAATTCGGCACATTTGTAACTCAAATTTGCTTCCAATGTCACCATAGAATATATATACTGATTATTCTTCCCACCGTAGTCTAAAGTTTGATTCCCTAAGCAGCAGAGGTTCAAATTCCTGAAAACTGTAGATTCCAGTGCAGCATGACCCAAGCTGTACTTACATCTCAAAATACAAACATTGAAGCATCAATGTACCCAGGGCTGTCCCCAAAGAGTGCATGCTCTGTGTGCCACATACTTTCAAGAAATTTTGAAAAATACCAAATATGTGCCCCATACTCTCAAGGTCTCAAGAAACTTTTTGTATTTGCTGGTTTTCGGGCAACTTTTAACAAAGTTCAGCCTTCTTTTTCTTTTCTAGTCATTTACAAACTTGAATGTAAACAAATGAGGAAAACTCCTGTGAATCCCCCAGGTCTCAAAATAATATCCTGCGTATGACCAGGAGAGGAATGAAAAACTGATGAAAGTGGCAAGTGACACCTTGGGCTTGGATAGAAGATAGACGACAAGTCAAATGCCACTCAGTGTTGCATGGTGATGTCACAAAGTCCAGTAATCCCACAGTTACAATACTCTTTAAGACAGCACCGCATACTCTCAATAATTTCTTCAGGACAGCCCTGCCTGTACCCCAAGGTATTTGTTGGCAAAATGGCTGCCATATGTTACATATCATCTGCTTGTCCTTAATTTCATGTTCGATTGTTCGCAAAGAAACTACTTTTGTTTGGAGATTCCTTTAAGCTTTCAATCCTTGACTCCA
>QLNU02014176.1:109978256-110022507 GCA_006491805.2 Dysdera silvatica | reverse complement strand
GATTGTAAACTGATATTGAATAAATGATTTAAAAAAAATCATTCCGGGAACTTTTGGGACAAACCCTGTATATAAGGTCTGAAAAGTTTAGCCACAAAATATATTTTGCTTTTAAGTGTAAATTATAGTATAAGCAAACTATTAAATGCATCCATTTTATTATCTAACACATGTGCTTTCATATATAAATTCACAACTACTAATATTTATTTAAAATGAAAATTCAAAAAATGCCTGTAACAAAGGTGTAGTTACAGTTTAAGCAATATGGAAATTCTATTAAGTATGGGTCATGAACAGCTAATATGAAGCTATGGTCTTTTCTAGTGGTCTTTTCTAGTGGTCTTTTCTAGAATGCTTTATTAAAATGTTAAAAGCTCAGAAGTTGAATAGTAAAGAGGTATCTCTGCTATGGAGATTGAAGTTCAAGGTGGGGGGACTGTATTTGAAATTGTAGTGTAATCAAATAGTGTGTTCTAATATTCGTAAGGGATTAGCAAGTTTCAATAAATATAAAGCAAGGTTTGGGTGTAGATGGCTGCATTTAACCGCTGCATGTGATGATAAAAGGGTGGTGAGAATGACTTTTAGGACAAATGAAAAGAAAAAATTTTCTTTTCAAATTTCGGAAGATTACCCACTAACTGCTCACCTTAGTCCGGGGGTTGGTTCCCTAGACCTTAAGGGGTTCAGATTCCTTGGAAAACTGTAGGTCCTTGTGCCATAAAACTCACAAATTTCAAAGGATTACCTACTAACTCTTCACTGTAGTTAGGGGGTTGGTTCCATAGTCTCCAAGAAGTTTGAATTCCTTGGAACACTGTAAGTTCTTGTGCCATAAAACTTACAAGTTTCAAATGATTGACCACTCACCATAGTCCAGGGGTTGGTTCCCTGGTCCTTAAAAAATTCAGATTTCTTAGAAAATTGTGGGTCTTTGCACCATAAAACTCCCAAGTTTCAGAGGATAGTATTCTTCGAGGGATTAAGGAAATAGTTACGATAGTTAACCAAAAAATTATTATAAAACCGCCATTAAAACCATGACACAGAGTGAATAGAATACAGCAGGCACGCAAAAATATGGCATTAATGGAAAAAACGTCTGTCATATTCAGTGACAAAAACCTGTGGAATTTCAATGGATGTGACATTGACATGAGTTGAGGCAAAAATCCAGCAATTTTTTCAGTGGGCAGAAGAGAGTCCGGGAGGGATTTGGATTTAATCGACAAATATTGTTTGCATTTATAAATGGAAAATAAAACTTTATTGGAGATCAAGAGACTCTCTAAAAAATTGTTAGGCCCTTTAGAGTATTTCTTGGAAGTTCTACATGAAGTTTTCCAGTAAGATTGTGCACCCACCCATACATTGAATTCAACAAAAATGTGGTTTCGGCAGAATTATGTTGTGGTTTTGGATTGGCAAGTGTGCAGTCCCAACCCAAACTCTGTTGCAGACTTATAGGGATCATGACCTGCACAGTTTTTGCTGATGGTAAGCAATATTGCCCCATAGAAGAGCTAAAAGCATCCGTAGAGAAAGCATGGTATACAATCAGCTCAGCAATTCTTCCAGACCTTGTTTCTTTCATGAACGATTGAGTTCGCGATGTTGACGCAACGGTAATATCATCAACATACTTTTTATTTTTCAAGAAACAAAAAATCAAATCGGGACTAAATTTTTAAGACTGGCATTTTTTTATAACTAATACATTAAAGGAATATCATAAAATTTTAAATTTATATATGTAAGCAGCGTATGTTACTTAATAAAATGGAGGTATTTAATATTTTGTTTATGATTTCTCTTTTGAAGCTACCTTCGTGACCAAACATTTGAGATGCATCACATATATGTGCACACAGTAGATTCTCATCATATCGACATATTGTGATACGATGATCTGTTGAGAAAATGTCCTTTGTCTGGCACAGAATGGCCCTTGTTATCCTTACACCATAAAAGTACAACCATGAGAAGGCGTCAACGGTTGTTCTCTAGACATAATGCTAATTTACCATAAATTCGATATAACATCCCTGCAGCGGAGATCTCTTTAGGGTCATTAAACTGTGCGTCATTTTATACATATCTGTGCATGTATTAAAAATAATGTATATTCTTGCTTGTAGAATGCAAGGTTTGGCGAAATCCCCTAAGTTTATTTCGAGGTTCAGAATACAATCGATTTTTGTGGGCGACATCCAAGGAGCCCTTAACATATTACGATATGAATCTCTCTGCTCAAGATCATCAAACATTTTTCACATGTGATGCAGATGGCAGTAAACCTGAATACGAAAGTAAGAATTTGTCTTTTTCTCTAACCACTAATTATCGTAATATAATAAAATTGTAATGTATTATTGTCCAAAATTTTTTTAATCCCCACATAAAAATTTAATCCCTTTACAAAATACTGCTCTGGTGTCTTTGTGTTTTAACTACTTTGATAATTGTGTTCTCCCTGGTGTGAGTGGGGGTAATAATAACTGAAAAACATGCATATAAAGATAAGGCATCATTGTCTAGTTGTCGCGACATTGGATTCCAACCAAGAGATTGTTGGCTCAATCCCAGCTCAGGGTGATGCCTTTTTTCTTCATGTCCCACACCAAATCTTGTGATGGTGAGTCATATAATGTGTGTTTCAAAACAGAAAGAAAAATGTCTGTGTTCATCATTGCTTAATGTACCTTAGTGCTAAGAAGTTACATGTAGATCCTACACATAGTTTTCCCATTCATACCCTCCTACATAACTTCTCCACTAAGCAACCAGCCTACTCATCTCTCAACATTTTACCTGAAATTTTTGTGTCTCCTCTCCAAATTACTAAAAACATATGTATTAATGAAGTATGATTATAGTTATGCAATTTTTTTTTTTCATTTCCAGTTATGCAAACAGCTTGGAGAGAAAGAGACCCTGAAGTTCGTGTGAAAGCAGCACATGAAGCATTAGAAAAAAATCCAGAGTGAGTGCCAGGAATGGATATGTGAATTAAATTATATTTAATATTCATTTTGACCTTACAGTATCATGGGGGTAGTGGGTTGTCTGTTGTGCCACTACCATGGGTTTGATTCCAGTGGTGCCATAGAATCCGTGCCACCTTTTCTACCCACCATAATCTTTGGTTTGATTTCCTAGGTAACAGAAGTTTAGATTCCTTACAGAATTGCAGGTCCTGTCATGCCATAACCCTAGCTGTCCTGACGTCGTAAAATGCACACCTAATTTCGAAACTCATTTGTAAATTTATTATATATAACTATGAACTCATAGTATACAACTATGAACTCGTAGTATGTAACTATAAACTCATAATGTACAACTATGAACTTTAGTGGAAAAAAATGGAAAGCCCTGCAAGCACAGTCGTGATGCATTTTGTAGGTGCAGCTTTATTGAGAACCTGTAGAAGTTTCTTGTACTAATTTACAGGCATTTATTTGACATTTGATATCCTCATTTGCATGTCATGTATCAAAGCTGTCGTCAAATTCTTGATAAACACATTAACATATCTTCATCAACTTCAGTTATGTGTTTAGATCATCTAAATTACCCATAAGGGAAGTGATGAAAAGATCTCATATAACATATCATTATAAAAAAATAAAAAAATAAAAAAGTAGTGGAGCGTTAAGTATGAACTTTATGGTGACCTACATGTGGGTGACAAGTGTCACTTGTTGCATTACCAATCCAGTACTGATATCGCTATCATTTGCTACAATGAGTTTCTAGAGTGCCTCCAGAAAACTATGCATTGTGAGTGTTGTTGTCTTGAATAGTTTAGACTTTATACCTTGTTTGGCACAGTATGACCCTTGTGGTCCTGTGTCATAAAAATACAACTAACCAACCATTTCATTTTATAAGATATGAAAATTGTTTATTTCTTTCATAATGACCCTCTATTATTGTTTTATATTTCTCATTTCCAGAATGTGATTGTGAATTATATGTACATGAAATACTATGTACAGATAATTAATAAGTGTATATTTCTCTAGATGTGCTCCTGCTTATATTCTTTTAGCTGAAGAAGAATCGTCAACAATTGTTGATGTAAGTTTGTATATCATTATCTAAATCGAGAATTAAAGGTAAAGAAAAGGTGGGGAGGGAGTTTCTATGTAATTTCCATATCAGTGTCTAGAGCAGCATTTTTCTACCTTTCGGCACCCTTGAAGTAATATTTGTAGTTGGCAGTGTTCTCCTGCATAAAGATTGTCTCTTTTTTTTTTTAAATATAAAGTTTGAATTCATAAATAAAACAGTGTAAGTTTTCAGATATCTGGTTTAACAAAAATTGTATATATATATATTTTTTTATGTAAGAAGTTTATTGTAATACATGAAAAAAAAATGGATTTCAACTAGCTGTTTAAGAAACTTCATGAAGTTTTCATTCACACAAGAAAATAACCTTATATCTGTAAACGTTAAAGTTTAAATTATCACGTGAACAAATTTGTGTGTAAGGAAATGTTAAATTTAAAGCAAATTTTGTAAAATCACGAGCCCACTGTTTTTTTTTGGGGGGGGGGGGCACCTTGGTTGATAAACTCTGTTCTAGAGGCTCAGTTCTACCCAGGTGAGCTTGATTGGCCAATTTTTCCAGTGATCGGCAGACGTTCCTGTAATACAAATCGAACGTTGTCTGATTCCTGAAGATATATGATGGTGATCTTTTAAAAGCAGCTTTTTTTTTAAAAAAAAAATAGCTTGGAGTTTAAACACACAAGAGCAGAATGACTGATTTATGTGTATGTGGTGCTTGTTACAAAACATTTTATTTTTATGTGGTGTTTCTACAAAATGTTGCAAAAGTGTAAAAATAGGGACGTCTATTTCCTTTATTTAAATTTTCACACTTTAACGTGAAAATGAGCATTGTTTTGAATGCCTTAATGGTCAACACACCTGTGGTTCAAAGAATACCTCCATCACATGTTCAGTCTCACCTTGTTTGGCACAGAATGACCCTTTGCATCATAAAAAAAAATAAAACCAAAGAATACCTCCACTATTTTTGAGCTCACCAAGTTCTTATTCAATGAGTATCCCCACTATTGAGCTTACCAAGCTTGGATTCCATGAGCATTCCCATTACTTTTAAGCTGACCGAGTGTGATTCAAGTCACAATGAACAGTATCACATGGAAACGTATGACGAATTTAAAGCCATATTTAACTATCGATTCCCATTAAGCTAACACCTTTGGTTTTATGTCCACCAAGATTGCATGATTAGGTAGTCTTGGATTGGACGAACGGCTTAGAGTAACCTCCAAACCATGATGTGTTTAAGGGCAATTAAACTGGCTAGAATTGAACCTAGCTCAAGGGATGTGATCTTAGTCATTGGACCAATAGGGTACTATGCAGCCATGTGCTGTTATTCAAACTGTTTTCTCTCACTACTAGGTACATTTAAATTTTTACGTAATATGGATGTAGTGCAATATGTCTGTTGGTGATATAATTAAACTGTTGTTAACTGAATTAAAAGTAAGTTCTCCATGGCCCTACAGTGGTAACGTAATTTATGGAAGAAACGCCGCACCTGTGATATTGAGCCTGAATGTGAAGTTGACATTGTGAGTGCCGCACATTGTATAATCGCCACACTTGTGATGAAGAGGAGCTTAACTACATGGGAAAAATTGTAAACGCTGCATGGATACACTGTAAATGAGGCTAACGGCATTCATTTAAAATTTGACACAGCTTGAAAAGTGTTTGTCAAATTTAAAATTTTTACACATTGGCTTAACTATTCTGAGGGATAGACTTTTTCAAGGGGTTCTTAGGTTCCACTAGACAAAAATTTTCCAATACTTTATACATGTTGAATTTTTGTTTCTAAGGGAGCTACAACTTTTCTAGAGGGGGAGGAATCTCACTAATTGTGCTAAATGTGCATTTTCGTTCCAGCTCAATATCCTTATTACTTTGGTGTATTACCTTATACTACATATTTACTACTTTATATTACTACACCGTATTACTTTGCTGCAAAAGAAATGAAAAAAGAAAAAAATCATAAGCGTTGCACCCTGTGTAAATGCCGCACCCCTGAAATTTTTACTTTTAAATGCCTTGGCGCTTCTTCTGTAAATCATGGTAATATGCTTAATTATGGTGCAAATAATCTGGGTTTGATTAAAGCAGGTATGTAGTGCTTGCTGTTCTTTTTCTATGGATTTCCTTTCTAGAGTGTGATTCTCACCAAATGATGTTCCGATTGCTGAGGAAACTGTAAGTTCTGGTCTAGTATGATCATAGTTGTCCCCGTATCATGAAACAGTCTTTTCTGTGAAGACTTATTGTGTACTTTATTTAAGAGATTTGCCTTCTTACTGAATTGGAATAAAAATATAACGTGTCAGGAAAGATACTTATGTACGAGAGGTTAAACACACGTAAAACGGCAAATGGAATAGTTCACGCAAGCTTTCTGATGTGTCCACAGCAGTCCTTTGTCATAAGTGATTACTCCTGATGAATTTGGCTTATCCATTTCATTTGCTATTTTAGCAGTGTTTAATGAAGGGCTGGGAAGCTGTTGCCTTCTAAGCTAGTAGCATTTTGCAGAATAAATCCTTAAATGTTTATTACTACGTTTTTTTATTATTATTATAATCTTAAAGCCAACATATTTAAATGCAATAAAGATATTGTTTAATGAAAAGGTTAAAAATGGAAAAGGTTTAATGGAATAATCCTTCCTAATAGACCGACAGTAGAGATGAATTTAGGCGCGATTTTCAAAGCCTGGACCCACCCAAAGACTTGCAATTTGTGTCCGCCTGAATGCGGAATACTTTGTGGAAATTTCAGCCTGAGCCCAAAACTTCAGTATAGAAAAGTCAGTTTTCGGCTTTAGTTACATCTGATGAGCCTGAAAATAATGTGCAATATAGAGCTCGTCCATGTCTCATCTCTAACCGACACACAATAAAAACATACAGCCATATAGCTTATAGCGAATTAAATGTGGTCTTCCAACACAAAAAGGTTCCATACCTCTGGTTTAACCTTACGTATGTAAAATTTTACTGAGTGATAATTGAATGATGTATAATTTATTGTGGATAAATAAAACTTCTGAATGAATCTGTATGTTGTGAAAACTCTAATTTGGAAATTATTCTAAGCTAGAATAATGTGTCTGCGAATCATGTGTATTTATAATACTTAGTTTGTAAGTTATTGTAGTCTGACTTATCGAAATTGCACTGTGTATACAACCATTTGCATTCAACGCACTGTTAGTGGATATGAATTTCACATTTTGCTTTCTTTTACTTTTTAAGTACTTGATGGTATTTTTAAAATCAGTTTTGGTTTTCAGTCAGAAAAATTATTCCGTCAAGCCCTTAAAGTCGCTGAAGTAAATTACAGAAAAAGCCAGCAACTTCAACACCAAGGCCCTACACAAGAAACGTTGCACAGTACGTTCCCATTTATTTTTGTTAATTTGTTTCTAGTTACAGTTAACGTGCAATTATAATAATTTTTAGCATTTTTGTCAAATTAAAATTCATTGTTATAATTCAGTGATTATAATAACAGGTTGTCTGGCCATTTGGAAAAGTCAGGGAAATGTAAGATTCAGTGTTATAGGCCTAATAAATAGCTCCTAAATTATACTTTTCATATTGCATTGCATACAGAAAATTTTGAAAACATAATTTTGACTAAACTTCTCCAAAAATCATGTTTTTACAAAAAAATAAATAAAAAAAAATTCATAAAATGAAATCCATATTTCTTACGAAAAAATTGTTTGCCAAATAATAACTAAAGCATGGGGAAAATAAGAGCTCTTTTATCTAAATTTAAATTGTCTTATCTGAAAGGATTCTGATCACATAAGTGTCCTTTCCCTCAGTCTATATGGTCTAAAACAGTGGTTCCCAACCTTTTTCAAGCCGCGACCCACTTTTATAGTAACCAAGTAATCCGCGACCCCCTTTATAGTAACCAAAAGATCCGCGATCTCCCCTTTGTTTGCCGCTGCCACATTTGCATAATAAAAGCATTTTTAACAGAGTAAAGAAAACACATTAAATACAAAATTATATTAATTACAGATATAAAGTTAACAACGATTAGTAGAATATTGTAAAAAATGTAGCCATGTTGAAATATAAAAGCGTTGGAAACATTTGGTATGAAATTCCTTGTCAAAATAATTGCAACTAAAAGTAGTTGTGGTGACCCCCAGAAACTTGTTCGCGATCCACCTTGATGGTCACGACCCCTAGGTTGGGAACCACTGCTATAAAATATCATTTAAGTGGAATAAAACGTAAAGTCCTGCTTTGTATTTGGAGCCATTTATAAATGAATACAAAGGGTGCATCAAAATGTTGTAAACTTTTAGTGTGAAGAAATTCATTTTCTTTTTAATACAATTTTTGTATTTGAAAATTCACTGTAATCAAATTATAAACATCTTTGGTTTGTGTTTGTTCATTTTATGGTCCTGAAATTTGTTTTGTTTATGAAAATTGTAATACGTTGTTACTAATTAGTGACTTGAAATCCATTAAGATTTGATCTCGAAAAGTCCGGGAAGTTTAAAGCACCATTTGGCCAGACATCATGCTTTAAGATTAATTTCATACTGTTATAAAATTGTGGTAATTTTTTCTATTTTTCACTACAGTCTTTGTTCTATGTCACTGATGGACCATTTTCACTTAAAATGTTTTCTTTTACATGTGTTTAAAGGGCGAGACACAAACGTTTTAGTGTACGTAAGACGGAGATTAGCCATGTGTGCGAGAAAACTCGGAAAATTACGGGAAGCTGTAAAAATGATGCGTGATGTAAGTCTTTTATTTGTATTTTTCGATAAATAATTTTCATCGAAAGTAGCATTTTATATTACAACTTTCGTCATTTCTAATTATGATCATATTGTTAAATGTCTTCATTTTCTGTGTGCTATGAAATTACAGCTCAATAGAGGTTTAAGGTAATGAACGTTTATTTGTTAGTGGTAATGTTTAATCTCCCAGTGATCCATAGGCATGGTAAGAGTGACTGTGGTAACTTATTTTTTTTTTACCATATTATTCTTGAAAGTTGTAAACCTTGTATTTTAATCTTTTTTAAAAACAATTTCTTGGAATCAAAAATCTTTATTAAATCAACCATTCTTGGGGGAAAAAAAGGGGGACAGCTAGTGTTGTTTTTGTTTTTTTTTAAAAAAAAGAACATATCTAACTCCCTACCTTGTTCTATGCAAACTTTATATCATCACAAGATTTGATTTTTTAAAGACACAAGGTAGCGTTATACACTATACACCCATTCTTCAGCGTTCTTACCTCGGACCCCACCGTACATAGCACAATATCCGAGTGATTTCCATTGGTACAATAGCTTTGACATTCATTTCTTATCCAATGGATACAAGGATGGATCCAGAAAATATTTTAGGGTAGGGGCACGAAGCTTAAACACCATTGTAGATACCCATAATAAGTGTCAATTTCTTATTTTTGGGAGATGCCCCCACCCCTTCTTCATGGATCCACCCTTGAACAGATGTGATAAAATAATTCTATCACTTCAACACAGGAGTTCTCAACCTTTTTTGGCCACAACCCAAAATCAAGAAGATGATCGACTTCACGACCCATGGTTCTATCTTGGAATTAAAAGTGCTAATATATTAATATAAGTACGTATAGTAATTATCAGTGGTATAGAAATGGGGGGATCCACGGGGTCCAGACTCCCACGCAAACAAGATAAATAACATTGGTTCCAGTTTTAAAAATTTTGTTGGCATACAAACATATTATGTTTTTAAGGGGTGGATTTAGGGGGATGGGGCGATTGCCCCACCTCCTTGAAGGACCTCTAAATCCATCCCTGTCCCAGAAGGGCTACCCCTGAAAAAAATTATCTATGCCACTGGTAATGATTCATTATTACACAGAGTGTAAGAAAATTTTTGGTTTTTGAAATTATAGTCAAACCAGTGCTGCAACCAAGTGGCGGAAAGTTAGTTTTCTATATCTGTAGGAAAAGGTATGAATAATAACTTATTGTGAGACAAATAGTATGTTAAACCTTAGCAAGTTAAACCTTTTATAAAACAGATTTCAAAAATACTGGTCAGTGCGATCCTCGGCTTTTCACTACTGCTGAAAATTCTTCAAGCCGTGGTTGTGTTTTTGAAAGGTAACATCTGAAATCATGTCCTGGTTGCAATCGGCTTCTGATCTTAGTTTTCATTAGAAAGAGTGTCGAAAAGCCTACTTCACATAGGTAGGTAGTCGAAAATGGAAGTAATACTTGCAAAGCTTCATTAACTAGATTGGGTTTTTCTTTTTTCAATTTTACCTAAAATGAGCACAGCGTTTGTTTTTGGAAACTGTGTTTCGAAGCTTCATCACTTTGAACTTCATTGAGCTCTTCGTGGAGACCTGCAATGTCCGAAAAGTGTTCAGGCAAATCTTCAACATCAAGGTCAAATGAACTGCACACCCAATAATATTTGGCCATATCTTCTGAAATGTGGTAATCGAACTCAAGACTTGATTTTTGCCTATGCCCAATTATTATTACATTTTTAGTCTCTTCTAGCTCAGTGTTTTTATTTTCCAGGAACAGGTTTAAAGTCGGAAAAGAAGCCACTTTATTTCCTTCTATTTTTCTCCCAAAGTTTCAATTTTCCTTTGACCTCTGTCTATTTCTCTGCTAAGCCAATTACAGTATGATCACGGCTTTGCATTGCGGTATTTAATTTATTGGCAAGGCTATATCTTTTTGGAGAACATTTCATTGCGATAACTATATGACTTCAGAGAAATATAGTAAGTGGGTGTACTCAGAACCCATTTCTAATCACATCTGGCTAAATATGTTAAGTGACCTTGACTTTATGAAATTTACTATTTGAATAACTTCTTTCATAACAGTATTCAAATCCTCTGATAGCCTTTTGGAAGCGATATTTTCCCTGTGAAGAAGGCACTGAAACACCTTTACCTGTGAACTAACTTCTTTTACTCTTGCACAGAAGCGCTGCCATGCTCTAAGCATTGATGGTTCACTGGCAGCACAGATGCTGTTGCATTGATCCCAAATCAAACCACCTTCTTTAAAAAATGAGTATTAAATTAAAAATGTCTTCACCTCTAGTATTTGTGGTGAATGGATGGCAAAACAAGAATTCTTCAATTTTGAGAAGACCAGCATAGTAAACGTAGACCATCGGTTTCGCGTCACTTATGTGGTTTAATCCATTTGTAGACTAAACTGTCCACTGGTTTTGATAGATGTGTTCAATAGAGCTTGAATGGAACATTAGTTTATTACATAGGCGCCAATCCTTCCGATTTTTTATCGGTCTTCCGATCTTCCCGTCAAAAAATGATTTCTTACGAATTTCGGAGATTTCTACTAAAATATCCAGTGTTTTTTAAAATACTGATTTTTTTTAAAAAAATTAAATACCTATTTTTCTTGATGCATATTTATTTAAATTTTTGCGCATATGTGCTTATTTAATAATAAATATGCATAAATAAATGCAAATATCGGTAAAAAAGACGGAAAAATTCGTCTGCCATTGACGGCGCATGCGTGGCGTGACGTGGAATTTTAGCTCCAGCTATGACGTAGAGTGATGCCCCTGCACAACGAAATCGCGCATCTGGATTTGTAGTTGTTGGGAGAGAAAAGAAAGATTGATTGATTGTTTGGCTTTTTTATGGCGCAAGAGCATCTGGGCTATACTGCGCCAAGAGAAAAGAAAGAATGCGTTATATCGATAAGGTTTTGGTCAAGCACTTGACTTCGCTTGTCGAAGCCATGTATTAGACGTATCTGGTATTTCTTTGCTCCAGAAAGAAAGTTTTGTTTTTGAAAACAACGTTAACGATGTCGACCGTTAATAAAAGGTACTACCAAACGTTTAAAGCCGAATATATGAAGATGTTTAATTTTATTCAAAAATCAAGACTGGGGCCAAAATATGCTTTCTGCACGTGTTGCGGTAAAGACATAAGCATTACTCACGGTGGTAAACGCGATATTACTTTGCATTCTGAGACTGTTGAACATAAGGAGGCATTCAAGGCTGTAGAGTCTAATCATAGTATCAAGCCTTCATTTTTTGCATTTAACGATACCTCCTTTATTAACGCTGAATGTTTATTTACATCGTTTTTGATCGAACATAATTTGCCAATGAATTGCAGCGATCATGCGTGGATGCTCTTTCGGAAAACGTTTCCTGACAGCAGTATTGCAAAACAATATGGATCTGCAAAGACCAAAACTTCTGCAATTATGAAAGAAATGTCCGCAAAGGAATCCTCATCACTTGTTGAAAATTTAAGGTGCTATCCATTTTCAATTGCAACTGATGGAAGCAACGATGTTGATTCAAAGCTGTATCCAATAGTGGTAACTTTCTTCGATCCTTTATGTGAAAAAATTGTGAATTGTCTTTTATCTATGCCATCTTTGAAAGAAGATGCTACTGGGTTAAATATTGGAAATCTTCTGGTAAGTGCTTTACAATCTAAAAACCTTGCGATTTCTAATTGTGTTGCCTTTAGCTGTGATAATGCACCTGTTATGATAGGAAAAAAGCAGGTGTAGCAGCGGTGTTAAAGAATCATCACCAAAATATTGAAATTATGGGCTGTTCCTGCCACCTTATTAACTTAGCAGCTGAAAAGAGTGCTGCATGTTTGCCATTTAAAATCGATGAAATTTTGGTAGACATTTACTATTACTTACAAAAGAGTTCGAAAAGAAAAGATAGGTTGAAAATTCTTCAAGAATTTCATGAGACTGATATAAAAAAGGTACTAAAACACGTTAGCACTCGTTGGTTGTCTGTTGGCACATGCTTAGAGCGTATAATCCAACAGTGGCAACCTTTGATCAGTTTTTTTAAGGAAAATGCATATAAAGTGGAAGAACGTAACAGCAAAAAAGCATCGCAGAAATTAAAAAGGAAAGCTCAAAATTATGTGGATATTTCTAAGAAACAAAAAACTGAAAACTCCATGTCTCGTGAAGAAAGGTTGTTTTATTTTCTGTCGGAAGATATCAATAAGGCTTTCTGTTTATTTTTATCTTATACTGTGCCTGTATTTGAAAAAGCAAATGCTCAACTTCAGTCTGCGGAACCTCATATTCATATGCTAAAATCTTGTCTCTTAAAATTGTACAGAGAAATGCTAGTGAAATTTGTAAAACCAAGCGTCACAAAATTATGTAGTGATATTTTGAAAGTCCACTATCATGAGAGGAGTAATCAAAAAGATGTTGATATCTTAATTGGAAATGGAACACTGAAAGTAATCCAAGATTTTAACATCCATGATAAAAATGAATTTTATGAAAACGTCAGAAGCTATTTCATAGCAGCATGTGACTACATGCACAATAAATTTCCTTTTGAGTTAGAAGTGTTACATCATGCAGAGGTTACACAAATATCGAATTTTGAAAATGCATCATTTTCCAGCTTAAAATATTTTACAGAAAAATTTCCTGTTCTTTTGTTCAATAATACAGAAGATAAAGCTGTTGATGCTTTACAAACAGAATTCAGTGAGTTCCAGGCTTTCAAAGTTCCACAAACTGTGAGTAATGAAGGTAGCATTGATGCACAATGGGCAGCCATAGGTAAAATAAACAAGTATAATAAAAAAATTTTTTTTTAAAGTCAATTCCTTCAATGCGCTGCTCAAATAAAAGGGAAGAAAGGGAAAAATTGCGAAAAGCAATTTTGGCGACATTTGGCTGTAATTGGCGGCAAGCATTAATCGCCAAATACACCAAAGGAAAGCAAAAAAAAAATCATTTAAATTTAATTAATGAATTAATATTTGAAAAAACTGTATTAACATCAAGTGTCATCCACTACAAGTTTAAAAAAATTTATTTGAACTTGATTGGATGGATAGAAAGTATTTTATTAACGATTGAAAATTTGAACAAGATATATAAATATATATATATATATAGGGAGAGTGTGAGCTAATAGAAGGAATTGAAAAATGATACTCGTGAATTAAAATTTAAACGACTTTCTCAGGTTATGCTGTCAATACTTACGATCCCTCACAGTAATGCAGCATGCGAGAGAGTCTTCAGTCAAGTGAAGAAAATTAGAACTGACTTCAGGTCAACCATGTCTGATGACACATTAGAAAATTTACTAATAGTTAAATGCAGACAACATGTGAAATGTTACGAGAATGTATTTGACAAAAAATTTCTCAAATGCAAAATCTTGCACTACAGCATTTGTAAATTCTAAGAATTAATATTGCGTTTAATACAGTTTAATCCTCTATTATTATTAATTTAATAAATACTTAATTTCCTCATTGTGCCTGTTTTTCATAAATTATGTATGATTTTGTTTAATTAAAAAATGGCCGGCCCACGCATGCACAATTGACTACAGATTTTTCACTTCTAGAAGTTGGCACCTATGTTATTAGTTGGTTTACTAGATTAGATAAATAATTACCATGTCCAGAAGATGCGACGCTGGAGGTCCTTGGAGTGTTATCTCCAGAAATTCCTTCACCTCTCGTTAAAAACCAGGTGTGGGAGGGACGATAGCCCAGTATGCATCTTCATTGTTCACTGACGTTTGCTTTCAGTACCGTTCAGTCTGCACAAATTTTCATGTTTTACACTTATTAAACATGTGGGTTTAAAATTTAAAAAAAATCCATACTTTTTTTCTGAAAAGCTTTTTCTACCCATCTCGGATGCCCTGCCGACCTAAATTTGGGTCGTGACCTATAGGTTGAGAACTCCTGCTTTAACACATCTTCCATTATGCTGTTACTGCTGAAAGACACACAGATCTAAGCGACAATGATATGGCACTGCCTAAAGAGGAAAAATACATGTTTCACATTTTCCCCTTCCAGAAAGTGAGCAATTCTGAATTTTTATTTTCGCTCGGAACATGCTTTTTCATTATTTTGTCTTTGCAGCTAATCAAAGAATTTCCAATGATGAATGTTTTTAATATACATGAAAACTTAATAGAAGCGCTATTAGAAATGCAAGCATATGCTGATGTACAAGCCGTCTTAGCCAAATATGATGGTAGGTATTTGTTATCTGTCACGTACATGTCAGTGTGGTTCTCAAACTGATGTTCGTTAAAAGTTCGAATGTTAAAATTCTATAATTATTTGACAATAAAGAGCCATGAAAAAATGGAATGGTGAAAAGGAAGGAGAGATGTGAAAAAATATTAGTCAGTACACTATGCCTTTGTGCCACAAACTGACATGTGGCGTCAAAAACGTTGATGCCATTAACAATGGAAACTATGCACACTTTTGTACATCGTTATGAGAAAATGATCCTTTTTTTTTGTAAAATTATATTTAATAATAAACTGGAAAAAAATAGCAAAAAGAATTGTTAAATCTCGGTATGAAGCTATACGAAAGTGTGTCATTTTAAAAATGTTTGGGAACCACTGTTGAACTTGAAGGAGTTAAGTATCTCTGTATTCAAAACTGGTCTGTTTATTTTTAAGACATCAACCTGCCGAAATCAGCTACCATATGCTACACTGCAGCATTATTAAAAGCGAGAGGAGTTAGTGACAAGTAAGGAAACAGTACGTTTTGACCCTTTTGCATGAAGTTACAGTAATCTCAAAGATACTTGATTTAGAATGCATAAAGAATTTACCTTTCAACTATGCGAAAACATATGAAATGGGTGTTTTTCTCCCAGATTCTCTCCTGACGTCGCGTCAAAGCGAGGTCTTAGCACGGCAGAAATGAATGCCGTTGAAGCCATTCATCGAGCTGTGGAGTTTAATCCGCATGTGCCAAAAGTAAGTATTATATATATACTTAGCCATTTCCCCTCTTATTTTTCAGTTCGGAACATTATAATTCTAGCTGTCCATCCCTTATAAGACAAGCCTGTTTTGAATTTTAATGGATTTGTTGACCTATTTTTGCTGTGAAAAAAGAAACTTTCGATGGCAAATTGTAGAATGACGAAATTGGGGATAATTTTATATATACATACGTATGTGTGCATTAATAAAGGCTATATTGGGATTATTTTGATTTCCTTTCTAATTTATGAAATTAATTGAATTAATATTCTTGCAATTAATAATTCCCTCCTGTCTTTCATCACTACATTCTTTTTTCTTTATTATTATTAAAAAACTAGTATAGAGGCCCTGCGGTGGCGCAGTGTGGTAGCGTGTTCGCCTAGTGCGCCGTTAACTCGGGTTCGACTCTCAACAATGCAAAGAACGCTTACTCAGAGATCTCATAAAAATCGCACTGCCCATTGTAGTCCAGGGGTTTGGTTCCCTATGCCTTAAGAGGTTTGGATTCCTTAGAAAACAGTATATTCCAGTGCAGCATGACCACTATATATCCAAGCTATAAAACCACAAGCAAAGGCTATCATGGAATTAACTTCTACAACTACAAATCATGCTTCTATTTGCACCAAAGTTGTCTTTGATCAGAAAGAGTTTGGAAGCAAATTACAAGCTTTTTGGACTGGCTTTTTGACCCAGTGACCTTCAGATAACTGTCCTGACGCACATACCATCTGAGCTGCTGAGAGCACTGGAGAGCATGGTCTTGACTCCATACTTATTATGTCAGATTTGAACTCATGTTTGCCGGACTGACCATATGTCATCCTAGACAGGACTGATGGTTTGTTATGACCTCCATATCACGATGCTGTTCCACGGACAACCCAAAACTGAACTTGCTGGGTATGGGGCCCAGCCCAGTGGGCAGTAATGTCGGAATGCTGAACTAAAGATCGCTGAATCAAATCTAGCCCAAAACGTGTGTGTATGCATCTTTTTCTTCTTTACTATTCTTTTGAGTTGAAGCTCCATTGTGAACTAAAAAAATGTGGGTTGTAGATCTATTCTTTCACTCACACTCACCTTTCCACTTTCTTTAAAGTGAGAGTTGCAAACTTGGAAGGTAGTGTAGTTTTTAACCTATTAATGCTTTTAGATAATATTGAGTTGGAATCGGTCGTTAAAGTGGTTTGGAAAACAAAAACCATTTAACTTTTTTGCCACCAGCTGAAAAGAGTGATCACTCTCATCGAACCAGTTGTAAAACTTCGGCAATTCAGTGAGCCGGTTAAAATTTGGGCAACATGCTACTGCTTGTGTGTTCAGTAAACCGATTTGTTTGCATGACAAAACTTGTCCAATACTTCCTTTTAAGTAATAAAATACTATTTTATTTTTTTTTTCATTTTTTTTTTTTACAGTATCTTTTAGAAATGAAGAGCCTCATTTTCCCTCCAGAACACATATTGAAACGAGGCGACAGTGAAGCTGTTGCATATTCATTTTTTCACTTAACGCATTGGAAAAGAGTTGAAGGAGCTCTCAACCTTCTACATTGCACTTGGGAAGGAAGTTAGTACATTTATCTACTAATGAATCTTGTTACTTACACTGCTGGCCGTTAAAAGTGTGAGACCAATAAAGGCGAGATATTGAAGTTTTATGTGTTGAATAAGTAGTTTGTGTTGTGAAGATGAAAATATTACAAATAATGTTTGATTAGACGTGCGTTATCCCACGTATAATCTATTTACGAGTTTTACAATCGCTAGTTGTTGTGTGTTTGCCTATTGCACTGTTAACTCAGGTTTGATTTCAATAGCACCATAAAAAGTGAGCCATTTTTCTGTCATCATGGTTCAGGGTTTGGTTCCCGAGACTATAGCGGTTCGAATTTCTTGGAAAGCTGTAGGTTCCACTGTGACACTAACTTAGCTGTCCTTGCACCATAAAACACCGCTGAACAATTGGGTACTTATGCTCCCATAGTTTGCCTACCTTTCAAATTTCAGGCTAATCCGATATCATTCCAACCTATTATTGCATTTTTAATGGTCAGCAGTATATTAACTCTTCAAAAGCGAATGTTTTATTAGTCAATTGCATTTATAATGCCAAGACAAATTACTGTTATTAGAAAACTACAGCCCTTCACTTTTTTTTTTCTCCCCTGAGTCAAACTTGCCAGCCATTTTATACGCCGCAATGGTATAGTGGTAACACGTTTGTCTGTCATGTTGTTAACTTGGGTTTGATTCCGTTTTTTAACTCCATTTTGTTTACCCACCATAGTCTAAGGATTGATTTCCCGATGGGATGGTGGATGACTCTATTTTTAATGAAATGTATCATTATTTTCATGATGTAATCCCAGCACAATAGGGAGGCAATTGCTTGTCCTTCACATGAATGCACTAGTGAACCCGGTGCCGGTATGACTAGCTGTCCTCACACTATAAAGCACAAAAGCCAGCCATTTTGTTTTATGCAGAAAGAAAAGAAAGGCTATACATATACTGAATATTTCCAAATGTGTGAAGCGATATTGCATGGATGAGTATTACTTCATAAATAAACTTCATTACTGTGCGAAATTTCTTTAAAGAATGTAAAAATGGGTGGGGGTGATGGAAGGAAAATAAAAACAAACTATTGGTTGAAGGCTTTAATAAAAAAGCCTTGAAGCCTGCAGACCATAATATAAATAGTACTGGACTTTTGAATTTTTGAAAAAAGGATTTTGAAGATCCCATTTTATTTGTGACTCTTTGGATGCTGTTTTTTGATCGATGAATAAGAATACAGTACAGCATTAGGAGGTAGAAGAAAGGGATCACTCCTCTGTGGTGTATACAAGGGGTTTGTAGGGGTCATAACTTTCCTTCTGTGCAATTTTGTATGCTATATGGAATTGCGGCTCTGTATCTTATTGTACTTTCTGCATACACTAATGAAGATGTTTAATTTGCACGTGTGGTTGTACAGTAGTTAATATTCTAATACATGCTTCATTGTTTTGTAGCATTCCGGATGATACCTTATCCATTGGAGAAAGGACATCTTTTTTATCCATATCCAACATGTACAGAGAGCACAGACAGAGAATTACTACCAGGTAATGAAAATTTGACATTATTTCTCTCTGTGCACAGATGCTCAAAATTAAAGGATGATATGCAAAGCTGCGTGTAACGCATTATAAATGAGGGAAATGTAATGAAATTTGACATAGAGATTTATTTTTAGATAACCTATCAAACGCTTGACGAATGTTAGCAATATTATGAGCTCAGAATGACCTTCACTGTCCTTGCACCATAAAAATACAACCAACCAAAAGCAATATTATGGAATTTAACGATATTGTTTTATAGGTATGGGACAAGACAATGCTTGCACTGTTCTAATGCATGACTACATAAAAGTTCATTATAGTGCATGATCACCTTTGACAACCGTGTCGTTCTGACAACGATTCCACATACTGTTGACAAGCATAATAACGTGGTCCTGGGGGGATAAGGCCCACTCTTCTGCAAGAACCGTTCAAAGCTGGAGAGCCCTGAGAGGTGGTTGGTTGGTTGGTTGGCATGTTGCAGTGCTTTTCTGTAATGCATTTCACACATCATGGTTGAGGTCAGGAGATCTAACTAGCTATTTTATTTGCAAAATGAAATTTCTTTTTCAGGAAATTACCAGCTAGGTTCGAAGAAGACTGGCATTATCATCCATAAAAATGAAACCCAGACCATCTGCTTTCTGAAAAGCTTGACATGAGGTTCCAGGATTTCATCTCTGTATCTTAGAGTAGTTTCCAAATCACTCTAAAAAGATACATAGATCTGTGTGCTCGTTCATCATGATTCCCAACTGGACAAGAAAGTCACCGAAACTGTCTTTTTTTTATGTTAGAGGGGATGTAGCGTGTCTCTTTTTCCAAATGATACTTGGAATCTGGGAATAACTATTCAAACGGAATCAGGAATTAAGAGGATGTGCCCATTCACCGGAGCTCTCTATAGGTAATGTTCATGGCTTTGCATTAAGCAAGTTCTTCTGAGTGGGGGAGTGAGAGAGGCATCACTGGTCTTCTCGAATAAAGACTCCTCCCTTGAAATATTCTGCATACAGTACATTAAGATATTCTCATGCCTGTAGCTGCTGCCCGCTCCTGAGCAATTTGCCTTTTTTGTCTTCTCATAGTCAGAGACATGCAGGGTCCGTCTGCTGCAGTTGTAGCATGTAGACACCCTCCCCTGGTGCTGACAGGCATCCACTGTTTCTTCGAACTGTTTTGAAAGGACATTTCGTGAAACTAATTAGGGCTGTGGACACTTGTGTCTGAGACTGGATGGCTTCCAACCACTCCCCAGCATTGGAAATTGTCCATACAATATCATTATGATATTATTGACTTCACATGTCACTGAACTTAATATAATATCCCTTGCACCTTCCGAAAGAGCTAAGAGAACTATTATTTCTTTGAAAGTCATCCCAAATTTTCACATTCAGAACCATGTTAGGCATTTGCAATTGCACTGTTAATGCATGAAATTCCACCATGTCCCCTTGCTTACATTGCGTATTCTGTTCTCTTTTGAAATATATCCTTTAAGTTTGAACATCAGTGCGTTTTATGAAAATATCAGTAATTTTTTCAGTATTGTAATGCAAATGAAATTTATTCCCAATGTTACATGTATCAGATGTATTTTCTTTTTTTTTTTATATTTTAAGCATTTCATGAGGTGTCCGTTTATCCAAAAAAAGAGCTACCATTTTTCATATTATTTACTGCTGGATTGTGTTCATTCACAGCTTTATTAGCATTATTAACACATCAGTATCCCGAACCAATGGGCTCATTGGCAAGAACAGTAAGTTTATCTTTTTTTATAAAAAATATATGAACTTTGATAACACTGTGTAAAGAGTGATCAGGGCTTATGATAATCTCTGGCTTACATAAGGGATGTTGATGGGGATTTTAACCCCCCATTGCAATGAAATTTTGTATATTTAACATAGGAATATGTACGCAGCTCTGTCCCCCTTCATTGCAGCCTTATGGCTGCCCCCCACCCTTATGAACTTTTCTGTATACCTATGAGGATAATTACATACCTGTCAACTTGTGTGTATGGTTTGGCTGTACAGTACATGGATTTTGGCTGAATCGTAAGATTATAGAATGTGTAGAATGGTAATATTGTACGATTTTGTATGGATGAATTCCGGAACACAAGTTTTTTTTTTTTTTCTAAAACAAGAAGGAACCTTCAGATCTAATGAACTCATTTTTAAGGTGAGGAAAAAATAAATTTTCATTGAAAATGCACAGTTTTTGATAGTGTCTAAATCAGCCACGTATGAACACTCAAATTGTAGTAAAAATGCAGAATACTAATCAATACTTCCATTTTTGCCATAGTTTTCCATAGCTTCCAGCAATGTTACAATTTTAATTATTTAGTTAAATAATCAGGGTTCGTTTGATCCTTATTTCCCCCCAAAACTGCAAAAAGTCCTTAAATTTTCTCTTCCAGTCCTCAATATATCGTCATAGCACATTTTCATTTTTTTTTTTTATAGCATGAATCAACATAATGAACAAATGTGGAATTCAAACCATGTGGTTTTTAACGTGACTTTTGCAAATAATGTGAACATGACAAATGTTATTTTGACACTGACTTAAAGTTTAAAACATGCCATTTTGGGAGCTCCTTTGTCAAGTGAAGGCAGAAATTCTATTTTCGCTTGATAAAGGGAGCAGTTGGCCCCCGAAACATTGTGTTTTATACCCTACGCCAGTGTAGAAATAACAGTTGCCATGGAATCACCTTGTGAAATTTTATATTTGTCTTGTGAAGTACAACGCCTTTCTCTCAGACACAGATTTGATATAAAATGAGAACTAGGAATATCTAATTTAATAACAAAATACTATAAAAAAAGTAATGAGCAAATTATTTACACGCAATAGTTCAGAGAAATGCCACCTATGTGCAAAACCTGCTTATATGCATAGGATTTCTTTTCTGCATCCATTTGCATATATATGTGATTTCGACTGTGTGGGTATTATGATTCCCCATGGATTATTGAATGAGTGATATGTGGAAGTGATTTTTTTTCATTGAAAGTCTTCAATTTAAGGCCTTGTGTAAACAAATTGTGGACTGATATGAACTATCCTATGGGTCATTGTAACTGAGTACCACTGTTATAAATAACTGTTACGATTTTTTGCGAAAATATTAGCTGTGAAAATGCAATAATTAATAGTAATTGGGCCACCGCTTAATCAAGGCAGCCCCTTAATTGGACCAAATTTCAAGAAACCAAACCAAGAAACTAATAGTAATTTACATCGCTTAACTGTGGATAACATTCGGCTTAATTGAGACAAAAATTTAAGATTACAATTAATTTGTACATACGTATTATGTTGCACATAATCTCAAAAAAATTAATACGATATGATCTTATATATGTAATAACAGGACTTCAGATACATATCACTTAACGTTTACCGTCAGTGTGGTGACACAGCACTGACACTCACGTGACGCGCATCGGCGACATACGTCTCGACTTGCAGGTGTGGTAAAATTGACACCACAATCAGTTCCAGCTACATATTTTATTATTTTTTCTTTTTTATATATATATATATATATATATTATTTTCTTATATGTATTGTATATTACATATGTAGTATTGAAAAAACATTGTTCAATTTTATGTGAAATTTGCCTATTTGGGGCTGCCGCTTAATTGGGCCAAAATGTCCTTGTCCTGATGTGTCTTAAGTGGAATCGACTGTATATATATAGTACAAAGATGATGCTAGGGAGCAGGAATCAAATAGAGAGAGAGAAGAAAAAACAGTGCAACTGGTCAAAATTTGTGATTTTATTATCAATATTTTGGTTACTAAATTAGTTAACCGTTATCAAGAGGACAATATATATATATATGGTAAAATGATAAAAAAAAAAACTACAAATATACAGTAGAATGTTTTTAGCACGTTTTTTGCTATCAGATGCGTGTAAAAATATATTACTATGCAAAAATTTGAGGCTTCATTCCCAATAAATATAACAGTAATATATGTTTACGCTTGCCATCTGATAGCGAAGAACGTACTATTGTAAATTTCTAATTTGTTTTTTTGTCATTTTACCATATACATTTTGTCCTCTTGATGATGGTTGACTGGTTTAGTAACCGAAATATTGGGAATAAATTTTCAAATTTTGACCAATTGCACTTTTTTCCTTCTCTCTCTTTATATATATATATATATAGTTTCAGGAAAACCATTAAAAATTTCATAATATGTACTTGGAACAAATTATATAATAATAATAATAAAAATTTTTGAATTAGTGGTAACATTAAATATACCAATATCGACAATATAATAAATTTATAGTACCAGCATTTAAATCCCATCTCAATACCATTAACCAAAGCCCAATATGTACCCATTTTAAATGATGCAAATGGAGTTGTTATAAAACACAGCATTTTTAACATTCCATTTAATATATAAATGAAGAATCAATAAATTTAGACAGATCATAGTTGGTCTGAATTAGAAAGAAGAATTGGACTTGCAATGTACAAACAATGATTGGCGTTATGAGTTAATAATCATGGGTTAAACAATGTTTTAAAGATCCGACATTCCCCATTCAATGCAGACATTATACAGGAAAACCTGTTCGTTTATAACCATCCATGCGGCAGAGATTTAAACACATTTTTTGTTTGAAAGAGACAAAAAATAGAAAGAAATAGATTCTTTCTTATTCTAATTCTTCTTTAGCTGCAGATTTATACTTACATAAATATGAAAGTTTGTCTTCACCAAGAACGGATTTATTTTTTGGCAGATATATAGATGATATAATCTATATAGGCTATGGTATGGAGCATCAATTGGACCTTGATTTTTATCCCTCAGGATTAACACTGAAAGATACCTCTGTATCTAGAACTTAAGTTCACTTTTCAGAGCTACTTATTACTATCAATGAAAATAATAGATTTGTCTTTCAAATATGCGATAAAAGAAAACAATTTTTATTTGCTTTTGTTCAGTACTTGCAATATGACACATGTCTCAGAAAACATGTTATAAAAAATTTGATTTTAGGTGAACTCTTCAGACAGAAAGTGCTTTCAAATAGAGTTGAAGCCATTTCTGAAGGCTTAAGATCTTTTAAAAAATGTTTGGTTTTAAATGGTTTTCCAATGAACTATATAAATAGAACATTTGCAAATTTCATCCCTAGAAAGAAATCTTAAATGTTTCTTATAAAGAATAATCATTGCAATTAAATACATCTAATCGCAGTTCTCAAATATAGATGGAAGCACCTGTTCATTACTCCTTTTGGATATCTGGTATTGCTTAATTTATAAGATGTGGAAACACTTTCAAAACTGCCTTTGACTGATCATGTGCTATCTTTTTAGTTACGAGTTTGAATTTAATTTCTACATTACTGCTATTACAAGGTAATTTAACCACTTCCTATTTTATTATTAATAAAATATGCTTGCAAAAACTCGGCTAAAAATGTTTAAAAATGAAAAGTTTCTGACACTGAATAAATTCATCTATATTTTTTTTACATTTGTGGTATTACTTGAACTGAGTTTGTTGAATTACTACTTGTAAGTTATTCAACAGTGTTACTTTGATGTGAGATGTATCGACGACTTTCTATTTCTTTCTATTTTTGTCTCTTTCAAACAAAAAATTTGTTTTAATCTCTGCCACATGGATGGTTATAAACAAACAGGTCTTCCTGTATAATGTCTGCATTGAATGGGGAATGTTGGATCCTTAAAACACTCTTTAACCCATGATTATTGGCTCATAACGCCAATTAAAGTTCGTACATTGCAGGTCCAATTTTTCTTTCTAATTCAGACCAGCTATGATCTGCCTAAATTTATTGATTATATATATATTACAGGTTTTTGCATAGTTCGTCTAAAAATTTGTGGCACTTTTTTGTAGGTAATCTCATGGCTGTCCCTACCATTAAGCTACATATTGGAAAAGATTGAAGCGATTTTACCATCTAGTCTTCTACATCAGCTGTCTCGAATATAGCTGAAGCCACATTTCATTGACTCACAGACCATCATGTCATTAACATAATGATTTCATATTTGTATAATTTACTCGCAAGTTTGTGTATAGATGTGAAAATAAACGTCGTTGTTAAATACTCGTTTCAGTTGATGTTTTCAGTGTTCATGTCCAATTGAATGTTTTAACATTTCATTTCTCGCAGTATGGTAAAGTAAATATAAAAATAGTACGAAAGTAACGACACTGTACTGTCGCTAATTCATACTATTTTCATATAATTTATTTAACCACAACATTCTTTAAACCGTAAGGTGAAGTAGTGATAATGCATTTATCTGACTGACAGAAAATCAAGGGTTGGATCCAAATGGATGCAAACACTTGCAGTACATCACTTCATTTTAGCAGTTTTAAATCAATTTTTATTCATGAACTCTCTCTCGTGCAAAGTGACTTCCATTACTTTCATAAATTTAATTAGCAAGTAGTGTGATTATATCTTAAAAAAGAAAGCATTGATAATCCAAAGGCAGTTCGGTAGCATGGTTTTACCTCAAATGTCTCCCAATAAAATAATCCTTGTTATGCAGTAGACGAATTATTGTGTTACGTTTTGTTTTGTTTAGATAGACCAGGGTGTTTGCCAGGATATTTGCTCTGGGGATGTCAAATTTACCTTCAAAATTTTAATTTTTTTTATAAAATGTACTTACCGGAAAAGAAACAAAATAAAATATTCAGTAGCAATGAAATAATTCTTCCATATTTATATAAAAAAGTTCATTCTTTTATTCAGAGGAAAACAAAATTCAAGCATTTTTTCTCAGACATTTAGTCCATTCACAGACAGTTGATAATTTTTGAGGTGGCAGGATTTTACTTCATATGATACCTTCTCCCTCCTTATATCCCTATCCGTATTTTTCTTTGAAAAATTGCTACATGTAAAAGATTACTACAATTTACATATGCAGAAAAAGTATAGAAAAATAATTTGCGCAATGTTTTATTTCCTTTCTTGTAATTTGAATATTTAGCGCATATATGAACTTTAAGTTTTAGAGGTGGTGTCAAGAAGTTTGGTTGGGGGGTGTGTAGCGGACTCCCTGAATTAGACTCATAACAAATAAAGATTAAATAAAGTAAATTTAAAAACTAAATATTTACTGTGGTTTTGTGAGTGTGCCTTTGTTACACAAAGTACCGGAGTATCACCTTGGAACGACTGCACCCCTGCATATGTAATCTATGAGTAACTGATATCATTCCAAAAGTTTTATAGGATGTGCTAAACATGAAAAAGTACTTTATCAGGGTTTCCATGCAACCTGGGGAACTTGGAATCGTTAGGAAACTTGAAGTCGTCCCTAAAATAGTCTGGAAAAAATTACATTTTTTTAGTCAAATCTGGGTAAAATATTCCTAACCTGTTCTGGATAGCTAAAGTTCAAGTGAACATGAGGGTAGTTTTTTCAAAGCTGAAGTTCAGTTCAAAATTTTGTTTTATTTGCAATCACTCTAGGAATTTTGTCCAGAAATCTGAAAAAAACAGGAAATTTTCTCCAAAAAGTAAGAGGAAAACCTGGAAAAGACGGAAATTTTTTCTCCATGGTGAGTAGGAATTTTGCTATATAGAATTTAATTAATATTTTACAGAATATACTATGCACCAAGGTTGGCAGGGTTTACACTTTCTCCAAATGTAGTGAGTTAGGAGGAAAAGGCACAACTTCAGCTTCATATGCAATCAAAAGGGGCCTGCATGTATGGCAGGCTTCATGAATTAGTGTTGTCTTTTTATAAACAGCCCAGTAAAACAGCAACTGGTTTCAATTTTTGCATTGTATCTTTAGCCTGTTCATATAAATTGCACTTAAAAAAGTAGCTTTATATGCCATCTTCATGTTCCTCAACTATTTTTTGATATGCTTCTCTATTGCGCAGAAAGGTTTCAATACAAGTCAGTTGTCTCTTCCGTCTTATATCATTTGGCAACTGGGGCTTCAGTGAATTAGGAGTTGCGTTAAATAATGCACTAGGTATATTGTGGTGATTCAAGAAAAACTATTGAATCTGCACATGTTGTTTAGTACTGAAACTGATGTTATGTCCTTGTAGGTGTAAATAATGAACACTGCATCCATACATCACCAAGCTGTTATCTTTCTTGCACAGAAGTTCCTTTGTTCCCTACATAACTGTCATTATCAGTGACCACAACCATTACATCACAATTATATTCTTTCTTTGCTTTTGCAACAGCAGACTGCAGAACATCTCTATGACATTGGGTATTTTTTGTATGTTAACATGCGTGTGTGCACTGAATCCAAAAATAAGACTTCCCCTCAATATGAATACAAGGAGCAATAACAAGATCGTTGTATGTGTTACTTCAACCATGATGACTTGATTGCCTTTGATAAGTGTCTTGGTTCCATTTGTAATTTCTGCAGACATGATCTCCAACAGTTACCCTCCTAATGCTTTACAACTTCGTGGATTATATCCTGAGTGCAGAGCTAAAACCAATTCTTTGAGGGTATGATGTTCTACCGCAGTAAAAGCAATATTATTTGCATAATAAAAATTGGGAACCAGTAATTTCTAAACTGAATATTTTCCTTCTTATTGAAAACACAACTTTCTAATTTGATTTTGAAATTTTTATGGTGTATATTTATTGGTTTCAAACACAAAATATTTAGCTTCTTGTTACAGCACCCTAATTGTAATGCTCGAAACTGGAAATTCTCTAAATAGAAAAATATTTTTAGTCTATTATTATTTTCTTTTCTTTCAATCTGTATAATTCTAGAAAAATATACTAAAAATAGGAAAATCTACTATCAAAATACGAAAAATATATGAAGATATTTTTCGTATTTTGACAGTTTTAGGCTTTAGACAGTTTTGGACGGTAAAAACCAGTTTCGGTCACATGTCCTGTCCAAAACTAATTTCGGACGTCCAAAACCCAACCCTGCTATGCACATTAGCTTTAATACTTCGTGGGATATACTAAGTAATTTAACAAAAAGTGAAGAACTTTAAGAACCTGACTACAAATTAACTAATTTGTTAACACTACAAAAATTTCCCATGTTCGATTCTATTCATAGGTAGAAGTTAACGTTATAAGCATATATTATACTTCTTCTTATATAAATGTAATCTGTGTAGTACTGTGTCGAATTATCTTGCATACGATTTTATGTTTCTTGTTACGAATTTTGGTTAGAAATAAGCAGTTGGGATAAGGAAGTTCACATGGAGAGGGATGGGGAGGGTGGACAAATACCGCATGAGCCCAGCATGGTAATTAATTTTAATAATAACATTTTGTCCTTAAACATAATTAGTTGGGAGTCATGCTAAACTGTCTAGGCGCCCATAAATTCTGGAGGGAACTATTTTTTCATGAAGTTCAGATACGGCATTGGACTATTTCATAATTATTTTATTCAATTAAAATATATTATGTTTTGTAAAATTGAAGATTATTTTATAAAAGTAGGATTTACTTTGCTATTTAGCTGTTTTTCGTATTTAATTTTAGAGGTATAAATAAATGAACAATTTTATAGTTTTCATTATTTTACGGTAATTATATAAGCTACGTCGTTTGTTAAGTTTGTTTGTTTGTTTGTTTTTTGGTTTTACGGCTCAAAGACTACAGTGGTCATGCTGCGCCGGGACCTACTGTTTTCCGAGGAATCCGAACCTCTTAAGGCCTAGGGAACCAAACCCCGGACTACAGTGAGCAGTGCGATCTTTATGAGATCTCTGAGTAAGCGTTCTTTTTGCACTGCTGGGAGTCGAACCCGGATTAGCGGCGCACTAGGAGAACGCGTTACCACACTGCGCCACCGCAGGGCCGTTCTTCTTCTTCTTTTTGCAAGGGTTTCATTGGGAAGGGTGGCCGCCGGGGGCGGCGCTGTAATCCCAGACAGGACGCTTGAACAGCGTAATCAGCCGCCGAGGCGGCTGAGGGGGAGATGGATTGCCGATCAACACGGCATTCATAGATGCACGTTCACGTAAAGTCGTCATTCAACTCCGCAGGGCCGTTCGTTAGGTACAGTGCCATCACGGACCAATAGGGGAATGTGAAACCGAAGAAGGAAAGTCTTTTTTTTTTTTCAGATGTAGGTTGAAATAACCTTTTTGCTTTGGGCAGAGGAATACCTTTGCTCGATTTCGTAATTGTGAAGGAAGTTGATTTTTCCTATGAAATTACACAAGCAAGTGCACCCATTATAAAGCAAGGGTGTTAAAATACAATTAAAAACCAAGCCAATAGCATTCCATATACTTTATCAATGGTGTAGGGAAGGAGGGGATCAACCCCCCTCCCCCACCCCATTATATAACAAAGCACATTTTTCTCTTTAACACGAATCAGTCTTTTTTTTCTTCTTATGCCCCCCTTTCCCATAATTTTTGAACTGCTATGATCGTGCTTTTTATTAAAACGTTCCAAACGTAATTTAATATACAGTACATGTATTTTCATTGTCTAGAAAAGGGGTAGACATCCCCTCTTTACCCTGTTCCTAAACTTCTGTGCATTTAAGCGTATCTAATGCTTAATGTCAATTCATCGCACATGATATCAAATACATATATTTTGTAACATTTTTAGCATTGGTGAGGGGCTGAGATGATTTTGGTGATTGATGATTGGTGATTTTGGCTGAGGGGGGTCTATAGCCTACCCCTCCAGTGCTCCGCATATAATACTTATTCATAATTTTTATTTTCTATGGAAAGGGGGGACTTAAATTCAGTGCCGGATTAAGGTTTTGATAGGCCCTAATTATATAATAGGGCCCTAAAGAATGTGGCCTTCGCGATATTTAGTCAGTAAATCATGTTTTTTCTTTGAAGTTCATTATTTGTAGTATCCAAGTATTGTAAAACCTTTCAAAGACCACCTTTCCTAACGGACACTTTTTCTAGAAACGGACTTTCTCACCCTATAAACCCGATGTTAAATGTACCCCCACTCAGAGGACACTTCTCCGAACTAACGCTTTCACACGGAACCGAGAGTGGTCACCTTAAGGAGGTTCTACACTTGTGAGTTCCCATAATAGAAACACTATATTCACTTCGCAGGCTTTCTTAACAGTTGCCACTTAGAAACGCAAGGAAAGAAAACTTAATAAGTTCAGTTTCTAAAATTGGCTAAATGCCAAGTTGTTTCCTTTTATGTGATGTTTTCTATATATACATAATTTCGACTTCCGTATCTGGCAACATATATTGTATAATTATAATTTCATTCTTTATATTTGGCAACAGTACGTGCAATTGTTTTCCGAATTCTAAAATCAAATCAGTCTTCCGTTTACCATTGAAGTGTGCACATGTCAGTCTCGAAGGCTCCGCCAAAAAGGCGTACTAAATTTATTTGACGTTGTATATGAATTCATTTATTTTCTGGCATCTATTAATGAATTGAGCTAAATATTTAATGCATTAATAAATATTATTTCAACTAGATAAATGACTGCGCTACTTCAACACTCATATCTTCACTCTATATCAATAATGAAGAATTCTCGGACAGTTGTAAATGAATAAGATTAAAATGACAGTTAAATTCAAATTGCACCAGGCCCCTTCAAGACCTCTTCGGGGGGCCCAAAAACGTGGTACCCTAGACCCAGGCCTACTTGACCTATGCGTAAATCTGGCACTGCCTAAATTTGTTTCATCTAGGCAGTGGCGAATACAGACAAAAAAATTTGGGGCACAAATTCTTGCCTGCATGTACAGGCGTCGTGCACATGGACAGGATAATAAAATCCGATTATAATATTTTAGGGCTCCCGGCCCTAGCTTAGAACCGCCACTGCATATAGGGATAAGCCATCTCCAGCCACCCCCCCAATAACGTTGCAATTAAAAATTTATGGGGGCTCAAATGACCTTAATTAAAGAGTCATGTAATATGTAAGAAAATAACGTGCTTTTTAATATTCAATGGTGGCTTGAGCCCCTTGTCTACGCCCGGCTCCCACCTCTGGTTACGCTAATTACTTTTGAGTAACAAAGAGTAACTTTTGAATAACGATTTGAAAAAAAAAATTTGGTGTAACGTTCAAAATATATCATGTTAAGCAGAGCCGGCGAAGTGGGTGCAGCAGGGGCTGGGGCCCGCTCTGACAAGGAGCAATGTTGTGGGGGGCCCAGGGAAGGGGTCATGGGACACGGCCTAATTGAGCCTTAGGGCCCATGCTGGTTCTCGGTGCCCCTGATGTTAAGTGATATGCACGCTATGTAATATATATATATATTACATGACAAGCAGATCCAGAGCATGAGGCAATACTTCCAGTTGAAGAGTCCCCGATCGCCACTCATCCAAGCCATAATACAAGCAGATGCAAATTACACGCCACTAAACCTGTGTAGTACCGAAGAGCGTGTCCTGGAAACAGCCAACGAACAGAAACTGAGAACTTGGGCCGGAAAACCATTACATGGCAGGCACTACAATGACCTGCAACAACCACACGTTGACAAAAAGGCATCAAATTCTTGGCTGGCCAAAGGCACTCTCCAGCCAGAGACAGAAGGATTCATGCTAGCCATCCAAGACCAAGTGATCGCAACAAGGAACAATCAGAAATTCATCCAGAGAAAAGACATAGAAAGCGACAAATGCAGACACTGTCATGCGGCATCGGAGACAATCCAACACGTGATGGCAGGATGCAAGATCCTTGCGCAGTCAGACTACAAACATAGACACGATCAAGTAGCGAAAATAGTCCACCAGAAATTGGCAGCGAATGCTGGCTTTCTGACAGAAAAATGCCCGTACTACAAATATGAGCCAGAGACCGTGCATGAGAACGAAACACACAAGCTTTACTGGGATAGAGCAATCATAACAGACAAGACAGTCCCACATAACCGTCCTGACATAACCCTCGTCGATAAATCGAATAAGACCACGTACTTAATCGACATAGCAGTACCCAACACCAATAACATACAGACAACCTACACAACGAAAATCACCAAGTACCAAGATCTCAGACATGAAGTACGAGATATATGGGGTATGGAAAAGATCTTCATCATCCCGTTAGTCATCTCAGCAACAGGGATAGTACCAAAAACGCTTGCGACGAATTTGGAGATACTCAACATTGACCCAAACACCTACATTGAAATACAAAAAGCCACAATCCTAAACACGTGTCACATTGTCAGGAAGTTTCTAGACATGGCACATTAAGAAGTGATGTAAAAAGAGGCTTGGGAACATGGCGCTCTGCCCGTCCCAAAGCCTGTTTCCGCCAAGAATGGGCGAGGAAAACTTTTATATATATATATATATATATATATATATATATATATATATATATACCACATTAAGTAATAAACCACACTGAAAATGTTAATTTGATAACCATCTCGAAAAAATTAAATAACCGAAACCTAACTTATAAACCTCTTTAATAGTGGATTAGTCCTGGCGCCCATTACAACTTGTTAAAACGTGTGGTGGTAACTTCTATTCTTCCTCTGTTTCAAAAACTGCTCTATGAAGCTTCTGGGAGATACCATCTTTTATTTCGTCTACTCTGAATTGTCGGAACGAAACTACTCACAACAGTAATAAGAACTGCACCATAAATTCTTCAGTAGGTTGCCTTAGTTGCCCCATTTAGGTCGCACTAACCGGTTTTTTAGAGATGATCAGGTTCTTTGAGGTCAAGCAAATGACTACCGCTAAATACCTGGTACTTCCTAGTTAGATATCACCAACACAATATATTGCATCATCACGAGCAGAGAAAAGTAACTAGGACGCAAATACCTTCTTAAAAAAAACTTGTATTCTTGTATATATGTTCATGTGTGTGTTTTTAAATGAGAAAACTAGAAGTTTTACGCGTTGTAGATAAATTTCGCTCTCCCCCTCTTCCCTTCCACTCCTTGAACTTGGGAGCTTTAAGGCTCAAGTTTTATTAGCTTTATCGTATATTCGGGGCCTGATCACAGCAAGGTCGTCCAATGTCCGGGCTTTGGGACTAGATTCTATTCTGCGTATGTGCGTGGACCACGCACATGCGCAGAAGGATTGTTCACCGTGCAGTTCCCACTCCTGCTAGAGTCTAGTCCCAAAGCCCGGGCTTTGGACGCCTTTGCGGTGAGCAGGCCCTGCGTATATCCTTCATGCTTGTAATATACAGGGCAGGAGAGATGGGAGCACGGCAAAGAGAACAAATGCCCAGAGGCCCGGCGTGAAACATCAATGAGGGAGTTTTACGTATTACGTAAGCACTAATTTGGGCATTTCAAACCCTCCATCTAGTAAGCAAAAATTAACATTGGCTAACGTAGGAAAATAAAACCAACGGTACCCCCCCTCCCCCCCAAAAAAAGGTACTTACATAGTACTTGAAATCTCCCTAATGTGGCAAGTACAATTTGTGCTTAAATATAATTGGTTTGTGGGTCCTGCTAAATCATCCAAAGGCCTGTAAATGTTGTACCCGTCCCTGTGTATATCGGGAGAGTTCAAGTATTACGAAAGCACCTTGGTGGTGTGCCGCTGCTGTACGTATTTTCCTATGTTGGTCAATGTTGCTTTTTTTTTCCTTGCTAGAGGTGGTGGGGTGAAATGGCCAAAATATTGCTTGCGTAATATTTGAACGCTCCCTATGTGTAGTGTAAATGGGTTATAACGGATACGGATATAACGAATCAGTGGAATAGTGATAACCCCCGCAAGGAGGCCCCCCCTTTGTCGTCGTTTATTTTCCCTAAAATATGTAAATGAAAAAATAATAATATTGTATTTTTTAGTTAATAAGGATTTTTTTTAATCTTTAGGTAAAATATAAAGTAAAATGAACGGTTTCCAACTGTGGCAAACTCATTACGCGTATTTACTTTAGCTGTTTTCATTGCCTTTAAAACTGAAATCAACATCCGAAAATTATGAAGTCTGGACGAGTTTTGAAGCTATAGTATACGCTTTGTGCCCGAATCTTACCTCACGAAACGGTGACTAATAGACATGTGTTCTGTTTAAAATATTGGAATGCGTCGCTGGTTAATTTCTTATAGAAGACACAACAATATTATATCTATATTTTTCTCATATATGCATATACAAATTAATTTTCGTAAAAGGGGGCCCCAAAAAGTTATTGCGAGTGGGCCCCTAGGGCTTATAGAATACAAGGGCTAGGTCACTCTCGCTCCTGCGCTAGCACCGGAAGTCGTTAGTGATGACGTAGCTCGGTTGACCTACACGATTTGAGATTTGCGAAAGAGCTTTGGAAATCACTAATAAAATAATGTTAAATGCCCCTGATTTAAGTTTAAAAAGTTAATTTGTTCATAAAAATTGCTGTCCTTTATATTTTTTGAGTGAATATATTATACGCACATATGCATTTTGATTAACGTCCACTTATAGTTGGCATATAAAAACTATTTTATTCGAACTTTAAAAGTCTCCTGTTGTTATTGTTTTGTATGCAAAAATAAATAAATAAATAATCTGGAAATGTTGGCCGAGCAAGCGGCTCTGTGTTTCCAGGAGAGGAAGGGTTATAATCCAAGAGATGAGGTAGAATCTCCATTTGGTGGTCATAGTCCAGGGCTAAATGTAGCGCCTAACACCGGAGAGAAAACGGAAGACAGCTTGTAGAACAGAGCACATAGTCTGTGGGGAAGTGTGAATCCCATAAAAGTCCTTAAAATCTGGCGGAACAGGAAGGCCAGCCAAGTTGTGAGCAGGTTTGAAAGAATTCTCCTCTCAACAGTGGGTAAACATTGCAGTGTAGGAAGAGATGTTCTGAAGTTTCAACTACACCTTCAGAGCACTGAAGGCAGAGTAGAGATCGTGTTTTTCCATTGCAGAATAACAAATCGTTGGTATAAAAGATTCCAAGCCTATGTCTATGAAATCTTATATAGATATTGCCTGGAGTTGTAATTGGTAGGAAGAATGGCTTTCCAATAACAGGAAAAAGTGCTCGATGATGTCCCATTATTGACTGAGAGAATGTTGAAATTTTTTTTTGCATTCAGAGAAGACTTAACTTTGCTAATAAAGCCAGAAAGACTGAGTCTATGAGAAGTTGGTATTATGCACTGATGATTGCTACGCAGTGCACTGCGAGAGAAATGATCAGCCACATCATTATCAGGGTGACTTCCATGTCCTGGGATCCAGCAAAATGTTAAAAGTGTTTGAGTGAGAGCGCATTTTGAGGAGATGTTCAATATGTCCAGAATAATAGGGTCGCAAGTCCATTGATGAGGGTCTGAAAAGTTTAAAAGCCTGGAAGGAAACAATTTTTAATTTTCCAAAACAACCATTTGTTCTTTTGCATCGAATGACCACATACTTTGTACAAGATAAATACAAGAGTAGAGGGGGAAAAAATAATTTTCCGAACATATAAAATATAATAAAATACTCTAGTACTACAAAAATTAGATTTTAATTTTAATTCAACACCAATAAATCCAAGAGCGGAAAAAAGATAAGGATGCCCCCCTGCTCTCCCTTACGAATTATGCATTTACATAAAGTAAAAGAAATGGGTATTTAAATGCCCATTATTTAAATTTTTAACTAAATTTGTTGAAAATTTTAATAGAAAAGTGAAGTTGTCCCCCACTCCGCCTGAAAGTTTTCCTCTATACTCCTTTGATATACTCATATTAATGTAAAACCATAGGGTAAAAATAGTAAAATTTAATTATCATATGTTTTTTTAAATTTATTTAGTTACTTGTTTTTTTCTATGTATGAATATTTATTACAATAAGTGTTCTGGAAATTAGCACTTTAACAGTTCTTAAGTTAAAAGCAGTTCCAAAAGAAAAAAAAAAGTATCATATTTAAAATTTTACCTTTTTTATTCACGACTGGAGACTTCAGCCATGTATCCCTTTTCTATTGTGCTTTTCTTTGAGATTTACAATAGTTAATTTTAGGCATTTATCACATTCATTAGCCTCATTTTTTTCCCTGGATGTTCTTCGAATCATTTTCTGTTTCGTTGGGGCTTAAACACTTGTCTGTTTAAAAAACATTACTTACAAGGGAACCCCTTTCGCTGTTCACTGCATTTTGATATCAGACCTATGGAAGATGATAGTGCTTGACTTTCTGATCACGAATGTGAATTATTTGTCTGCTAAAATGACATGACAATTTTTTATGAATATTTGAAGTCCAAAAATGTCACTTTTTTCGCTAGGTTTGATATTTTTTAATCGCACTGTATGTGAGCAAAAACAGGTTTGAAGTCGGTAAGATTATGAAGGATCATCGTATTTAACGGATAAAAATAAAAAATTATGTCTCAGCTAATTTAAACAGTATAAAAAAATTAATATGAAAAATGAACTTTTAGAATAGATACTTGGCGAAATTGAGGACAATTTTGAAGGCTACTCCAGGTTTTCGTTCGAGGTAGTTATTTCGTATTATCGCAGCCCATGTCAAGTTTCTTTTACATTTCTTTTTCCAAAATATTATCTCATAAGGAAAAGAAACACATAACTATATAGAACCATGCATACATGAGTATGAATAAATGAAATGTATGCATGAATGAATGAATAAATGAAATGTATGAATAAATGAAATGTATGTATATGAGTATCCATATATGAGATGTATGAATATATGAGTATGAATAAATGACGTGTATGAATAATGAAAAGTTGCTATATTTACACAACCTGGATGTGGTCATTGCATATCACATGCTGTTGCAACCATGGAATTTAAAAAAAAATGTGAACAAAACTTAATAGTAGGCTATTTGAAAATGCATTTATTGTAATTAGAAAAAATGTGAACAAAATTTCATGAAGTTATGTAACCATAAATTGTGGATTAATTGTTGAATTATGCTCTTTATTTAAAAATGAGAAAAATTAAACTGTGTACATCTCAGGAATGTCGTAAAAGTGTTACAGTACAAAAAAATGAGTGAAGCAAAGCAATTGATCACAGTGGGCACATTTTAAGAATGACAGATTTTTGCAATTATCTCGGCTACAATTGTTGTATTCAATTTCAAAAGAAATTTCCTCAACATTTTTCAATTTTCCGGGATCATGATCGCTATAATGGACATGATGGGTTTCATACAACATTCTACCCACTCTCTCATTTTGATTTTGTCCATTTTTCCCGATTTGGAGCATGTAATATATGAGTTTGGAGGTTGAAATAAATTCGTTTTGAAACGTTGTTAATCGTTGAACAGTCGGGCCAAATGTTTCCTCAGCTTCTCTTAAACAAAGTAACATTTTCCCTGTCAGTTCCCCATTCATTGATATTATTGGCATTATTGTATATGAATGTGTTCTGCCAAAATCAGACCCTATTAAAGAAAATGTCTGTTTTTCACCTTTATGCGATAGCTGCCTTTAATTTGGAAGAAAATAATTAAAACCACTTTGATCAGAGTTAAAAATTTGTTGGGGGATAATATTAGCAGTAACATTTCTCGTTATCAAAATAAATTCTATGGCACTATCTTCTATATTACCCATATTCTGGGTGTATATTTGAGTGATATATTTTGTTACTTTCCACTGAACTGTTTTGTTTCGGCTCTTAAAATTATCGGAACATTTAAAATCCTCAAATCCTAACTCTTGGGATTTCAGGATCGCCCATCTTTTCAAATCTATATCATGAACAGGTAAATAATTTTCCCTAGCTTTTGTAAATCTGGCTAACATTTCATTTTTTATTATTTTATACTTTTCTATATTTGTGCCCATATTTGATATATATTTTCTAAACCTCGAAATATAAGTAGGGTATTTTACTGTTGGATATCTCCTGTTTGTTTTCTGGAATTTATTTTTTTGACAACTGTCAAAATACTGAACAATTGTTTGCATATTTTCTAAACTGAATTCATTTGCCAATTGATCGCCCTTTACAGTACAGTTATAATATTCGTCACCGACTATACTAATATCACTTTCTTCGTCGATACGGAAATCACAATTGTCTTCAAAATCTAAACTGATATTTTCACTGACATTGTTATTAAAAATTATGTTTTCGATTTTCGACAATACTTCCCGACTTTCCTTAAGTTCTTGATCAGTTATTAACGACGGAAGCGTGTCGTATTTATTAACGACCAAATTCAAAACGGATTGAATTATGTTCACTATATTTTTCATTTTCTCACAATCGGAAACTCGTACAACTATATTGATGTTACACTTGCGGACGAGTTTATATAGCTAGTGGAATGCGAAACTTAAATGTTCCGTTATTTATCCTGTTTATTATCCCGAGGGTTAAACTTATATTTAACCCTTAAGCTACGCCTATGTATAACATTATCTATATACACAACCACCTTTAAAAATTCTTCTTGAAAACTGTGCGGTAGAGAAATCAAGCATCCAAATGAAAATGTATTCGCATCGTATTCAGCCACGAGTCATCCAAGGCGGCACGCGTTAAATCAAAGGAGTGAAATCCCCCTGGGGGGGCCCCGAGATTTTCTGTTACGCCACTGTAACAAATTCATGGATATTTAGTTATTTAGTTGTATCTGTTTCGTGCGCAAGGCATGGACTTGTGACTGTTTTTTCTGTCCACAAAATAAATGCGACACTTGGAAGTGATTGTTTTCGACCATTTAAAGATAGGAAACGAATGGGCTCCTATTCAGTGGAAGATGTGGCTACGACTGCCACGGTATATTAATTTAAGTACAAAATATAATAAAGACGACCTGGTAACAAATTTTGAAATTTTTTCAAAATGTCGAGTGCATCCTTTGAAGTTCCTGTTATACAAATTTCTCTTCATTACGAGTCTTAGAACTCGATCTAGGGTCGTCTAGGTGCATAAGGCCACTTTAATTATAAAACCCTGTATTTATATAAAATATACAAAAATGTCTATATAAAATATACACAAAATACCTATATAAATTATATACAGATATTTATACAAATTTACACCCCAGTACTTATATTAAATGTGCATTAATATTTATAAAAAAATAACATACAAGAATTTATATAAAATGTACACAAATATTTGCATGAATGTAGGTATATAAGTTATAATTTGCCATCTGCAGGTAGCAAAGAAATGTTAAAAATATTTAATAATTACGTTAATTTTCTCGCTCTCCCTCTAAATAGGGTTGTACATCCGTTCTTTTAATTATATTTCCATTAGTAATAGGACGAATAGGCAAGGATTATACGAGTACAGGATAGTCTATACTGGTTCAAGTATTTGGTTAAATTTGAAATTTTTTAATTAATATTTTAATTTGATTAGTTAGTTAACTTCAATAACTCAAAGTATAATTTTTATTATTTCAAATCATTTGACGCAAACTTCTATGTGTGTATTTATATAAATCGAACACTACGCAGATTAAATTAAACAACAATATCAATCAACGTTTATTGGCGTAGTGATACCAACGCCGATGGTATGGCGTGATTAGATGGTGAAACGTTCGAAAGAAAATAAATATTTCTGCCTTCGGTGGGACCTGAACCCACGACCTTCCACTTGCCGGGCGGAGGCTCTACCCACTGAGCTACGAACGACAATATCTAATCTCTTTACGAACGGTATCACTACGCCAATAAACGTTGATTTATATTGTTTTGTTTGATTCTATGTGTATGTTTCAATTTGTATTTTAATTTGAGTTTGAATTTAAAAATTTAGTTTTCTTAATTTTTCGCATATATTTATTGGTTTTAATAAGGTTTGACTCAAAGAGAGTACATTTAAAGTAATATTCAACTCTCTATAGTTTTAAGCTCAATCTAGTTAGAAAATAATGTAGAAGTATTTAATTTTTATTTAGAAAAGCTTCAAATCTTTTTTAAATAAAAATAAATGGTCTTATGGTCGTCTTAACCTTCATGACCTTTTAACTTTTAAAAGAAGACCATGCACAAGGGCGGTCAAAAATCAAATCATGCACTTGGTGGCGAACCGAGGAAGTTCAAAATTTTATATCGAGAGATAATTAAGATAGGGGAATATTTTCAATTGGAAAGTTGTTGAACATCCTTTAATTAGTCAGAAAAGATACGCGACTCGTACACAACATGTACACGTATTGCCAAAAAGTTATATGTTGTTTCTTTTCTTTCTCTGATGAGTTTACATCAGAGCAAATAATGGCAGATGCCGTATGCTTTTCTGCCAAGATCTCTTTGATAATATCTGTAATTAAGTGGACACAGTTTAACTGGAGATGATGTCGCAGATGAAGAATATAAGGGCAGTAAGTAGAGGGTGACTATGGATCACAATTTGAAAAATACTCTTCATGTCGGGAAAGAAGATGGACGGTCGATTACATAGGTCTAGAAGTAGGTCTTGACTCTTTGATTGTTCGTAGATTTGAATTGAAAAAGTTTATGATGATTGGTAACAACTGTAGAGCAGCTGTGGCATACTTAACTAGAAGTAAGGTTCCAATGAAATAAAACTGCATTTGATGGCATTATCTGTAGAAGAAAGCGAAGAAACATTGTGGTCTGTTTTCTATTGAGATTTAAATGAAATAATGACTCTTTGATTGTTCGTAGATTTGCATTGAGAAAGTTTATGATGATTGGTGTCAATTGTAGAGCAGCTGTGGAATGTTGAACTAGAAGTAAGGTTCCAATGAAATAAAACTGCATTTGATGGCAGTATCTCTAGAAGAAAGTGAAGAAAGATTGTGTTCTGTTTTCTATTGAGATTTAAATGAAATAAATCAAAGTTTAGCGGGATGAAGCAGCATTCTGTGTAATAATCACTGTTTTTCCATCTGTCCAGTAGATCATTATAGAAATTTTGTTTAATTCGGTGATAAGTTTCACTAGAAATTTTCCATCCAATGTGAGTGGAAGGGAAATTTGAGTTTTGGGCGATTTTGTCTGCTTCTTCGTTGATTTTGATCCTCGAATGTCCACATTAATAGAATTTCAGTTTTATTTGATAGCAGATCAGCAAGAAAGAATATGATGTTAGCAATAACAGGATTATTAAAGTTTAAATTTTTTATCGCTATTAGAGAAAATTTACTGTCACTACAAATGAGGATTTTTTGTTTATCTTTATCGAAGTTGATTTTTAAATTAAACAATATGGCAAACGCTTCAGCTGAAAAGACGGAATACTTTGGATTTATTACATATCTTAATTTTATAACTCCATTCGTGATGAATAAGGATGTTTCACGAGCATTTTTGGAACCGTCGGTGCCCCAAATTTCATATTCTGAAAATTTTTCTGAGATGCGAGATTCAAATTCTTCGTTGATTTCAAGTGGGGTTGGTTTTCTTAAAAGGAGGTTCCGTTTGTCAATTATGATTCTATTAGATATGATTTCTTGATTAAAGATGAGTTCGCATGGTAGATTACAGGTGGTTTTAGATCTGAATGTATTAGATGGTTTGAGATCATATTTCATTAGGAAGGCATTAAATGTTTTAAATTTACGATTACAATGAATGCCCGAATTCCAAATGGAATTAAAAGGAACTGTATTATTATAAAACAATGGTTGATTTATAAATGACCCAAAGTTTAATTAAATCTAGATTTAAACGAAGAAGACTTGGTAATGAAATGGGTTGGGGCATTTGAGGAAGATTTTGGAATACCCAAGGCTCTTTTTAGGTCGGTATTTAGAATAGGTTTGATGATCTTGAAGGTCGACATAGGTGCATCAACGAATGGTGAAGATTCATATTCTAATTTATTTCTGAGTGAAATTAGAACTATTTTGGCAAGAGAAAAAGGGGGCGCCGCCCTAGAATGGAGATGAACTGAATTTGAAGATATTTATAATTTTTGCGATTAACGCTTTTAAGTATTTGAAGTGAAGGTTCTATAATAAGTTCTTTTGGAAGTAAATACCCAAAATTTTCATATTGTTAGTTATGGTAATTTCATGTTCGTCAAGCTGAGTTATGAGATTTGAAGGTAATTTTCTATTAGAAATAGACATCCATTCACATTTGGAAAGTTCAAAATTTAATAGCCAGTAGTTAGCCCATTTTATAAGATTCGTAGCAATTTTTTGTAAGTTAATTAAAGCTTGTTCAAACAACTTGTGAGAGCTGATTAAAATGATGTCGTCTGCGCAAACCAACATTTCGCGGGAAGGGAGTCGAAAATATCGTAACAGAATAATAAGAACAATATTACGGACAAAACTGCACCTTGTGGTAGACCTTTGGTATAATCATAGTTATCAGATAGTGTGCCTTTCCATTTTACTTGAAAGGTTCTATTGTATAGGAAATTTCTTAAAAATAGTAGAAATTTACCACCAAAGCCAAGAGAAGCTAATTTAAAAATTAATAATTCGTGATTTATTGAATAGTAAGCCTTGTTGATGCCCATTTTCATTACTAGAACGTGTTAACCTTTAGACACATGAGACATACAAATATTTTTCAAAAATAAAAGAGCGTATAAGTAAAAGAACTACGTTTTTCTAGAAAACCAAAATGTTGATCTTTTAACAGATGATATTTGTGAATGAAGATTTTTAACCTATTGAGCCCTAATTTTTCGAAAATGTTTGCTAGGATAAGAGTAATAGGTCTATAGTTTTTTATAGAGTAATAGTATAGGTCTATAGTTTTTTGGAGGTAATAGTAATAGGTCTATAGTTTTTTTATAATAGAGCGGTTACGATTGGGTTTAGGAACAAGAATTATGTAAGACTTCCTTCAGTTTGACGAGATGCATTGCTCATTCCAAATGTTATTGAAGAAGTTAAGAAGCTTATTTAATTGATTATAAATGAGATTAGAAAAAGTCCAGTTTGAGATGGCATCAGGACCAGATGTAGACTTTTTTTTCTGAGTTTTCAAGCAAGACTCTGGTTCTTTGATGTTGAATTCTTCATCAAAACCCAGAAAATTATTATTAGAAAGATCAATAGGGGTAGGCCTGGTATCTTCATTTAGAGAGAAAATTTTTCCAAAGGCTTCTTCTTGCTCTTTTAAGTCTCTAATTCTTGAATTTTCGAATGTAATGGAAACATTTTGTTCAATTGGTTGCCAATTTCTTTTTAAATTGCGTAATATTTTGAACATGATATTCTTGTCGCTGGAACTTGTAATTAGTTGCTCCTAGAAACGGTTTTTCTCTAATTTTATTTGTTTGGATAGTTTTTCTGACCATAGTTTATAATGTAACTAGTCTGATTCGGAGAGAGATTTTCTTGCTTTTTTCAAAAATTTTCTTTTCTTTGCTAAAATGAAGTTGCAAGACCACCAAGGGGAATTTTGACGAGCAGAAAATTTTCTGCGGCAGGAGTGTTTCTGAAACAAATCTGGATATTTTGAATGAAAGTTTGTGTAGTCGAAATTTTCTTCATTATCAATTCATAGTTTCACTTCTTTATTTATGGCTTTATAGTTTGTGATGTTGCAAACCTTTGTGAGATTACGAGATTGATTATATATTGGAGAGTTAGAGAGATATACTGATATATGAATAGGAAAATGATCACTATTATAGAGATCATCGAAGACTTTCCATGAGTATGAATAGTAAAAGTTTGAGGTGATTGTCAAATCGATGTTGGATTGTCTGTTGGGATGAGCAAAAAAGGTCGGTTGGTCATCGTTCAAGATGTATAATTCTGAGTAGAAGATTAATTTTTCTAGTTTTTTTTCCTGGAGCGCAGATAGAGTTACTAACCCAAAAAGGGTGAGCGGCGTTAGCATCTCCAGCTATAATTAAACGATTGTTTTTAAGCTTCTTTATAATTTTAAAAAAATCTTTAGAAATTTTTTTCTTAGGGAAGTATATATTGATGATGTAATAAGTAATGTTGCAAAGGAGGATATCGACGATTAGAACTTCGCTTTTAGAGTTTATAAAAGACAAAGGTTTAGTTGGACATTTAAGCTCGGTTTACAAAGAGTAAGCAAGCCGCCTCCTCGCTTGTCGTTCCTTTCTAGCCTATGTATGGAATAATTGTTATATCGAAAATAGTCCTTAACGTGAAACCACGATTCTTGTATTAAGATAATCGATGACTCAAAAAAAAGGGGAAGAGAAAGAAAACTTTTTTTTGCCGATGCTCCATTCAGTTATTGACAAAACAGGGACACTGAAAGGGAGCATGAAAAGAAAGAAAGACAACAGGAAAAATAAATAGGACAGACATGGGCGAAGAAAGAAAATTGATTCGATTGA
>QLNU02014176.1:109967192-109978156 GCA_006491805.2 Dysdera silvatica | reverse complement strand
TAGATATGCGTAAAAGAAGAATAGAAAAAGAGAATCAGAAAGGTTGAGATGATTATGAATGGACCGTAAAGAAAATGAACTACGTGATATGAAAATAAGTCAAAATTTAGAATCAAAAAGACGACAGCCACTTCGAGTTTTGAGATAATTTACTACTATCATGGTAAAAGTAGATCACAAATATGAAAATAAAAATTCGACAAGATTTTTGATCAAAAGCTGTTGATCAATTTTGAGAGTATGTTACATTTTTGAGTAGGTTTGCAAGCTTTGCAATTGAATTCAGCTCTTAAGAGATTTATCTAAGAGGGGAAGAGGGTAACGCAAACAAAAAATGAAAAGGGCAAGACCTTTTTTCACCAAAAAAAAAAAAAATCACCAATATAAGCCGTCGAGTGATTCCAAAAAATCAGGTGGGAGAAAAGGCGATTTCGCAATCATTGAGCGGAAGATCATTGAATAAGTCTTTTTTGCAAGGACTAGCATTAATATGATCTTCTTGCGGATTAAGAGAAACAGTTTTTTTGGGAGTTTTATGCTTCGAAGGGATATGGGTTCTAATTTGATGTAGTTCGTTTATTTTCGAATCCAGAATACTAATTCTTTCGTTCATAGAACTGAAAATAACTTTAATTTCTTCGGTAATAGATTCCTTGATGTTGTTGAAGGAAGATGAACGCTTTAGAAAACAACTGGTCGAATCCTTTTTTTTTTTTGGAAATTTGTAAAATTATTCTGTAAGACTTCTACTTTGTCTCCTAGATTTTTAAATTTTGTTTCAAGATTATTTGATACCGGATTAATATGAGGTAGGTTAAACGATGAAACTTTTCGCCATTTTAATTTCGCTTCGTAATAAGAGCAACCTTCTTTAGCCTTGAAATCCAAGATTTTTTTTTTTTTTTCAATTTCCCAATGAGGGCAGGAAGTATCAAAGGCAGCGTGGTTTCCCTTACAGTGTATACAACTAGGGGTGTTGATACATGTAGGGTCTTCGGGATTTGGCATAGAACACCAGGCGCAAATTTTAATGCTGCGACAAGAAGTTTCGCCATGGTCAAATTTGTAGCATTTTTTACACTGACGGATTTTGTCAATGTAAAGTCTAGTTTCAGTTCTTTCATAGAGGTAAGAAATATACAGGATAAGTTTTCCCCAAAAAGGTGAGAATAATAGTGGCTTTATTATTACTATTAATAATTTTCTTAATTTCTTTTATCTTGAATTCGCTCAACGAAAGTTCGTTTGCAAAGTCACAAATGTCTAACTCTGGATCCATATTGACTAATACGCATTTTCTAGCTAAAGATTCTTGAAGAATGCGAGTAGTGACAGGTATGCTCAGGATGGTGTTAATTTGAGCAAGATTATTCATTGTCTCAGCATCACATGTTTCTATAAGCAGAGAACCATTTCTAAGAGATCGAATTTGATCAATTTTATGGTTTTGACCCACTTTTGCTATTCTTTTTTTCCGAATGGGGTTTAAACCTAATAACTTATTGTCAATATTTTCAATAATTAATGCCATTTTAGGAGCACTACTATTCTGGGCAAGCTGGAAGTCTTTATAATTGTAGTTAAGAAAATTTGACAATGACGGAGAATCAGCAGAGTAATCAATGGAGATACTTGAAAAATTGTCAATAATTTTTAGTTTTTTTTAAGAGTTTTCATCATATCCTTCTTGAGTAAAACGATTAGGGATCTTACCTTGTATGTTTTCTGGTTGGAGATCTTGTATTGAGATATCAGATGGACCTGGATTACCTGGAACAGGAAGACATTGTGTTTTACTTTCGTTAATTTTAGCTTTGTTAAGGATGGAAAGCTTGTTGGGAAAATTTTGTCTATTCAGCTTTCTTAAAGTCATAATGAAAAACCTAACACCGGAAGCGACGGTGAAAGAAATCTTCGTATTAGTTGATACTGGGTTGAATAAAAACCATTCATCAGATAAACTTGCCTAACTACAAATTTACTCGCTTAAAAGGGCAAAAACTTAACTCCACAATCCATCGGACATTCTAAAGGTTGTGGAAGAATTCCTAATTTTAGAATTTGAAAGAAACAATGTGAAAACTGAGAAGTTGTGTGCCTTTTCTTCATTAGGCCTACTTCCTCAACTCCAAGTACGTTGTTTTCGCACATTGAAATCATAACCACCATGTCAAATTCTTATTAAAGATTCTTAAAATTATCCGTAGCAAACTTGAGAACTACCAAAAAATATAAACACAAATCTAATTCTTTCAAAAAATCACAGTTCGAAATCACATTCTCAATTGTTCCAATTGCACTCGTGGCGCTTATTTTCTCGATTCCTTACTTACTTTTTATGATGTGTTGTGAAAGTTTCAATGCATCATTTTCAGTTGATGCCATAGGCATATGCAAAAAGTTCGTAATGGAGGGTTACAGAGCTACAACTCACATATTCCTATGTTAAAAAATGTTGTACTATGTTACAAAATTTTATTGTAATGGTGGTTACGACCTCCATTAATACCCCCCTGCGTACGCCAATGGTTGATGCTTTCTGACGTTTTAGAAGCTGAGTTGAAGTTCTTATAGGGAAAAAAACATGACCCCCCCACTATAAGAACTTCAATTCAGCTTCTAAAACACCAGAAATCATCAACTGAAAGCGATGCATTGAAACTTTCGGCACTCCCGACTTTTTCTCAGTATGTGTAAATATTGTGTGTGTGAGTCGTGTATCTTCTCTTACTAATTAAAAGATATGCTACAACTTCCTGATTGAAAATATTTTAATGTCTTAATTATCTCTCGATATAGATTTTTTAACTTCACCACCAGCGGCGCTGCTTTTAATCCCATCTAATAGCTCATTGGTACTTTACAATGCCAATACCTAACTTCGATTGCAGGAGCTATCTTCGTTTAAAAGTATTGGCCATATTCGGACTTCCCTAGCAACACTGTATGAGCTTGTTTATTCCTAAATAAAATTCAGTTACACTTTTACGACAGGACAAATACGAACAGTAATAATATATTTTGTATGTGTGTGTGTGTTACGTCTTTCCCCCTCAACTATATATGTGTGTGTTTTGCGCTTATTTATTTATTTATTTATTTATTTATTTAACATCCACCAATTTTGGAAGGGCCCAGCCCCACAAATCCTTTTTTTTTAGAGATCGAAGGGGTCTGGGCATTTCTTAAAGTTGGCTCGCCTGGTGTAGAACATTGGGAAGGGGCTATAGTCCCCCACTTAACCTAGGTACGCTACTGCTCATCACTAATTATAAATGAATAAATACATAAAGTATTTGTACCCATCTGTTATGAAAGCAGTTTAATCGATTAATTTCCCGAAAAGCAGAAATATCGATCGATTCCACGAATTTAAGGCTTATGCATTTGATCTAAAAATAAATGATTTCTACGAAGTCCCCGAAAAATTGATTTACGAAACGTGAGATTTGCGGTGAAGAAGTTTTCGCTCGCTTGTCCTAAAAATATAAACCGTTTCACAAAGGCCTGATCACCGCAAAGACGTCCAAATCCCGGGCTTTGGATCCCGCAATTTTAAGAACCTTAAAAAAAAAAAAAAAGTCATATATATATATATATATATATAACAATATATAATAACTATAATATATAATAACACATATACTTATCTATCTCTCTCTCTCAAGAGTTTACTTTGACAAATCTTGGTGAGGAGTAAATTAGAAACCTAATTTTTAATTCTTCAAAATTAAACTTTTATTATTTATATGCCTTACCTTTTTGCATGACCTTTTGAAATTTAACAAGGTGTAATTTATTGTTAATGAAAAAAGTTAGCCGTGTATACCTTAGTTGTTAATTAAAAGTACTTTTAGTTATGCAATCATATCTGAAAATAGCTATAATGCTGATAATCAGACAACTTATGATATTATAAATTTGAATAAATTACTAATAGCACAAATTCATTTATAATTACCAGTAATAATACAGGCCGATTAAACAACCAAATATTTGTCCCATCCCTTGTACCTACTAAAGATGGTTTAATTTAATAAGGTCGCTACAAAAAATACAGAAAATTTGATTTTTGAAATCTTTTTGCATTAGAGCGTGTGTGGTGGCTGAGTGTGGTTTTGCTCATTTTTGTTATCATCTTTGGCAAAAAAATTAAACAAAATTCATCATCACACTATATCCTAGCATCAGAACCCTTTGAATTGGGAAAATTTTGCCTTAATATAGCTAGATTTGACTATTTTTTAGCTTGTTCTAGCAACCGTATTGTATGTGTACGGTTTGTTGATTTGTTATTATTTACCTGTCTAACTTATGATGGAACGAATTCTGAAATGCCCTTCGAAATTAGTTCAGCTCACTACTGAAGGCATTTCCAAAATTTTGTGCGGACCGGAATACAGATAAGTTCGGGTTCAATTTTTGTGGCTCGAGCCCGAAATACTTTGTGGATAACTTGAGCCCGAATACTTTGTGGACTTCGATCCCGACCCCGAAACTTCAATATAGAAAAGTCAATTTTGGCTTCAGTTGCATCTGTCTTATGAGTCCGAGTCCGTTTTGGGGTCAGGGTTAGCCTCTCTCATCTCCAGATAGGGGCCCCCAATATGTGCTTGGCCTAGGGCCCGCAAAGGCATGATCGAGTCCTGGGTTTCATCAGTAACAAATTAGGGATGACAGTTAGTTGAACTTTTGTGGTACAAGGAGGACAAAGGCAATGCTACTCCAGACCAAGTGATATTCGCAAGCACGGGCGCCGTTAGCGGTGGGACAGTGGAACCTGTCCCCCCAATGTTGGCATTAGGGTTCCATATCACCCTTCAATTTCAAACAAAATGCCTTTTAATGGTATATTGACACCCCCAATATTTTCTTGCCGTCGGTGCCGATGTTCGAAAGGATGGTAGAAAGAACGCGAAAAGGACGCTTAAATAACTGAAAAGCAATATGTAGCCTAGGATTTTTAGGTCAAAATTTGACAAAGTTCCAAAATGTGTTATAACAAGCTAATTTTTTGTATTATATGCATTTTGGATTATGTATCGAATAATCCCTGAAAACTCCCCACTACTTCCCGCTTGCCTCCCGAGATACAGAGCTACAAGGACCTATGTGACGTGCAATTTTTGCAAATCAAACGAATAATGTGGTGTACTTTTTTGCACGCAAGTGAGACTTTAAAAATTGATCTATTGCAAGTCCTCTTTCCCAGTAAAATAGAGTAGTACCGTTAATATCTATTTCGGATTTTGTACTATTTTTTAAATTTTGAGTTACGCGAGTTTTCGATCACACTGCGTATATACTGTATATGTATATACAGGGTGTTTCGAAAACATCGGATCAAAAGTATATAGCCATGATCCTTGTGCAAAATGGACCATAATGACCCTTTACATGGGGGGTCGGAAATGAATATCCACGGAGTTATGGCTATAAACAAATAACAAAGCATGATTGGACAAAAAAGGAAAGTTACACCTATAATAAATGTATTTGTCCAATACACTGCATCTGGGCTGTATTATCAAGAAATTGGTTTCTTATTTCCAGTGCATCTCTGGAATGTGGGAGTTAACAATTTCGAGCCAATGAAAATTGTATTTGAAAGTTTGACCTACCACTTGAATTTAGTTTCCTAAATTTCGCCGTCGCTAATTTTTGGCGAGAATCGCGAATTTTTGGCAAGCTATTTAAGAATCGAACCATTGGCTTTTTGGCCATTTTATTCGCTCCCCCTCCCCAGTAAGCAAAAATTAACATTGAAAATAAACCAACATAGGAACAACAATAAACACAACAGCAACCCCCCCCCACCCACCCACCCAAGAAGGTGCCATAATACTTGAACGCTTCCCATTAAATTTTTTCCATGGTAAATGGAAATACAAGTCCTGCGACCCGGCCACCATGCTGGCGCCTATAGTCGTCATTATTCAGAATCGATCAAGACATAAGCGTACGGGAGAGGGATTCATGTGGGCCATAATCTCCCGCAATTGGGAGAATATTAACACTAGGTGCAGGGGCGGACTGGGTTCTCTCAAAGGGCGCATAGCTTGGATTATAGGAGGGCACGAGTCCTATAGCCCATGACGGTGCAAATCCTATTGCCCATGAAGGCGCACCGGACAGGAAGCCGGTTGGCCGACGGCCCAGTCCTCCTCTAAATAGGTCTACTGGAAGCTATGATATAGAGGTAAACCTTCTCATTCGAACCAACCCCTTTTAGGAATTTTCTGGGTACGTTACTGGATCAAGGGTAATTTTTCGATACTAACTTTTATTATCAAGCTATTTATTATTTACCTGCAGGACAGACTTTTGAATTCTTGGGCGGTAAAACATGAGTGAAAATAAAGGAACCTTCGAAGCATAAAAGTTTATGATTGGCAGGTGGAGGGCATTGACGGATCCAGTACGAATCCCAGAGGTGGGGAGGGTGTCGATTTGTATGAAAGTGCGCAAAGTAATTTTAAACTGCAGGGAGGGGAGCGTCCCAGTAGCTAAGTTGGTAAAACGTCCATGTATGGATCTTGTTAACGCATGCTGGGCGGAGGGTTTATTCCTTTTAGTACCGGGCTCCCTTGGCCGCACCGGGTCCCTGTGCAATTCACCCTTCCCCCTATGGCCTGCCCTGCCCTTCGTAGCAAAAATTGAAACATTCCTTAGGTAAACTTCTTTAATCGGTGTTGCGAGTCTCGAGATATTTATTTTTCAAACTAAACTTCTTGCTTTAGAACCAAGAGGGCTCCCACGGATCTTGGGGCCATCCTATGTTTGTACTGCACCTCTGAGGAAAGTTGCCAGCCCTACGTAGGAGCTCTAAAATCTTTATTTATGAAATTGCGCCAATTATAAAATCAAGTCGCCAATCTCAGCAACCACAAAAAATGCCAACACGCCCGGAAAGCTGTTTGAGGATGCAATGTAGCAACCCCGCGCCGGAGTTGAAATTTTCGGGGGAGACAACTTCTTGGTTTGTAAGCGCCATTGGTCATTATAGATCCCGCCTCTGCGAAATAAAAGTATGCATAACTCCGTGGATATTCATTTCCGACCCCCCATGTAAAGGACCATTATGGTCCATTTTGCACACAAGGATCACGGTTAGATACTTTTGACTCGATGTTTTTGGAACACCCTGTATATAGACTGGCGCTTGAAACATTTTATTTTAAACCTGAAATCGGTATACATGGCAGATTACAAAATATTTTTAGTTGTACAATTATATTGACAGCGCATAGATACATTACGAAGTTCCGTCATCATGTCTAGGTTCTGCGGAATTTTCGCAGGATAGACCAATACATTGGCGACACATGGCTGAGCAAGTCAAGCCTGCTTTCCGGCATTCACACCGTTGTTGTTGTTGTTTGTTTTATATGCAAAAATAAATAAATAAATAATCTGGAAATGGTGGCCGAGCAAGCGGCACTGTGTTTCTAGGAGAGGAAGGGTCATAATCCAAGAGATGAGGTTGAATTTCCATTTGGAGATCAGAGTCCAGGGCTAAATGTAGCACACCAGCATCGGCATCCTTTCTTACAATCACAGCTGATTAGTTGTAGTAAATGGTCAGGAGCAGGGGGTAAGTCTGTTGTTACCGAAATTAGAGTTCTACCAGATTTAGTACAACCACATTCACAAGATTGAAGATCGTTTCCCATCCACCGCTGTACTTGTAAGTAAACACGTGACGAGTGTTGCCGGGTTGTGTCTCTAGTAGGTGGTAGAGAAGTGAGATGAAAATTATCCTTTACTGATTGCCGAGCGATTTTCTGATTTCATAAATAATACATGAACGTATCCAAATCAATATTGAGGCTCGTTTTATCGTACAGATGCAGTACAAAATTTTCTCCAGCACTTACAATGTCGTCTCGATTAGCTCGAGGATCGTTAAGTACGGAAACCGTCTTTTGCAACTGTATTTCGGCTTACACATTGAAATGTTTTTCCTTTTCCTTTTCTGAAGGATGACGATGTTGTGTCACATCCTGACATCGCGTGTGCAAAAAGCAGTACATTACTTAGATTTCCTATTTTATTTTTTATTTCCGCGATATTATAAAATTTACTTGGAATTTTTCCGCTCCCAGGTTTTAACACATAAATGTGTAAGGTCGTTTCAGTTCTTGCTACCAGTATCATTAAAATATCAGTGTTCGTGGCGGCAACCGTTATAGAAGGCTCAGTTAACGACAAATTACATACTATATCAAAGACGAGCATGTCTGCGTCAGCTTCATGCACGACTATTTCAATGGCCGATAGCTTTTGTATCCGCAGATATATTAATTGTGCTTTGTTTTCCGAGTTACAAAGAAATTTATCCCTTCCAGTCTTAGTTGGTAAATGTATTTCCACTTTTATGTCTTCACACGGTTTACCTGCAACTCGACTCTTTTGTTCCTCAATTTTTGTACTAATGTCACCTTTATAACCGTCAAAATCTACTATGCACGATGTTCCAAAATTATGCACAACGTATGGTGTAAATATGAATCACAGGCAATTTGGTAAGTTGTAGGACAGGGCGGCGAAGTTGCAACATGTAAAAGATGCCCACCGTCAAGAATGTAAAATGTGTCTGTTAGAAGGGTTGATATATTTGCAGGTTCTGACTTGTTCGTCTTCCGGAATGAAACATCATCAAATAAGCAGGGGAGGTCTTGTGCAAGTTCATACTTAAAAACCTCCTTTAGACAATCTTCATTACTCATAACACGTAGTATCTTACTAAAGAGTTGCTGTGGGTTCACTTCCACTCGAGCATTGAGAACAATTATGCTGCCACTCATACTAGACAAAGGATTTATTTTATTTTTTCTCTTTAAACGTAACTCTCTGAAATTCACTCCTATCATATTTTTCATTAACGCTAAGATTCCTTGGAAAACAGTAGGTCCCGGCACAGCATGACCATTGCAGACCTTGAGCCGTAAAACCACAAACGCCATTATTGAATTAATTTAAATATTTACAGTATTAATAAATATCATTTTAACTAGATGAATTATTCCACTACTTCAAAACTTATTTCTGCACACTAAAAAACGGCAATTAAAAAAAGACATTTAAAAAATTTAAAATAAACATTAAAAAAAAAAAGCGTTAAAAATTCGCCGTGCTCACTAACACCAACTATATGAAATGGGCGTTAGCCTAGTACGACATGCGCCCAAAATCCGGGCTTGGTTTAGTTTCTATGAATCAAAAAAGTAAAAAAAAAGGGGGGGGAGGAAGAAAATGGACGTTTGTAAATACGTACATGTCAGGTACAATGGCGGATTTCTAAGTAGGCACAGGCCTAGGGGCGGCATCAAAGAGCTTAAAAATAAAATTTTCCAAACTGGACAATGTTGAAAATAATGTTTCTTTTTAATTATTGCCTTGTTCCTCCAACAGCGATGATACAGGCGACTACTTTAACTTGCCTGCAAATAAAAACTACAGAATCGAAAGACAAAGGGCCCTAAAAATTTTGCGCCCTGGGCACTTACCCAATTATAAATCCGTGCTCGACACGCTTTTTAGGTATACTAGTAATGAACGAATGAATAATGAAAAACTTGCTGATAATAAAAAACAAAATTCATGCATGTATGCATATTTTTCCAAAATACGCGAAATACACGCAAAAACATCAGAGGTTCCAAGAATCCATACTAAAATTATTGTGGATTCAACCGGCCCGTAGCAAAGTCAGGGCCAGCAAAGGCGCAGCCCCAATAAGCTATATATATAGAACGATAATAACACGATATCGAAAATTATTAATAATGTATAAAACTTTTATATATATTTGTATAAACTGTTTTTATATTTCCCCTCCACAAAACTTAAAATACAAACCTTGATATATGCTCTTGTAGTTAGTTGTAATAAACTAAAAAAAAAACCCACCAGAGGAGTATAAAATTCGTTTAGGTTTAAAATCGTTAAAAAAAAATAGGTTTATGGTGAGCTAATGTGTAAATTATGTACCGCTTCTGGCAATTATTTTATATTCACGAATCCCCCGGGTGTCCTCTATGCCCCTTCGTCCTGGGACACAAAAAGTGTTTCAAATCCACGAAGTCGGAGATTATGGTAGCAATAATTTCATGTGAAATCATTAATTTGAATAATTATATGAAAAATCTCCTTTACATATCAAATGTTAAATATATGATATGCAGTCTTTCGGTTTTTTCTTTTTTTTACAGATATTCCTTTCTTTGTAAAGGAAGGAGGAGCGGACTAGGCTGGTGCGCCATCTGATAATCCAAGGTATGCTCCTTTTGAGAGTACCCAGTCCGCCCCTGGGAGTGGGGCGGCAGTACAGGCTGTGCCTAAGGGCGGCAATTTTATAAATCCGCCACTGTTCAGGTGTCATATTATTTCCTCACAAAAAGAGTTTTGAAACGAATGGTATCATAAAGGAATTTCGTTATCACGCGATCCCAATTTTTAACGATTAGGTAAGAGAATGGAATCTTTGGGAAATGAGGAAGTTGTAAACAGAAGAAAGAATGGTTCGTTCACCTTATTTTAAAGGGCCGAGGACGAGATGGGGGTAAAACAGGGGTCGAAATTAACTTTTTAAATCAGGTGCACAAATGCACCCAAGTCTTACGACTTACGTGCATAAAATACTAGTTATGTGTTTAAGTAACAGAATAGAAAGTAAACCTCAACATTAGAAACATGTAAAATGTAAGTATAGAAATTATTATTAAACATATAAGCTGAAAAAATACCACTTTTCAAAATAATTGAACATTCATTTGCAATAAGCAAATAATCATTCAAAGCAAATGCAGATACATTGAGAAAATTATATAAAATTGTTCCATAGGTCACTGTTTTTGAAAAATAAGTAGCCATAGTTTTGAATAGTTAGGTGCACTATGTGCATCCAAAATTTACATGCATGGATAAAATTTCATGTGCACAGTGCACCCACTAATTTCGAA
>QLNU02014176.1:109931826-109946423 GCA_006491805.2 Dysdera silvatica | reverse complement strand
CCCCAATAATTTTGCAAACTCTATGTTGATGGTCAGGAGGGCTTCAATAGAGTGTTTTGACATGTCATGCATGCACAGTTCTGGCAAGGTTTGGTTGTATATCGACTGGTATGTCACAACTGACACAAATTAGGAGTCTTCAAAATCCTTTCTACGATTTTGTTCAATCTGAAATGCCCCACCCCCAGTGGTTAGCCATTAGAAGATTTAATAATTGGTACTGAAATAGTTAAACCTACAACATCTGGTCATGGTGGGAAGGGGAAAGGAAAAAAAGGCGAGTAGACCCCCCCCCACCAAAAAAAACTTGTAACGCCATAACCGCAGCACGTTTTCGGATATCGTTTCTTTGCACTTCTTTAGTGAAAATGAAATTTTTACACATTAGATTTAAATAGGAGAGGGGCAAAATCATGAAGTACCTATGCCGAGTGATCCCGTTGTACTCCTTTACATGCCTTACTCAAACTATACATATAATTTCACACGAATTAGCCCACAGAACGAAGATAATGACTAATCATGCAATTAACGAAATGTCAGATAATTTGACGATACAAAAAACTAAATTTCAATTCGAAAAACAAAATCATAAAGTTCACTAAACCGCACAACGATTCGTCACTAATCAATTTATAATTCATTAGTACTCCACTAGCAATTCATTATTAATAAGTAATTTTGTAAGCAATACGTCAAAAGAATATCACAAAGTTATATACAGATTATACGGCATGGATATAGAACATCCAGGATTATAGAGTATGGCACATATAATTTTTATAAAGTTTAAGCCTGGCAAATTTGCCCCACACTTACATCTTTTGCACTTGAGCCAGACACCTCAATCCATGTTTTAGAGAAAAACGCACACGATCCAAGCATGAACACAATGTAAAGGACAGCATGGATAGGGTCCTCAAATATATGTGCTAAGTTTTCCGGAGGCGATAAGTAGTAACAAAGTCCTCCAGTTGGATAGGCACGTGCTGGTCCAGCACCTCCAACATCCTATTAAAGAGATTTTTATGGTTACATTATATTAATATTCAGTTGTAACATGGGTACATACATTTTTATGAAAAATAAATATTGCGATAATAAAATTATAAAAAAACATATATAATTGTTAATTGAAACTTTTTTTGCATTTGGTTACGAGTACTAGGCAGTACAACAAGGGTCATGATGCGTCGGGATCTACAGTCTTCCGAGGGTTCTGTACCTCTTAAGACACAGGGAATTAACCCACGGATTACAGTGAGCAGTTAGTTAGTTGGTAAGCATTCATTTTGGCCCCGTTAGGATTCGAACCCGGAATAACAGCATGCAAGGTAAATATGTTATCACAGCACCACCACACAGCCAATTATGAAGACTGTGCATATCGTAATACTGTGAATATCGTAACAGCAAAAACAATAAATTTAGAATCCTTTTGACAGCCATTATCATGCTTAATAATGACACTATGATACTTGGTACTGAATCGCATCTACTTTCATGAAAAAGCATGAATTTGGTTAAGTTTACAAATTTTTTAATTTTAGCTCTACGAAATGTGGATTATATATATAACCATTGAAAACTTACCGCCCAAACTCCGAGTAAGTTCACCAAAAAGTTTCCACTGAACTTCACCGCTAACATCTGCGTAAAAAAAAATACATAACATGAGAATTAACATCATAAAATTTGAGATAAGGAATATATGTCAATCTCCAAACTGTTTCAAAGCAGCGCTGAACATTCGCAACATTTACATTACAAGATTACACATGATGGGATATTTGGGAAGGGACTGGTGTGACCTCCGAAGCACAATAGGTTTATCTGCAATTAAGTTCACTGGATATCAAATTCAAGAAAGCTTAAAGTAGTTACACCCAATCAATGCAGTTACATTAAAATAAAATAGATAGCATGTAGCCTAGCTACATGGATCACCATGGCTAAAATGTAATCTCAAAATTAGTTGTACCTAAAGTCTCGTTTACTGTCGTTGCATCTGTTAAACCTGATTGTTGTATGGTGCAAGAACCACTGAGATCATGCTGTACCAAAACCTACAGTTTTCCGAATGATCTGAATCTTTGTATTTTAAAGCAGTAACGGCCAATCATTGCATGTACGCGGGCCAATATGTGATGTCTGTCGGTGTTGTAGGCCACACAATACATTTTGTTTAGTTAATATTCAAGAACATTCTCTTGAATAATAAACATGCGTTATTTTGAGACAGTAGTTATATTTCTTTCAAATCGTTGAAGAGAGAAAGAAATCAAAAATATGCATACCTGAGAAATGACGTACAAATTTGAAACCAAAGCAGACTGAAGTATAATAGGAATGTTCGATGTATAGAATAATTTGATTGGATAAGAAGTGTATTGGCCACGGTAGCGAGCAGATTTCATGGGCAAGTCGACCCTGAAACCCTACAAAACAATGCACCGTTAACGTCAATTAGCATTGTGGAGATTGAATATAAACACAATAATCTGATATTTTTTGCATCGACAGATGAGTTATAAGTACCTGGAAATAAATAACTATGGCAAAAACTAGAACAGTCGCTAAGAGATTCATTAGATTCGGCAAATTTTGGCGATAGAAAGCTTCTCGAAGGGCACGGACTTTGTCTTGTCGAGTGGCCAGTAAATGGAACAAGGCAATAATAGCACCTTCGAATTCAGTACCTGCATGGGAAAAAAGTTTACATAATTAAAAATTAAAGCTATATATAAAAACTCACTAATTATACGGGACATGCATAACTTAATAAATTATAAAGCTCGTTAATCTTTATTTAATACTAACTTATAAACTTTCTTTTTTAAATAGTTCATTTCTGCTACAGAAGCACCAAACTGCTTTTGCATAACAAGTCACTCGAGGTGCTAAGTATCAACGTTTTGTACGACTTAAGGGCAACTTCTAGACCACCCTGTGCCAACATATTAACATTAACTATGCATGAAACAACGTTGAACTGCAACAATATAACCACACCCTTCTTCCGGCATTATTGTCCTTGAAAGACCTGGACCTCTTTAACGATCATTGCCTATTCTCTGTATATACTATATCTGTATGTCTATATTTACAAACACCATCTGTAACTTACATAGGAAGATGTAAAAATACTTGCCCCTTCATTTCGAAAACAGGATAATGATATTTCTCTATTTTCTTTTTAACATTCCAAAACTGCATGATGGGTCATTTGCATGGTTCCACATTCACACTAACAAAAATTTTTTCCCTGACTTCTGTCTGTGGAGTCAACTAAACTTTAATTGTGGTAAAAATGGTTTCATATTCGTAATAGATTTAGCTATTCGATACAGAAATTAGGACAGCTTTCCCTGACTTTTCCAAGAAACCAGAAAATCTTGTTTTTTACAGCTTAACAAGAAAATCTGGTTTTTTACAGCTTAACAAGAAAATCTGGTTTTTCGCAGCTTAATTAGAAAATCTTGTTTTTCCCCTGACCTTTAGGGACATCTAGATTTTCCAAGTAGCCTACATGGGAACCCTACATTTGTGATGGAAACAGTCTAAGGTAACCTAACCATAATACACTTACATATAACCAAAACAATTGGCCAGATCCAACTTACTGAGCTCAAAGTAATCGGCTGCAACCATCAAGATAAGGTTTTTAACCATTAGCTACCTACTGGGGGTACAGTAGTTGTAGCACAAACATTTTGCTTAAAAAGTATGGGCCTGGGTCAATTGTTGGACCACCAAATTTTCTCCCCCGTCCAAACTATTGATTGACAGATAACCACCCTCCTTGGCATAGTCCCCCTTCAGACATTGTTCGGTGTTTGAAAACTGCTTCTAGGTGCAACTGCATACCTCAAGTCAGTGATACCTGCAAAAGCAGTAGCTATAATGAATATCCTGTTTCTTTCACGCTTTAGAGATTTTAGTGGGCTAACTCATTTTGCATTTTAATGAATTTTTGCACTTATCCTATATTTATTTTGTTCATTGTTTTATGGCTTAAAGACTACAATGGTCATGCTGCAGCAGGACCTATAATTTTCCGAAGAATCCCAACCTCTTAGGACCTAGGGAACCAAACCTCGGACTACAGTGAGCAGTGTGATCTTTATGAGATCTCTGACCGTTAGGAGTCGAACCCAAGTTAATGGCGCACTAGACGAACTCGTTACCACACTGCGCCACCATACAGGGCCCTGTTTATTTTCTATCTTATAATTTTATTTCTGTGCTTCAACATTGGCTTGCTGATAGAAACACTATGAAGCTGTGCTGCATGTTTTTGTGATGGTAAACAAAAGCAAAGTACTGCAATTTGTTAAAAATATAATGAGGCTTTGTGTATCAGCATGGATTCAAAGTGTTTTGAATTATTTCATTTAAAATAATCATGTGCTCGCTTTCGAGCATTTAAACGTATTTTTTACAAGTAAAAGTGTTTTTAAAATTTATTTCTAAATCTGTTGAATTTCTAGTTGCATGTGTATATTTACGTAGTTTTAATAATCACAAAATAAATCTTTTCTAGGACAATAATTTAAAAATTTTACTTCCTACTTTAGGAAATGAAACCAAATAGCCTGTGTAATTCCATTGCTTATGTTTTTTCTGTCGAGTGGAATTCCAAAAATTATTAGTTTTACAGTATATTATTTACATAACTACATTATGATAATATGCATTTTATAGTGGATTCTGATTTGAACAAAAGCATACCTACAGAAAGGTTGAACACTCCCCATGCACCTACATTGTCATCATTACTTATCGTTATAAATCAAAATGTAAAATTGGCACCATATTTTTTTAATATTCAGACAGAATATAGGAATATATATAAAAAATATCTAGATTCAAATGTAAATGTTCATATACGGTGATAAAGATTTGGGCTCCTGTATGCCGTAACTTTAATTACTTACAATGAGGTAAAAGTTTGGCTATTGATATTATTGTTAACACCAAACTGCTTTATGGGGTTAACAGCTTATGTCCTTTCTTCTAAGATCTCAAGCTGGCTATTCATTCCATTTCAGCAAAAGTGGAAGGAAATTCGAGAATTCCCCCATCCTGAACCACAGATTTTATTTTAAAAAGCCCCATCCTCTAATGGTTAAACAAGTACCAGTTCTGAGCACAAATCAAAATGATTTGTTAATCCTTTAAAAATCATAGCACCATTTCTTGAAAATAATGCAGTCCATAAAAAAATCTTTAAAGATTTTTTATCTGCTTTTCAATTAGTGAACTGGTTAGTTGGTTAACATCCCACAAATTCGTTCATAACAGTAAACATGGTCTATAAGTCATGCGATTTCTTAAGCCAACAACTGGATTCACAACCTCACAGATTACACAAATAATGATAAAGTTCCAGCACAGTTGTTTTCGAAATGAATTAATAACTGTTACGAATCATTAGTACACTGTTAAAAAGGGAAAGAGTGCTTGATCCCCTTCTAAGAAACTACAACCTAAGAAAACATGTGAAAAGCAGAGTGGGTCCAAATGGACACATTGGCCAAAAAGACTAAGATGCTTGATCTAATATAGAAGTATGCATCTCTGTGTATTATGTATAGTCGACAATAGAATACCCATTCCCCCAACCGCCTGGCAGTCAGTTGCGCTGTCTAAGCACCCTGTCTTGGATTACCGTGCCACCTTTGGCGGCCACTCTTCCCAATCCCCCCCCCTTATGCCCACTCTACTATTATTACTTGATCTTCTATATCCAAACTTAACGGATACAAGTAGCAATATGTATTTGTGTGATGAAACGTGTTGTACAGTAAAACCTCTTTACAACGATATTATACGGACCGAGAAAAATTATCGTTGTAGAGGGAGTTATTGTTATAGGGAGGGTTCATTATACAGTAAAACCTCTCCCGAAGCCACCACAGTTTCAACCATTAGCTAAAATGGCCAGACAAGCCAAATTAAAAACATAAATAATGATGCATCTTTTTTACCTCTGCCGGCATTGACAGTGGCAGGACTGAATGCTTTCCAAACGATGGTTTCACAAATATTGGTGGCAATAAACAACGAAATTCCAGATCCCAAGCCATAACCTTTCTGAAGCAACTCGTCAAGCAACAGTACAATCAATCCGGCAACGAAGAGCTGAAAATTACAAATTAAAAACATGCAAAAAATTTATACATACATTTCATATATACAAAAATCAATGAAAAATAAAATAGTGAAAGAAAATCGCCCCAGGTTCGATACTTTAATTTAGCGGGTTTCAATTAACATTGAATCTTTTACTGTTCTGCTTGGTCTATCACCAATAGAAAGATAAAGCAAAATAATAACAGATGTGTCTGTCATCAATAGAAAGGTCAATCAGTAAGTGCTGCCTTAAATGATATTATTTAGATGTGTTTACTCAGCATTTAGAGAGCAAGTCAGAGTCAACCCAAAAATTGGAGAACTGAAAATTAGAAGTTGATAAATTTGGGTTTGACAAGTTGGAAAGTTGTAGTTTACTTTCAAATTCCAACTCACCAACTACCAATTCTCAACTCACCAAATCTCCCAATTTCCAACTCGCAGTTGATGGTATTTCATAATGATTGCATGTGATGGTTTTTAATGATGATTTTCCGTGACTACATAACGTGATGAATTCCCAGAGACGCATTTTACTGAGTAACCACATTAATGAACAGTAATTTATATATATACTAAGTAACACACTACATTTTCAACATTAACAACAGCTATTATTGTATTTATGGAAAACTTTACTTCATCCTTTTTATTATAGACAAAGTGAAAACAATAGTGGGTTCAATATCTATTAAAAGCTGATAGAATCTTCTACCATTATTACCTGAATAATAATCAGAATACAAACACCAGCTCCAATATCAGCAGGATCTCCATACATTCCTGTCATCACATAAACAATGGCTTGACCAATCGTAATGACCATTCCAAATACTTAAAAAAAACAAATAAAAAAAATCGTTACTACAACTTTTTTAATTTTTATTTTTTTAATAATGATATACCATGAATGTGAATAGAAAAGTCTCCATTCACAAATTATATCATGCAGTAAAAAGAAATTACGTACTGGCAAAAAAGCCCTTGCAATGTTTAGAATACTGTAAAAGCAGAACATGTACGACAGAAAAATGCCAAATTGAATCTTTTATTATTAAAATAAGCAATTATACAAAGATTACTGCAAACACTATCAAAGATTTTCAATAACGTGAGAATAAAATATAGGAAGGAAAATTTGAAAAATTAGGGGGTGGGGGTGAAGAAAGCATGTATATATGCAGATGGTCTGATTTACAATGGTTCAACTTTAGTTTTTGTTTTTTTTTAATGGCACAAGGACAACTGACGTCATGGTGCACCGGGACCTAAGGTTTTCCGAGGAATTGAACCTTAATTGCTTGGGGAACCAAAACCATACTGGTAGGATGGAAAAGGGCGTGTATTTTATGATGCCATTGGCATCGAACGTAGGATTAACATCATGAAAGACAAACATGCTCCCGCTATACCACCATAGAGTTAGTTCGGCTATAGGATAATATGAAAGTAATGAACACTGAGTAGAAACTGTATTTGTACCATTTCCTGGGTTAGAGATATACACAATACTATTCTATACTACTATAGTCAACACTCCATTATAAGACAGCTATTAGATAAGTAGTCATCAACCTTTTTTATTTTGTCCATCACTTTTTTCATCGTATCTTAGAATGCCATTCTCTTCCAAACTTTTTTTGGGCTTAAAGCTGTAACAACACAAGTACTGTTATAGTTAAAATCTACCGATTTGTGTCCAAAATCCCCCCCGCCGCCGCCGCCTTCTCATCTAAGGTTGAGAATTCTTGTGTTAAATGACTTAGTCCAATTGTAAGATAATGCAAGTGTCGAAGCATGGTTAAGGCAGGCTACGCTACGAATGATGCAGGGTAGGTTAGGTGTACATGTTAAACATATCTTCCACTTACACTATGTTTATTATGGCTTAACCTTACTGTATATGTCAAGAAGCATCTGTATATGTTTGTGTAAACCAAGAAAGTTATTGCATGAATCTGAGACAGAGAATTTATGTTACACTCTACTTACATTTCTGAGCTCCGTTGAAAAGGGCTCTGTCTTTAGGGGTGTCACCCACTTCGATGATTTTTGCACCAGCCAACAACTGCATAATCAATCCAGAAGTAACGATGGGGGAGATACCCAATTCCATAAGTGTACCCCGGTTGGAAGCTAAGATGACTCGCATCCAGTAGAATGGATCCGCAGAATCCGAAGACATGATTCCGAACAGTGGAATCTATGGGAATTAAATCAATTGTTGGTATAACGCGGAATAAGTACACACAAAGGTATCATACAATCCACTGCATCCGAAGGTATTACCTGACAGCATACTAAGAAGATGAAAAGCGTAATGGCCGTCCATAATACTTTTTCACGAAATTGAATCTAAAAAACATAAAAATACAACGTTAAAACATAGAACACTCAAACTATAGAGCTACATAAAACATAATACAAATGCAGGGTTCCTCTTAAATTGGAGAAAAACAAATCCCTGAACAATCACAAACAAAACTTTCGACTGAATGTTGGTTGTGGGGAAAAAAATGGCTTCACATTCAAGGGAGATTTAGATATTCAAAATAGAAGAAGTTGAGGCAGTTTTTTTTCTCTTACTTTTCCAGGTTTGTCCAAAAAAATCCCCCCCACCTTTAAAATCGTAAGTGACGTCCTGCTAACAGAAAAGTACCCTAGAACAATGGTCGCCAACCGGTGGTCCGCGAGAAAATTTTGGTGGTCTGCAGAAAAATTTGGACATACGCATTTTTAATGTTTTATTAATAATAAAACAAAAATAATATTCTAAGAAATTCTCATATTCTGAATGACAATTTTTGCCTTTATATTGCACTAAATTCACGAAATGTGGTCTGCGGGATTTAAAATTATGAATTTAGTTGTCTGTGAGATCCGAAAGGTTGGCGACCAATGTCCTACCATCTACAAAAATTCCATTGATAATATGAAATTCGCAGATTCCCGCTATTTCATGTAAAAATCGTGCCTGAGGTTGTATTCCTATAAAACTTTGTTTACTGAAATATGGAATTTTTTGGAAAGATAGAAAAGTTTGGGAAAAGTTTCAAAATTGCAACTTAGAAATACTGGGTGTAGTGTGGGAATTTTTAATCTTGAAAACTAAAAAAAGCAGCCAAAAGTTTTCTTGAAAAGAAAAGAAAAAGATTTTTTATAAAATAGTGTCAGGAAAGAGTCAGAGAGATCATTAATGTGTATTTCTAGTATTATATATAAAATTTTTTCTCTATTTTCAAATCTTGGGTGTATTTCTTTAGGTCATGTTTGTGTGGTCACGTTCAAAGGAATCTGGGGATTTACATCACGGCCCATGCATGGTTTTAAAACTTGTTTGTCTCTAAGTATTGGTGTTATTACGTTTTTGTAAAAAATGCAGACCTAATTAAAATGTCCATAATTTTAAATTTCTTCCCTTTTTGTGTAATATTTAATACATCAGAAAAATAGTTAATGCTCCAAAAATGTTATTGAGCTGTTTGCAACTGCCTTATAAAGGGTTAAATCTAAAGCATAGCGTATCTGGTAAGGTCCAGCCCAAAATACTTCTCAAAATTAAATCCTGGCTACGCTACTGGGTGCCCTTTCCACGAACCAAATGCCTCTTTGGAGCATTAGCTGCCCTTTTCATCAACTCGTACACCCGGCGGCTCTTTACTCCTAGAGTCACAACTAATATTCGAAAATTGTATCCTACTGGCTTTCAAAGTGTTGAACTCCATCAGGACAAAGCGAGCAGCCACACCTCCAAAAGTACAACCGCATTTCTAGAAAAAATGAGACAAGAACCCAGAATCAAGTCAATGTCAGTTAGCCATATTCCTACCCAGTCTCCAGATGTAGCACCGATGGCTTATTGTGCATTTGGACTTTTAAAACAATCTCTTTCAAAATGCCAACCCACTACCTTGGATGGACTGTGGAAAGCTATGAAGAAGGAATGAGCAAAATTCCACTTGTGACTTCACAAAAAGCCCTACTATCGGTAATATGATAGTTCAAAGACAGGGCTATCAATACAATAGAATTTTTTTTTATTGTAAGTATTTTATGTTGTCAAAGTTGTGATAAATACGAGTAAACACCCTCTGTATATATATAGGCATATAAAAGAATATTTACTTTTCGCTCAGGTTTCGCCACCTCTGGTAGTATCCCACAAAAGGGTTTGATTACTTCTAAGAATTTAACTGAAAAAAAGCCAACATAACAAATTTTATAGAAGCGATTAAGATACAATTCACTATAAAACAAATCATCAAAAATAAAATATTGCTTGCAATATTTAACAGTTCCAAAAAGTTTAGATTTTTCATGGTTCCTAATGATTAGAGCCCAAATTATATGAAAACACAAATAATTTTATTTGTTCCTATTGTTTTTATAGTCTTACATTTTTTTAAAGCCCCACCACACGATAAAGCCACAAACCATCACTGATCATTTGTGTATATCAAATATTTCTACTCAGCAATCACATAAATCCATTTTAAAACACAGGACATTTGTTTTTCAAGCAAGTCAAAGAATATTTAAGTCTATACTTTTTCATTTTAAGTGCATATAATCCAAGCTCTAATGATTATATATTCGTATAGACTCAAAACCGACAACTCCATACTTGAGATGCAAATATTAGGTATGTACATAGACTTTTTCAAAGTTTCAAAACAAATTCAAAAATTTGTCTCAAAGTTTGCCTTAAAAGTGTCATTTTTGGGATTAGTATAGATTACAGTAATGCCGCTGCAATTTTGCCCATTGTGGCAACCCCACTATGATTCTACCATTATGAAAAACCAAACTCTTTTGTATATATTTCTTATAATAGAAAAATATTTTGAAACTGTAATAACTGGAAAAATTTTGATCATAACAATTCACAAACAATCCTCCATAATGGGAAAACGTTAGTTCCCTTATATAAAAGTGATTTCTCTTGTATAAATTTAATTTGATGTTCTTGTTTTTTGACTGCGGAGCTGATTTAACTGTTAATTATGGAAATGGGTGGAATTATCTGCTTGAAACGTCCATATGCGTTAATTGGTGTTCTCATTTTACTAAGTTTTTGTATTTGTAACCCATTGCTTTTCTTGAATCAGTACATGCCTAGTGAGGGGGTATCCCCCACTTCTGAAAAACATCAGCACATCACAGTACCACAACTATTTGAAATCATAAAGCTTGCAATAATAAAAATGAAAACGTCCACAACAACAATGAAAGTTCAAAACATTTCTCCATTACCGAAAAAATGTTTATTTTTTCCACAATGGCGGAATTGCGATATGCAAACACGTCCGTGACAGCGAGTTTTAAAAAAAGTCACAAACTGTTATATAAATCTGTATTGGTAGTACATTTTTAAAATATGTACTCTTCAGAAGCTCTTCACACAATTTTTATTTTTGGATGATTCAACTTCTTGGTTACGTACAGGTGAAACTTGTAATCATTTCACTTATCGTTTATTTAATTCTCTGCCATTTGTTTCTGTCTTCCTCCTCCTCACATGCATTTTCTTTTTCATTTCTTGTGAGGAATCGGCATTCAATTTATGTGAAATCTATCAGCTAAAGTATCATTTATTTTTATTTTTTTTAAAGTAAAGGTAGCCTTGTCAGGCTCCTTTGAGTTCGTGTTTTCTTTTTTCTTTAATAACCAGAGTTGGCAAGTTTCTGCCACAGAAGTGGCAAGAACCAGCAGAAACCCAAAAAATAATTATTTTGTGAGTTAAAAACTTTGCAAAATACCCGAAATTGCGAAAGAAAATGTATTTTAAAGTAAAATAAGTTTAGTTACAATGTGTATAGTATTTATTCGAAGGTTACATCATAGCAAATTCACTAGCATTTAAGTTCAGGCTGATCTTTCCAATGAAGTAATCTATAGCAAAAGATTAGTTTTGCTGCTATTTCCTAATTCAAACAATTTCTTAATTTATTAGGAATAGACCAATAGCTTAAGAAAAATATTCTTCCAAGCCCACCAGTACTGCAGGCAATATCAATACATAGTTATAAAACCTTCATTTATAGTTTTCTTTAAACTATACCACCACATAGAAGTCTGGACATTTTCTAAGATTTTATTGGAATAGTATGTTTCAGGAAAAGGAGCTGATTTTGCCCAAAAAGCCATGTCAAGCACAAAGTTTGTATTAATGGCATTAAGGAATTTCCTAGTATTTTCTTCCTGCTCATGTGACAATTTAGATCACATGTACTTTGGATGAAGCATATAAACTGGCATATATGATGTTGAGTTTAGCTAAGGCTTAACATTCTCTTCCATTTTAACCTAAAGTAATTTAATATAGATCTTCTCTTACATTGCTATAACTTTTATACTTCTCAAGTTATGTATCACTAAATATTGTATATCGGGTTGAATAAAATTATTGTTGTTATTATTGTTCTTGTCCAGGTAAGTCCACTTTTTACCCTTTTTTCTCATTCATTTCTATGAGATTATCATCATATATTGGGGTCAACCAAATTTCATAAGCATCTGGAATAGAAAAGTCATCTTTCCGAATCTTATACAGGGCAATAGCAAATTTTAAAAGCTGCAACAAGTCTTTTACATCTTTATTAATCATCTTATTATTTATGACTTGAACAGCTCCTTTATCACCCATATCATTTTCATGATTTGCAAGTAACATGGATGATTCTTTATGAATGATTCCGAGCAATCTACCTGACTTTTCACCACCTTATATTGCTGGGTATTTGTGGCTTCACAGTGTTTATGTATTTTTATAACCAAGCACTTTGTAACGTTTTTTGAAATACACTCGAACCCGGTTAATACAAGAAAGTAAAAATATGTAAAATACCCCATCCTTTATTACTGCCTTTTGATTTGAGGTCAAACTTCCAAAGCTAATCTTCAATGTCTGGTCTCATTACAAAAGAGATATTTACGTTTGATTCTTAATCATTCTCATTTTATTCATAGCTCAGATATTATTAGACACTTTCGTATTTTTTTAATTGATAATCTTTTTACTTTTAAAACCTCAGTATTCATGTTTAACATATAATCCTTGCACCATTCAAATATAATTTCTCTTCAATTACCTAATCACTCATATAATACAAGAAACTTAACTAATTATACACCAGATTTTTCTCGAACCAATCTTGGGATGGCAAGAATTGGCTGCTTTGGCCCTAGAGTATGGAACTCTACTCTCCAATCTTTAAACTCAATTTCATTATTCAAAATATATCTTACTTCTACGATCACTTGTTAAATTAACATTCATTCCCTTTTTTATCTATAATTATTTTCTCTTTATTATTTGGAAGTATTTATTTTAAATTTAATAAAAACACTCACCATGGGCTTTTGTCAGATATAATAGTCTTTACCCATTGCTACCCAAACGAGTCAATTTAAGTATGAAATATTTATTGTATACCTTACAGTTGTATCTGATTCGTCTGAATAAAGACTTTGATTTTATATTAGCCGTTACTCATAACACCAGTGAAAGGAATAAAAATTTCAAGCTACACACACACACATATAAATAATTACCAGAATTAACTTGGATAATTTGTAGTGCAAGATTTACTTTATATCATTTAATAAACATAGAATTTTCAACCTTACCTATATGGGGTCTATTTTTATTACACTGTAAATAAATACACATATGGTCTCATTTCGCTTAATTTCACCTCAATAGTTATTGAAAAAATCAGTAAGTTTTGATTGTTTGCTTGGCATACTCATTTGTGCATCTTGTATATCTCGACATTTCCTTTTCCTCCGTTCGTCGGAAAAGGGAAAACTTGCATTGAAGTTGGACAGATATTTTTCTCGTATTAGACAAGATTCTACTTTTGTGCTCGTAAAAAGTGCGGAACTCTTAATGCTGTTAAATAGTAAACCAAATTCAAAGTGCAGGTTGCTCGTTTAAACCGTATTCTCGTTTTAGACGTGCTCGTATTGAGTTTGACTGTATTTCTAAACAGATACCACAAGCTTTATAACAGACATAAAAAAGTGTGATTCATTGGCTGTGATACAGCTAACCCGATTTGGGCATTAGTACAGATACCGTCCCATTTCGTTTTTAGTGGGAAGTGTTTCCAGCCCGCATGGCAACTTTGTCCTGGCTTGCCGCCATGTTGCTTATGTCACATTACAGACTCTGCCCCTTTCCCTCCTACTCACAAGCTTAACCCCTACCCCTCCTAACCTCCCTCTCTCTCTCTTCACTCCTACCCCTCTAACCTCTCTCTCCTTCATCCCTATCCTTCTAATCTCTTCCTCATGTTCCTTCTCCTTCCCCTCTCTACCTCCCAACCCCTGTTTTCTTGGCGGTCTCTTCCTACTCCCCCCTAACCCTCTAATCCCTTTCTCCTGTTCCCTTTCCACTCCCAACCTCCACCTTTTTCCCTGTTGGCTTTCCCCTCTTTTTCTTCATCCCTTCCCCTCCC
>QLNU02014176.1:109907687-109923071 GCA_006491805.2 Dysdera silvatica | reverse complement strand
AGAGCAGGCATAGGAAAGGTTGTACCTGGGTTGTTCGACATCCTGGAGCAAATACAATATCACCACTCTTGGTATTATTTAATAAAAAATCTGATATGCAGCGTTTGTTTTTATATCTATATTCATACTAGTGGTAGGTTTATCAACATGTCGTCCCTAGGCATATAGGTCCTACAACAACCCTCTTCCTCCCTTTCGAAGTAAAAAAAAACGCTTTTGAAAAAAAAAAAAGAAGGCATATGGTACATTGTTAATTTCTTATATGTGAAGATGATTTTTCGTTTAGTTATTCAAGCCAATATTTTAACCAATAATTTTATATAACTAACAATTTATTTTCAGATTATTAGCTGTCCCCCCCCCCCACAAACAAGTGCCGCCCCTAATCTTGTGTGCCTTGGACCTACAGTTTTCCGAGGAATCCGCCTCTTTTGAAGTCTAGGGAACCAACCCTCGATCTATAGTGAGCAATTAGTTGGTAAGCGTTCTCTTATTTTGGTACAGTTGGGAGTTGAACCCTGAGCTAACCGTACACTATGCGAATAAGTTACCACTGAATCATCACAGGGCTTCATTGTATACTTATCACTGGAAATTTGAAATACATTTATACTTCGTCACAAATACATACATAAGGAGACGTACAATCTGACAAAGAAAACGTAACTTTAATGTAAAATAAAAGTAAAAAATTAGACAATGGTGTATATAACAATTACACAAAATCAGCAACTGAAAGTATATGATGCAGTGTAATTCAAAAAGTTTAAAACTGAGCACTCACTAAAACATGAAATACATACATCAAAAAATCTGGCAATTATAGAAAGAAATTGGGAGCATTTTAAATTGTTCAAATATCCGGGTGATTCAAGAATCACTGCTGTTCTGATGGACTGTCATATGTCAGGCAATTACTCGATGCACATGCATTATGCAGGTACGAACAGTGCATGATGGGAAAACGTATATCGTCTTGTCGCTATAAGCATGGGTGTCACTAGCGTGCTCATGCCAAGACATGGTTCCCACTCTTTTATCCTGATGAAATTCAAGGACTTTTCAAGGACCAAATGACGTTTTTCAAAGACCTCACATTGTCAATCGCAATGTACATAAAAATTAAAAATGCAAGACATTATAAGCATAATATTAAAATTGAGAGTTTAATTATGTTGCTCCTTTTCAACTTGGCACACTGCTAGCAAAAGTTACCCTTTCTACATCCCTTGTATTCGCCATGTTGAGTGAGCAGAGGAGGAAGGACGCATGTATGTCCAAAGCACTACTGGCTTTGTTCGGGGAAATAAGGAGCAATACCTTTTTTTTCCTCTTCTGCTAAAACTTGAAAAAATAAAAAAAATTCAAGGACTTTCCAAGGGCCCCTACTTAAAAAAAAAAAAATTCAAGGACTTTCCAGGACCGTGGGAACCATGCAAGATTGAAATTCAAGGTACACTAAGAATCCAAAAAAAGGAGGACCTGTAAAATAAAAAAATCCAACTATCTGGAAAGGTTTTTCAAAGCTTCAAAAGACGGATCTGTCCTCAGGACGGAAGAGTGGCACCCATGGCTACAAATGCAAGTACACACCATCATAATTTATTGACAATTTTTCAGTTATCCAAAACTATTGACAAGAAATATAACAATCTCAGTGTTGTTGCGGTTTTACTTTTAAAATAAAGTTGACCTCCTACAGTCAAGAGAATTTGTGTGTGTGTTTGAGATTTATGACACAAATATCATGCTGCGTTGAGATCTGAATCTCTCACGGTCTAAGGAATCAATCCCCAGATTATGATGAACAGTTAGTCGGTAAGCATTTTATTTATTTGACACAGCTGGGAGTTGAACTCGGGGATAACAATATGTTCGACAAAACATGTTACTACTGCACCACCGCAGGGCCGCATTTGTGTTTGGAAAGCTGATGGGGAAGTGTCTGAAAAAAATGACAATATTTTGGTTTTAGCAATTTAAACACTGGGTTTACAGGCTTAGAGCCAAATAAAAGATCTTCGAAGTTTGATCTTAAAGCTGTCCTGAATTCAAAGCCAAAATTCTAAGACTTAAATCCATGTACAAGTATTTTTCCAACGGTCCATTTGAGCCAGACATACCATAGTCCACAACTGTTTGCAAACTGCAAAAGCTTGACAAGATGAATAAAACCTGCCAACAAGTTTGAAAACAGCAGTGACTTTTGAATCACACTGACATAGGCATACGCGGAAGGTTCATAAGAGGGTGGTTGGTTATAGGTTCAATGCGAGGGTTACAGTGCTGGAACTCCCATATTCCTATTTAAATATACAATATTTCATTGCAATGGTGGTGGTGGTGGTGGGGGTTAGAACCCCAATCAATACCCCCTACATACACCAGTGCATATTGATATGGTAAAAGTTTCACAAACAACAAAACTGTTCCAACTTTTAAAAAACTTGGCTGAATAATATTTGTTTTCCATCATTTGGCACTAACTGAAAAATATATCATTATCTTTCATTTAATCATGTTATACAGTAAAACCTTCCTGAGGCGACCACAATAGGCAGTGAAAAAGTGGTTGCACAGCGAGGCGATCTTTTAATGGAAATCTATGGTAAAGGCATAGAGTTATATAGGCCTGTGGGACCTGATTCCGCAATCACTTGAAATAAATTGCAATTTTACACATATTGTAATGTATAAATGTATGCTTTCTCCCCAACCCAATCATTTTGAAAACTCCACGTTGATGGGTGAAGGAGCGACAAACATGAAAATAAATAACAATTGCATTTATATATACATATAAAAGAAAAGTAAATGGCAAAATTTGTGCCACTTTAGCACACAGAATATAAAATTAAAAAATACAATTTAGAAATTTGAAATTTTAATTGCAAGCTATGGAACTTACAACCTTCTAAAAAAAGAATGAATAGTTGTGTATCTTAATGTAACAAATTTGAAGTTCAGAAATTAAATAATATATTTTATTGTCTTCAACAATGCTGAAATTTTCATCGATTTATTTACTTCCTTGAGTGTTTCTCAAGACCAAGGGGCAGACAGCCTTTTTCTATAAGAGTTCGGATGTTGGTCTTTATTCCGAATTGGACTGAAAGCCTGAAAGGCCAAAAATGAAAAGTTCAAAATTTGCTTTTAAATTATTATTTTTTTCCACAGATAAAATATTGAAATGGAAGGCCATCCCTAAACTGTTTACTTAATTTAAGGTTGGAAGATAAGCAGGAAGTGAAAAAAAAAATCCTCCTTCAAAGTATCCAAAACATGGTGGCATCTATTTCTGAATGGAGGTAGGTAAATTTAGCATTGAGCCTACTGGGGTGGGGGTAACCATGTGCAGAAAAATGGTCATTACGAGAGGTGGTCGTTCAGAGAGGTTTTACCGTATTTTATTACCACTACATTAAATTTTCATGAAAAAATGATCGCTATATGCTTTTGCTTATAAACTTGTCTTCGACCTGTTGAATGAAATCACCGTTTGCTAGGGTTTTTCTTCACCTTGGAGAAGAAAATTCACGGTAATCACATAAAAAATTTTTGAATTGAACTTCAGTTTCATAGAAAATTACTATATGTTCGGATGAAATTCAACTATTCGGAACAGAAGTTAAAAAAGTTTTCTCCTGACTTTTACAGGTTTGTGTGTGTGTGTGTGACCAAAAATCTCCGATAGTCTTTCCCCTACTTCAAGGGACAATTTTAAATTTCCCGACAATTTCAGGTGAGTGGAAACCCTATTTACACATAAAAGTTAAACACACAATATAAAAATGAGTGTGTATAAATACACAAGAACAGCAGTAGATATGCTGCACTGAATGTGATGAACATAAAAATGAGATTCACAACAAGATAATAATACATCCATATAATCGGTATATAAGTAATATCAAACAGCATGTAACAGGGTTGTCCAACCTTTTTGGGCAGCGGCGGGCCACTTAAATTTTCATAGATCTTGCAGGCCTTTCTTCAGAGTTTCTTCCGGTTATTTATTTGTTCACTTACGATATGGGAAGGGGTCACCCATGCGGTTTGTCCCAATTTCTGAAGAAAAATTTAAAAAAAAAATGTTTTGTTTTTTTTTTTTCATTTCCAACAGTTTTCGGTGGGCCAGGTTGTAACCTGTGGGACATATGTTGGACAACCCTGGTATATAAGATACAAGATTTGAAATTTTAATTTTCTTTTCCCAAAAAATTGCTTTTAAGATTGCGAAACATCATAAAAATCTTAAATTTTTTTGCGACATATGGTTTTTCAAGGAAGCTGAACATCTCTGGTCTAGAGAATCAAACCATAAACTACGAATCAGCAGAAAAACAGCAAACGTTTGATACCACCGAAAACAAAACCTGGGTTTACTGAATGGCAAACATGTTTCCCCTATACAACTGAAGAACAAGAGAAGTTGCATAAATTAAATTTAGGAAATACACATATCATAATATTAACACGAAATAAGCCACATGAAATGCATAGCAAAACTTTAATATAAAATAGTTTCATCTATTCTATTTCTAAAAAATTTGCAAAAGACTTAGTAATTTTGTTTATGTTTTATGGTGCAAAGACAGCTATGGTTGTACTGCACTGGGGTTTACTGTTTTCCGAGAAATCTGAACCTGTTACTTAGTCTAGGGGTTGGTCGCTAATCTGAGGTCTAAATGAAACACGATTTCTGTATTTTTTCGAGTGGATTAACCATGCTCCCAAAATAAATTATGTGTATAGGTATATTATCATCAGGCTCCATGACAGCTGAATATAAAAATAACCAATTTTGTAAAAAAATCCACAAAAATATTACATCTGGGACAATTTTTGTGAGTTCCACAAGGGGTGATTCCGTAGCCTAAATTGTCATTAGAAGTGGTTGCAATTATATTTCAGAAAATTTTCATATTTTTACTACTGAATAACCCATATATGTAGATTTCAGAAATGCGTTTATTTAATCTTCATAAGCTGCCATATTAAATAAAAAAATCAAATGGTCACCTATGATAAGCAAAAGTGGGTCCCACAGGCATGTTTGCTTTTTATAATATGTTCCAAACAGTTAAAGATACGAGTTTCAAATAAAAACCCTTAACTTCAGCATAGTCTGAGCTATAAAATGGAACATCGATATTGCATGTGAGCTATTGGAACATTATTGCATGTGTATTTAGTACAGGAAAATTTGAAGTTCTTAAATTATTTAAGAAAAATCAATCAAGTCAAAATCAAGTTTAGTGATATCTTAGTTATTGGTTTAGTTATAAATTAAGAAAATGTGGGCTTAAATATACATTAAAAAACAAATAATGCTAGATTTATTGCTATTAACTATATATACTGCAAAACTAATATACCTAATGAAAATATGTCAAATGATTTTGAAACACTCCCAAAGAACTTTAAGATATTTTTCCCATGGTAAGTAATACAAGAAAATAAATTGTTAAAACAAAAACTAACCATATTTTATAGCACCTATACAAATTAAAAACACAACAAGGGACTTACATCACATTAACACCTTTACTAGGATACATTCTGTGAAATTTTCAAATTTTTCCCCCTACTCCCTTTTTTTTTATATACAGCGTGTATCAAATATGACAGAAATTCATAAAATGTAGTTTTTAAACAATATTTTTATAATGAAATCAGGTGTTAATACTATTTTATTGTACCTGTTTGGTTATGTAGTATATTCTAATGTGGTTGATTAATAATGGTTGTTCTTTTAGTAGTGGCAACAATGCTGTAACAATGCCGTGAAACGGAGCCAGGCAATGTCGTTTATACAGGTAAGTTAAATGCATACACTCCTCCATGGGCATGCACAGTGACAACAGGAAGAGAGCATTTGTAAATGAGCGATCGCAGCATACAGTCGCAAAGTTTTCGAAGGAAGAGCAGAAGAGATGGCTAAAAATCGAATGTGCTGAAGGTCGCAATGCATGTCAGTGTTACAAAGGACTGCAAAAGGCTTGTGTTACTGTTTGTTTTTGCAAAACGATCTGCGAGCAGCTCTGAGAAGAAAATGACACTTTATACATAACCCACCCATCATTCTGCATGACAATGCAAGGGAGCATGCAGCAACAGCTGTGTTGATTGTTAAATCGCTGGAGCTGTGAAGTGCTCTACCAGCCTCCATGCTCTCCAAATTTAGGCCCCTGCAACTTTGACCTAATCCCTAAGATGAAGAAACCACTGCATGGGATTCGTTTTCAAATAGTTGAATACTTTCTACAGGCAATAGATTTATCCGTTTCCACCATCCAGAGATTAGACAGTGCCAACGGTATCTAAAAGCTTCAGCGTACCTGGGAACACGTTGTATGCAACGCTGGTGGATACATCAAAGGCCTGTAAAAATTAGAACCTTGTATATGTGCTATATATCTAGAAAATAGTTGCCAATGCTAAAAAACAATCTATGCAATTTACTTTATACTTTACACATTTTTAATTTCTGTGGAAATTATTAAAAAAATAAAATAAAACAAAAGTAAAGTAATTTTATCATAATTTACCTACTAATTTTAATGAAAAATTCTTTTGGAATATTTTTACCAATATCTGACATCGTTACTTTCTATGCACCCATGAATTATATTATTTCACATGAAAATGTCTGAAATTTAATAAATAAGGACATAAATAATAGTGTAAATAGACCAAGTAATTCATTACGATTGTCCGTTTTTTTAGTGATTTTTAACCTTATATAGCAGCTATATTTAAAAAAAAAAAAGGAAATTTATACTACACTAACAACTCTATTAGGGAATCATTTCGTAAACTTTTCAAATTTTTTTTAACTTTACCCTTTTTATGTACATTATGCCAAATATGGCTGAAATCCATAAAATGTAATTCTTAAACCATTTTTTATTATGAAAACGGATGTTATCATCGAGTTTAATATTTTTATATTATTTAACTAGATGTACTTTACTTAATCGCAGAATTTTATTTTGTGAGTTTAATTACTTTATTAGTTAAAAAATCTTAAAGATGGTGAAATATTCGGTTTTATGCTGAAAACTTATGTCAAATTTTCCTGTACTAAATAGAAAAACAAACGCAATATTGATATTTCATTTTATAGCCCGGACTATGCTAAAGTTAATTGTTTTTATTTGTAACTAGTATTTTTAACCATTTGGAAGATATTATAAAAAGCAAACATGCCTGTGGATCCACTTTTCTTTTGCCGCAGGTGGTTATTTTTATTTTTTGTTCAAAATGGCGGTTTATGAAGATTAAATAAATGCATTTATGAAGTCTACATACAAGTGATATTCAGTAGTAAAAACGTGAAAATTTTCTAAAATATGACCACAATCACTTCGGGTAACAATTCATTGAATGCCCTGAGTAGCTAGGACTTGGGAAGAATAATTTAAATGTTCAAGTTTAATTATTTCTCATATATTTGATAGGTCATGGAGATTCAATAAATGTCTATAAACAATAAAAAACCCTTCACATTATTTGTAAATTGGTTTCAAAAGTACCGGTCAATTTGAGTGTGAATGCATGTGGGGTGGAGCAAATCCCTTTTTTAGTATAACTGTTTTGAGCTGAAGGTGGTGTCTGGGCCTTTCCACGGCACATTCCTACTTCCAAGTTTCAGATAGATGACATTGTTTGTGAGGAATCAAATTGAGTGAACAAATGCACTGAGAACTTTTAGGTTTGTTTATAATTCAAATAGGGAGTTAAAACCAGAATATTGCTGCCAATGCAATAAAGTAAATCAGAGTATATACAATTTTATATACATCGAAAGATTTCATTTTTGCTGTATATAAAAATAAAATCTAATATCAGGCAATCTAAATCTAGTACACATCAATTCATGATCTATAGAGGTTCCAATAATTTGATAGAATCACTTATCGATCCTACGAACCTTGATGCAAACGAATTAATTTGAGAAAATTAAAAAAAAAGTCGCTGTCCTATTTTTTGCACATTTTATCTGCAATACAGGACCTGCACAAAAGTAGCAAATTCCTTTTTTTTTTATAATAAAACAGTATGCCCTAATCCTAAAATAGCAACACACCTTTTTCGATAGTTAACTGCTGGTCAACGTACTCAAAAAGTGTGATAAGCTTAAAACTGCTGGTCAAAGACCTTTAGGGCTGCCATTTTATTTGTATCGAAGTGCACACAAAGAATGTTCACATATAAACAAAATCATGTGTATACAGTATACATAGAAAAAACTAAAAGATAAATATAAGTAAAACTTATAATCTAGAAAAAAAACAACCCTGCCTTGTATCTGTTGTTGTTTACGAACTTAGTGGTCCAACAGACTACTTTCGAAAACACTCTTTAAAGTAGTCGTCCTGAGATAAACTTGCTTATGAAACATTTTCCTCGATATATTTATGATATCATTGCAAATGTTATTATTCTATGATGATAAGGTTATATTATGGACTATTTAATATTACATTTGTATTTTTAACTCGCACCTTAACACAGAAATATTTATTAAGGGTTAAGGTTAATACACTGAATATCCAATCGACAGAATATAAATATGAAGACCACTGGATCGAAACCAGCCTAAGATGTAGTCTTTTTTACCCTTTCTGATGGATCAATTAGCTATAATCTGTTGAACATTTGTAACAATGTAATTGAGTGCAGTTTATGATGTTTGGTTAACGTTTCAACGCATTTCAGAAATCTTCTATTGCAGTTCATTGGTGGAAGAACGATTATAATTTAAAATTTTTGGAGCCTTCTACTACATATCAATCTAAATTACCTTTGGAGCTAGACTTTTGGAAGCTTTTTTATGTTTATGAATAGTCAAATAATCTTGTTAATGACTTCAAACCGACTCCTGGTTTCAGCAATGACTGGAAAGTTCTACTGAATTATTCACATTAATAGCCCCACCCCTGATTTTCCTGCATTTCACACTTCTGAACTATTTTCTGCGTTCAGTTCCTAGCAAAGGACAGATGCATCCTTCCAAAACGTGTCGAAACACTTGGCCAAACATAAAAAATTATAGTTAATTATACTGTTACAAATATTTAATGTACTTTAGGTAGTGCTGGGGTGCTTTATCATAACCGTAAACCGATCCAAAAAACATGGATGTGTGTGAACCTAATCATTTTTATTCATATTCTCAGCTGATCTGTTCATTCAAAGAAGATAGAGTGAAGTTACCACGGTAATTAAGGGAGTGTGTGCGTAAGAAGTTAAAGTTACTTTAAAAAGTTAAGCACGAAATACACGTCCTATCACAATACAAAACATTAAAATGAAAAGCCATTTCTTTTAGAAGAGGTAGATCTATATGCTTCGGTGGTAAACCTGTATTCAAAAAGAGTAAGATCTTCGTGATACACTTTAGCGATTTTGTTATGTAATTCTTTTGATACATTTTTATAATAATCATGCATCACATCTGATGTAGGTTTAAGTTTGTAACTGAGTTCTCGTTTGGGGAATTTGATGACACTTGAGAGTCCAGCTTTTTCCAATACGTAATCAGCGTCCATTTCCAAGGTCTCGTATTTTCCTATAATATTATATTTGATTTGGCATGGAAAACAGAGATCCACTATAGGTCTCCAGTGCTCGTTGAAAAGGAGTTTTCTATTATCAGTACTGAGATTCGATATGTAGCACAAATATTCTTCGAAGGTGACATCATGACCCCTTTTGGCAGATTCTTTAGTCGGCTTCCTTCTGTAGCCTTTAATGATTTCGGTCCCATAGCGAGACCTAAAATAATCGCTATAACTGTATTGAAATTTGTTTCTATAGGCTGATAATAACCGCTCATATGGATTGCGAACAATCATGAATTTTAAATAAGTGTTCAGTTTCTTTTCAATTTCTTCGTCAGAGAACTGGTTCAGTGTCTTGAACAAATTTGGAAGATGAGTTTCATTTCCACTAAATGACAGAGGATTACGAACGTTGGACTTTGAAATAGCCAATAGAACTCTTTTCCAATTTGTACATGCCACCTAACATAATAATAAAAAAAAAATATAAATTTATACCAAACAATGACAAGTATTGAAAAAGCAACAATACAATTTTAGCATATCATCAAACAAATGTATAGCAAGGTCTCATTTATGTGTCAGGTTAGGTTACCAACCCACCCAATAAGTAGAATGTACCCTTTTCTTTTCCTCCGTTTACTTTCAAAAACCTAATACCATGTTTATATCATTACATATTAAGCGAAGAGATGGGTTTAAAATAATAATTTGAAAGCCAGATGAACACAGAGCATATGCATATAAGCCACTGAGTGCACTGAGCCAAAAAAATAGGAACAGGCAACAAATAGGACAGAAAATCACTGAACAAGCAGAGCACAAAAGTGGGCCCCACCGTAAATTTCCAAACTCAATTTGTGCTGTCCCCTGTACTGTCTTGAGTTTACCGAGTCATGTAATCCAAAAACACCGACTTAATGGGACCTATAACTAATAGTATATGCTTAACACAACCTGTAAACGATAGTGCAGGTTTTACAAAACATAAAAGCAATGGTGCAGGTTTAATACAACAGTGACACTTGTTTAACTTATATAGATAATTATATTCATTTTGTTTAAGTTTTATTGCACAAAAACAGCAAGAGTCATGCTGTGATAGCACTTAGCATTTTCCAAGGAATCTGAACGTCGTAAGGCCTGGGGCAGAGGTCTTCAACCTGCGGCCCGCTGACATGTTTTTTGCAGCCCGTTGGCTCATTAAAAGATATGAATTATTTCACACAAAAATAACGCCTCTTGCCCCCTCTTAAATTTTAAATCTATGTATTTTATTTTTTTTATTAAATTTTTAATTTCATTTTATTCAAAATTTCATACTTTGTAATAAATATCTTAAAGACAGAAGCTAGAGAAATAAAGTAAGTAACACACGGTCTTGCCTCAATTACGTTTTACTTTAGTTTTCTAGCGTATATGGGCATTAGAGGTAGTTTTATTGATTTGCAGTGCAACAGAGGCTTAAAAAAAAGTTTCAATTTAGGACTAATTGAATTCAATTATAAATATGTCAATAAGACTATCTTCCCAACCATCCGACTGCATGCTCTGAAAATGTTGTCACTATTCAGCAGCACTAACACCAGCAAACAAAGCTTTTCAAGACCAAAGTTGGTAAAATCAAAAGCTAGGACCAGAATAACTGACATCCCCATCTTAAAAACACTCTTAGGGTTGCAACGTCAAAAATAAGACCTGGTATTGATAGGCTTGTTAAAAATACGCTGCGTCAAAAAATCTTACTAAAGGTTTGATTTTACTTCATGTATTAATAACTAAAACTATTGTAAATGTATTTTTTTATTTCCATACGTATTTTATAATATATATATATATATATTGCCCCAGGGGTGGATCCAGGAAATATTTTATGGCGACAAAACCAATATAGAAGCCTAAGAAAAAACAGCAACAAAGGCAGATCGAAGACACCCCCAAAGGATCTGCCCTTTTCAGTCTCAATATTGCTGGTACAGTAATGCGATCCCCGAGCAAGGTTGGCTTTCTGCCAACAGAAACTGTTTTTTGCCGCCAGTCCAGAAACTGGTTATAACCGATTTTAACTGGCAGAAATTAATAAAAGTGCTTAAAATAGTGTTGTATCATTTAGTAAATGAAAGATTACAAATATATATTTTATTACAATAGTTTAGCATATTGTTTTACGTTAATTATTTCAATAATTAAAGTATGTTAAAATAATTAAAAAATACTCAGAGTAAATCAAGGATTCGTTAAAAAACATCTTTTGAAGGCCATATTATTTAACTTACTTGGTCTATTTCATCTTATTTATCTTCTCTACCTCATTAGACTTTTGGCTATAAAATAAAAAGCAAAAACATTGACAGACTAGCTGGTTGCATGAAAATTACTCAGTGGTTTATGACCAATCGGATAAGCTATATTGCAATGAACCACACATTTTTTTTTTTAAATCTGTTATAAAGTATTTGGTACCTGTTTAGCAATAAGTAATATTTTGTAAACCATTACAGACAAAGTGCTTGGCTAAAGGAATACATAAACACTGTGAAGCCACAAACACCCAGCAATATAAGACGAAGGAATCAGGTAGATTGCTTGGAATCATTCCTAAAGAAACACCCATGTTACTCGAAGATCATGAAAATGATATGGATGATAAAGGAACTTTCCAGGTCATAAATAATCAGATGATTAATAAAGACGTAAAAAGACTTGTTGCAGCTTTTAAAACTTATTGCTGTTGTTGCCTTGTTTGAGATTCGAAAAGATAATTTTTCTATTGCAGCTGCATGTGAAATTAACTCTAACAGATGATGATAATCTCATAGAAATGAATCAAAAAAGGGTAAAAAGTAGACTTAATCAGGCAATAACTCAACATCATATATGCCAGTTTATATGCTTCATCCAAAGTACATGTGATCTAAATTGTCACAGGAGCAGGAAGACAATACTAGGAAATTCCTTAATGTCATTAACCTAAATTTTGTACTTCACATTATAGCTTCTTGAGCAAAATGAGCTCCTTTTCCTGAAATATACTACTCCAATAAAATCTTAGAAAATGTCCAGACTTCTATGTGGTGATATAGTTTAAAGAAAACTATAAATGAAGATTTTGTACCTGTTTGTTTATGCAGTGATAATATTGCCTGCAGTACTGGTGGGCTTGGAAGAATATTTTTCTTAAGCTATTGGTCTATTCCTAATAAATTAAGAAATTGTTTGAATTAGGAAATAGCAGGAAAACTGATCTTTTGCTATAGACTGCTTTATCGAAAAGATCAGCCTGAACTTAAATGCTAGTGAATTTGCTATGATGTAACCTTTGAATAAATACTATACACATTGTAGCGAAACCTATTTTACTTCAATTTGAATTCTTTTTTGCCATTTGGTGCATTTTGGTAAGTTTTTAATGCACAAAATATTTATTTTCTGGGTTTCTGCCGGTTATTGCCACTTTTGTGGCAGAAACTAGTTTCTGCCATACCGGTTTTATCCTCCTTGGCAGAAACTTACCAACCCTGCTCGCGAGCCAACAAAAATGAGCAAACTTAGCCCTTGGACTCAAAAAGGCTGAAGACCCCTGGCTTAGGGGGAAAAAGAAATAAGACAACCCTGATTACAGTTAGTCGGTAGTAAGCATTTTTTTTTTTTTAAGAGAGACATATAGTTGGGAGTCGAACAATGGTATAACAGCATGTTAGGTGAATGTGCTACCAATGCACCACCACAAGGCTGTAAATAATTACATGGTCATAATGTAACCTGTACACAATGCCACTGGATTGAGGTTGCCTGTAAATTAGTCTTAACCTGACCCATAAACAATGGTGTGTTTATAAAAGCTAGAATTCAGATTGAAACTCCTTTCAAATCTGAATGAAATCAGACTTATATTTATAAATGCATCATTGTTTACAGGTCACGTTAAGACAACCACTCAGTTTACAGATAATTTTTATTACCCCATGCATAACTAGGCGGGGTTAGCAAGGTTTTGAACACTACGGTAAAATCCACAATATTTACCGTGGTTTTTACCATCCTGTCCAAAACAGCTAATGGTACGATAGATAAATGCATTGCCACTATGCACAGCATAGTGCGGTGGACTTGCCTTTATTTATTTATTTTTTCAAGAAACCTGCAGCTCTCAAGGCCAGTAAACGGGGTTTTATTTCTTTACATACATGAACAATCATTATTTACTAATGTTTAGAAAATGGCGTGGGATATACGCACAAATAATTAATTTTATATGACAAAATATTCATTTGTGAACATTTTAAATTGCCTCACCTTTGGCACATAACAATAAATTAACTTATGCTCATCATCTACAATGAGGTGGTCAAAAAAGGCCTTGGGTATATGTTTAGCTGTCTCGTTTATATTTAAAATTTGGCACATATTTGCAACATGGATATGCCTTCTCAACTGCTCTTCATCGACATTAAACTACAAAAGGAAATAAAAGACAAAAATTGTAAACAATTATGCACATTATATACTTATAACAAGAAAAATCAAGTATATTTTTAGTATAATTCTTTTAATTTACAGTATCATTAAAGTCACCCATTTTTAATACTTTATATATGCACATAAAAGTGTATTTTTTTTAACTCTATTTACTAGCTGTCCATCCCTCTTGGATACAATGTGTTGACATAAGTTGAGAAAAAAATATATAGGCAACTCAAATGCCTCAGTAGTGCATTTTTAACTTATGTATAGCTTCTGTGCACTTTGTCAAACTTATAAAGTTTATAAATCATGTGGGCTGAGGTATTTTCAGCTCGCTTGTGCATGGATTTGTTAACCATATACAGCTTCAAAATTCAATGTTCAATCTCTTCAAGTATATGTTTTGCTTTTAAGGATACGGTCCCCATTTTTAAATCACTGAAATCAAAATCTTGCTTCTTTCAGATACTACTCCTTCACTTTCCACATTTCCCTCCCTGAAGTAGTCAGCTGTTTTTTTTGTTTTTTTTTAAGAAAAACTGTAACTCAGACTGTTTTTCATCTGCAAAAAGGTTTGTAGTAAATAGCAGCAACCTATATTCTATGGATGCAGAATGTGCCGTATTCTGACATTCTGACTACCAACCAATTTCCCAGGCTGGGGGAAAAAGAAAAAAAAAAAAAAAAAAGGGGGGGGGGGGACAAAAGAAAAAAATTTTTTTTTTCAGATTGACTGCCAATGCAAAAGTTTACGGAGGACATCCGAACCTTAGAGGGAGCCAGAATTAAAAAAAGTTGCCATTTTATTAACATTTTTTGGGGCCACAAAATATTTAGGGGGAGGCCAGGCCTGTCCTATCCCCTCTTCCTACGGGCCTGGATAAAAGGGCCTCCAAAAGTGATTAGGTCCAAGGACTACAAACACGTTAGGACATCGCTGCCTATTATTGTGACATAAAACTCACCAGACAAATTTTGGTACCACTGCCAGACAGTTTGGAACTTTATGCATGTATGCTATATTCCTATTAATACTAACTAGACTACTAGCAGCCAACCTGCATGCTATTTAGTGGCATGCAGGGGTATATTGTTGCTGTTGTTCTGATGGTAATTGTGCTTTTATTTAAACTTTACAGGCTTAATTAGTTAAGTTAAAGGATGGTTTGAGTAAATGCATGGACAATATAAAACCCTAAATATGGAAAATGCTAAAATAATGGTTAGTCACCACTGAATTAGATGATACATATTCTCTTCTGGTCATTTACATTTCTTATCTGTATAATGAAGGCATACCGAGGAATTGCCTGACACAAGATAATCCTTCAAAATGGCAATGACTTTTGAG
>QLNU02014176.1:109887946-109907587 GCA_006491805.2 Dysdera silvatica | reverse complement strand
GGATAATGTAGAAAATGTGAAGTATTACATACTTCAAATCACAACAGAAAAATCACGAGGTGATTAGTCAGCACAATGTTATCCAGGCTGCCAGAATAATCTACTGAAGAAAAATGAGAAATACAATCGATATCTCAAATCACTGAGTTGAGGCAAAATAGCCAGTTGTAATTTACCATTGAGGATCTACAAGGTTCTGGCAGTCTTAAAACTCTTTTTCTCCAAATAACGAAAGGATCTTACCACCTCAGAGTGTGTCCCAAGTTTGTGTAAGAAGGATGGTGCAAGCATAGACATAATTTGGGAGGGAGGAAACGTGCCCTTCCAGTTTTTTTAGAACATAAGCAAAATTTTATGTTTGCCCCCTCCCCTAACTAAGAGTCCACTGTATGTGCAGAAGAGGGTAATCTTTGAATTGTAAAAGGTCTTGCAATTAAACAAACCTGTTATTAAAATTTTGACAATTCATTACAAGTTGTCAGATCTGGTTCTCATGACTACTTAACATGGCCTACGAATAATTGCCCTTTCATCTCTCTTGGAAAATAAACTTGAAACTAAGAAAGTTTGTTGAATTTTTATGCTGTAAACACCATGCTGTGCGGGGAAATAGAGGATGATGTTTAGAATGTTCCATTATACCATGGCCTGTTTCTTTTCAAATTATCTAATTTATTTATTTAATTTATATTATTATAGAAATATATAATTTGTAAGATTTATTTGTAACTTCTAAACAAAAAGAGCCATCAGTGGTTATCAATATACGCAAGAAATAAAATGGGCCCCAGTGCACAATCTTGGGGAAATTCTGATATTCACAACTTTTCAGTCAGAACTTGATGTTGACCAAAAAACTTGGTTACCAACACCAGAATCTCTTGCTCTGTTTCCTTGAAAACCAATAAAATATATTCCTCCCTTTATTAATTACTATTCTATATTTATTTTCAGTATATTCAGTACTTTGCGGGATAATTCGGCCGTGTTAATTCTACTGAGCTCAACATTTCACTGCAAACTGTGTGGATCATCATCATCAAAAGTAAAAATTATAAAAAATTAAAAACTAAACAACCGACAAGGGTCCCTTTGCGAACAAACTTCGGTAAAACTCCAGATGTATGCCAGTTGCTAAGTTTAATTCGTCGCCAAAACTCATGCTATACTCTTAAAATGAGTCCAAAAATTCTAAGCACTGTGCCTGCACATGAATTACAGCATACACAAAGACTGGCTTGTATCTTGGAATGTTGCCAGAACGAACACTGGACTGGGTGTCGGCCATGCTTGTTTTATACGCAAGGGTATTTTTTGCCAATCAGTGAAAGCCTAGGGGGTGGGGGGCTACCCTCTTACACACACACACACCCCACCATCAAAAAAATATTGGTACAGCATGGAGACACACTCTCCTGCAATTCAAAAGCTTTTTTGACAACTGGGATACATCTGGAGTTTAGCCCAGACTTCTCACCTAGTTGCTCAGTAGTAAAAAAACTTTTTACTACCGAGCAACCAGGTGAGAAGTCTGTTCACATAGGGACCTGATCATTTTTTTTTAATATAATTTTTACTTGCGATGATGATGCACACAGTCTGCAGTGAAACGTTAAGTTCAATAGAAATGACACGGCGGAATATCCCAAAGTACTGAATGTAGTGAAAATACTAAGACGTCGCGAAAGAATATTATATATTTAAGTTATCCTCCTTTCATATGTTTGAACATTGCCAATGCTGCCCATTTAGCACTAAGCTCTGTAGATTTCCCATATACAGCAAAACCCAAACTTCACTAGTTTATTACATAAACACACGTATTTTCCAGTGTAGTCTAGCCTTAAAAGGGTAAACCAACAAAAATGGTAGATATCGGACATATACAAAAATATGTACAGTAGAACCTTCCTAAAGTGACCGCCTTTGGGACTGGGCTGCAATGGTTACCATACACAAATGGTCACTAGACTTGACAGAATTCGGTACAGGCATGACTATGTCCCTACCAGTTCTCCTATTATAATATTTTTATATATATAATTATAATTTATATATATATATAAAATGGTCACTTTATTCAGGTGGTCACTTTACTAGGTTCCACTATATATATATATTGGATACAGGCTATACAAAGGTATCTTGCTATTTTCAAACCAGTTTATATCTTGACATGTACACACATCCTGTGACGTTTTACACTAAAAATATAGTAGTTTAATAATATGTAATTAAACTTATTGTTCGATAAGTGTTGCAGTTTCTTTGCATCATTTCACTGAAATTTTAATTTTCGAATTACCGGAAATAGAGTCTTCCCTTTTCATCATGTATAATAGGGTTCTACTGTGCATATAAGTGAAAAACTTCGCATCTATAAGTTAAAATATACTTACAATTCACGTGTAAAAACCAAATGTAGCAAAAAATAACAAAAACAGTTAAAACAGCCAGTAATAAAATGCGTTTATGAATGTATGACATGTTTTTTATCTAATAAAATAACGTTTTTCATGAACTGAGTGATGCACATCACATAAAATATTTATAAAGAGTAAAAATTACTCCATCTGTCATAATAATGAAAAAAATAGAAATGACATATACACATGTGAATTTAAAAAAAATAAACAGTCTAAAAAATCACATTTACACACATATACGAAGAAATGCTTTCACTTCACATCGCTTCATTGTGTGTATGTGTAAGCACTGAGCTATAGGGAAACTGGAGTGCAAACTGGGCGTGCCGTTTCCGCTTCACTCCTTTATTTATACGCGTTAGGCAAACAGCAAGTTTAAATGCATCTTGCAATGTTAATAGATATTTTTAATAACAAAAACTAGAGGAGCTATTACATTTTAAGTTCATGTAAATCAAAAACATAACGCAGGACATTTAATGAAAATGTCTCTTATCTCAACGTGTTTTAGAATAATTTGGATTTTAATTGAGAACTGTATACTTAGTTAACAGGCTGATATTCAGCGCTTATTTTTGCGTTTTTTTACAAATTTATGAGTTAACGATCACCAGGGTCTGCTTTATTTAAGCAACCTTGATCCCCTCCCTACCAATCTCGGAAGACAAGGGGCGAAAGGCATAATTCATCCCCAACCATTGAGGAATGCTATTAAAATTTTAACTTCAAAAATATCATTAAACATTGCCACTAATGTAGCAAAGCTGAAAGAACCTTGGATTCTCATTTCATTTTCTGTCAATAGATGCGACATGCCGTCAATAATACTACTTTGACAGTGCCCTCTAACCAGTGGCGTGCGGTCCATAAAAGCATTGTAAGCATTGTTTGCCTAACATCAATTTAAAACACACCGTTTCCTTAATTATAAAAGTTCAGCAAAATTTGTGTTTTGTACCCGAAATTTTGTCCGAGGTCAAATTAACTATTTCGCAATTTTTTGTCACTCGATGGCGCCACAGTCTAAGTGTGAGACGTGAGGCTTATGGCTACAACGCCTAGAATGGGAGCTGTAACGGGCTGCTGTTTTTCAGTTGATAAACTGGAATAACAAGCAAATAAATGGTGAATATTTAAATCATCTGCGGTTTGCTGATGACATTGTTATTTTTTCAACGGACCCATCAGAACTCTAAGATAAATCTAATATAGACTCATGTAAATAGATCTAAGGCAACATTATGAAAGAACTCAACAGACGTATTAAACTTGGCTGGAGTGCATTTGGAAGAAACAGTTTTATCCTGAAGGGGAAATTGTCTTTATGTCTAAAAAGGAAAGTCTTCAACCAGTGTGTATTGCCAGTCCTCTCTTATAGATCAGATACAAAAGGGTCTAACAATTGCAGCAATACGGAAGTTACAGACAACCCAAAGGAGCATGAAATGGTGCATTCTTGGAATAACTAAGAAAAATCAAAAAAGAAATACTTGAGTGAAAGAACACACAGGAGTAGAGGACATCATTGTTAAAGTAAAAGGGCTGAAATGGCGATGGGCTGGGCATATTGCAAGAAGAACTGATCAACGATGGACAACAGAAATTCTGAACTGGATTCCAAGAGACCACCGAAGACCTAGAAAACGTCCTCAAACTAGATGGGTGGATGAAATAAGAAAACGCGTTAGTGCGACATGTTAAAAATTGTTCAGGATAGATTTGTGTGGAAAGCATTTGGAGAGACCTTCATCCAGCAGTGGATAGGTAATGGTTGTATATAGTGATATGATATATATGTTGTATTTATTAGTATGTAAACTATATATGCATATTTTTCATTGTACGTTTATTTCATTTTTATCATTATAGTTTTAATTTATTTTGATTTTAAAGCCGAATCCATGATCTCACCTCGTTTGGGGCAGAATGATCCTTGTTGTAAACTATAATAGTGCAACCAACCATATATGCATAGTTTAAAAATTAATTTAAACAAAACTGCTGTATAATAAAATTTGAATATATTAAAAGTGATACACATTCAGGGTAAAAAAAAACCCACCTGCTTGTTATTTTGGCAGGAGAGTTTTTCTTTGCTCTGTGACTATCAAAGCACTTCACTTGCAAAAACTATTTTTTCAGGAAACTAAATACTTGACAAACAATGACAGTGAAATAAAATATCAAACCAAACTACACACATAGATAGCCAAATCGGTGCAGAGCAATTGATTTAATTTTCATAATCAGACAAAGCTTTAGTAGCCTAAAATACAGAACCAATATAGAATGAGACCTCCATTTAAGGTGATACATTGCTGAACCCGACATAGCATCAATTCCATGAGTGTTCGAATAATGTCAACGTATCACTAACAATGTAGTGCTTCGAGTCTACAGTTCATCAGTTCGTGGGAGTGAGAGGATATTCAACCAACATGTAATCGTAACCCACAGATCTTTGATTGGAGAGAGATCTGAGGAGCGTTTTGGGCAAAAGAAGCATTTAGGCTGCCTGAGCTGTATGTGGCAAAGCTTTATCCTGTTAAAAAATGATGTTTAAGATGAGCTGCAGCACCCCATCAACATAAAGGGGTGTCGTTAATGTGCCTGTAATGCATATGAGAGGTGATTAGCCATTGGCGCTGATAGCACCCCAAACCATGGTACAGAGAGAGATTAAAGACAGTGCGACCGATGCCGCCAAGCAAAGGCCTCCGCCCGATTACGCCTATGGCTCTGACGTCCGTCTCCGACCTACAGCCTCACTAAGACGTCGCACATTTTCGTTCTGGAACCACTATCTTCAAATACAACCGACGGTTGTAGCATCACATTTCTGCCCCAAATACAGCACAAGAACCAAATGACAGTACGAAGACTTAGGATGAAACTTCTCGTAAATGCTTCCGGTTGATGAAATTGCTTTCAACTGCGTCTTAAAGATATTAACACCCCTTGTTCGTTCTCCAACTACAGTAGCTGCGAAGCCCTCAATCAATTAATCAAAATATATAGTGGGGGAGTTGGGAAGGGTGACCGCCGGATCAAAGATACTCACTTTTCGCAGTAATTCAGTGAGGAGTCAATGAGTGTATGACATACTCGAGAAAATTAAACCGATTTGTTCCAAAACGTAGGAAGTGTGAAGAAGCTTTCAAGATTATGCATGTCCAATAATGGAAATAAAATTTGGGTATTGGGTTTTTTGATTTTATCGCGATACCACCTTCCTCCCTCCCTCCCTTTCTTTCTTTCTTTCTTTCTCTATGAATGGACTTATGTCTAGTATATTTATGTAAAAGCTACTAACATCGTGTAAATCGTCATTATTTATGAAAATAATGCTGTTTTGCACAAGGTTAAATAATTTTCTGAACCTTCTTCTAGAACCACTCAGCATTAACCACCAGCATACATGGAATTTTTTTATTTTTTTTTTTATTCTACAAACACATATCAAGACAGGGACCCCATATATCAAGAGTGCTTCAGTCTACAATCGAAACTCTAACCTCTTGCTTTTAACAACTGTACTTTGTCCCAGAGTTTCTAGAAATATAGCTCCGTTTTTGCGGACCGTCTTTCCAAATAATTTACAATTCCACACAAAACAACAACAGCATCATTTTTTTTTTTAAAATTTTAGAATTGAATAAATTTTAAGGGGACTGATTATCATGCTCATTATCTTTCTTTTAAATTTCTAATTTTTCTCATTTAGAGTGTGATTGCACTTCTGATCACCCTTTCCGGTCTGCCTCTACAAGCGTTGTAAAAAACCCGGGAATTTTGGGCACATTGGAAACTTTGAATATAGAAACCAAGATAGCTAGAATAAAGGAGGTAGTCCCGTCCGCGCCTTTCTTCCTATTGGTCGATTCGACACAATCGACCAATAGGGAGAAAGGTGAGGATGGCAATACCATCTTTATTCTAGCTATCTTGGTTTCTTCCCATCAAAGTTTCCAATGTGTCCAAAATTCCCGAGTTTTTTACAACTCTAGCCTCTACGCATAGATACAATAGCTGATTTTAAATCTACAGGTTGGAAAACTTGTAGTGGCGGGCCGAATTCACATTCCTTACGCTTTTGCAATATCCTACCTATTCATTAGTTTAATTACCATAGGGTAACAAAAAGGAAATTCTGATTTTCAACTACCAAGATAGAATTTTTTACTTGCACTTTTTTACAAATTAGAATGGAAATTAGTTTCTTTTGTACTTCATAATAAATCTACTAAGACACCAAGATCACTTTCTCGAATTTTAATTAGTTTTGATAAGTATGGTATTGCTTCTGACTAGCGTGCACTTTTACCCATTCCCTTTCTTGGGCTTTAAATTGGCGTGATTGGAGCAACTTATTTAAGGCAACCTAATCAAAAAAGTTCTTCCGAATCGGAACTTTCTGCCTTGTGCTAGGGACTCATCTGGAACCATATTTATATACTGAGATACGATCAATACGAAAAAATCATAGGAATGATCGTAATGAAACGAAGGAATTCTTAAGCGGTATGGATGAGAAAAATCGTTCTCTTTGTGAGCGGTTAGGTTAAGAGCCGTTCATTTGAATCTCGTTCTTTGAATTAATTCCTCCAGGATAGTTCGTGTTTAAACGAAGCGATATTGCCAGCAACTATTCCCGTATTCAGAGTGGGGAAGTGTGTGTATGTGATGGGGTCTTAATGACTGGTCCTCCCCGAAATAAAATTTGCAATAGGACCACAAAAGTACGCATATTTATTTACTTGTCAAACTTGTAAAAAAGGGGGAGAAAAAATAACCTCTCAAACCTTGAATTATCAAAATTCTTACCGAAAGATTTCATTTTGTAGACCATTAATTTAAGAATACTTCAAAGGAAGAAAAAAATAGAAACAATTTTCTTTAAAGGTGGGGGTGGGGGAGGCATACTGAAGATTAAATTTTGATGGCAAAACTACAAGTAAAAAATTACAATTATGTCTGAAGGCAAAATAGATAGTTTTTATTTGTTTTTGTAGGATCTATTTCAGTAGCCTAGCAACTCAAAACTCATGTGGGGTGGGGGCAAATAATTTCAAAGAAGATTATGTGATGCGGTCTTGAAGAAAATAATGTGTTTTGATATTCAATGGAGGGCTTCAACTCCTGAGCCTCACCCTTTCTTACGCCACTGATCTATTTATATTTCTTTTTTACAATAAAGGTAACACATCTTTTTTCGTTATTTTGTAAAAAAATGTTGAGCCCCACGAAATTAAATCCTGACTACGGACTTGCCAGCAACATCGAGTTTTCAAAATAATTGGCGGGGAGGGGCCCACGGGCGCCACAGGAACTAGCTGATTTTGCTCATATATAAATACGCCTGCAAATATTTTGCTCTCTTTTTTTTTAATTCATGTAATTTGTGCATTTTCTTGCATTAATGAAGCATTAATTTCTTTTAATTATTATCATTGATAGTAAAATAATAATAATAAAGCACATATATAGCAGGAAATCAAAGACATGTGGTACATGGATAAGGTAAACGTTATCCCTCTTGTCTTATCAGCAACAGGTATAATACCAACCACACTCCAAAAGAACTTGGAGACACTTGAAATTGAACCAAACACATATATTCAGATGCAAAAAGCAACAATACTAAACACCTGCCGAACAGTCAGAAAATTTTTAAACCTGGCACCAGAATGAAACATATAAAACATTTTCACACTGAAGGTAGACTTGAGAACTTGGCACCACTCGTCTTAAGCTTAATCCGCCAAGTGCGAGAACACACACAATAATAATAAAATAAATAATAAGCGAACGGATCGATCAATACTTCTCCCTCCAGCACTGGTGCACGGTGGGGGGTGATGGGGTTGTAACCGATGCGACCAGTGGTGTAGTCAGGGATATCCCCAAAGGGTACGTGCGCCGCGTACTCTCAAAAAATTTTGAAAAATACGGAGTAGTAAGGAAAAACCCCTGAACCCCGCAAGCCTCAAAATAATATTCTGCGTATGCACAGGGGAGGCTCGAGGTTGATTTTGAATCCGGGCGGCCTGACACAGATTGCTTTTTGGCGCCCCCTCCGGCGAAAACAGGAGATTTTCACAGATGCACAGTGAGCCATATACCCTATAAAAGTGGCCAAAAGTCTCTGAAAGAATTTCTCTAAAGATGTCTCTAAAAAATTCTCTAAACTTGTCTCTTTTTAGAGAGATTTTCTACTGTTGGGTCAATTAAAAAAATTTTAACTTGACTTCAGTTTGGCTCCCCCATCCAAACGGGGCCCCGGGCGGTCGCCCGGCTCTTAAGCCGCCCCTGTGCATACGACTAGGAGAGGAATGAAGAACTGATGCAATTGCCACCTTGGGCTTGGATAGGCGATAAACGACCAGTCAAATGCCAGTCAGCGCGGCGCGATGACGTCACCAAGTCCAGTAACCCCTCAATTTCAATACTCTTCAATTAAGACAGCACCGCATACTCTCAATAATTTTCTTCAGGACAGCATTGGATGTAGTCCTAGAAAAAAGAATATCCTAGCGCTCTTTTGAATCAGGGGTGGACCCGCGGGGGAATCTGAGAAGCCCACAACCAGTCAATAGCCCATTAATCTGATAGGGGCAGAAATTATTATTATGTATGGGTTGTTGAGCTGACGTTGCTAGACTCCCCCCCACCCAAAAAAATTCCCCTCTGGATCCGACACTGCCTACAGCATATAGTTTCGGGGGATATAAGCTTAAAATAATAATAATAATGTGATATAAAAGCATGTGCCGAATCCAAACTAACCGTGAATGCGCCTCTGAAGTGAGCTAATAAAATAAAGAAAACAATTGAAAAAAACAGCCAAAAGAACCAAAAAAACAAGTCCGCCTTTTCGCACTTGTCGTGGCAAACAACGCATTGTGGTTTTTTTCAGTTTTCGGAACAAAGTTTATGACACGTGTTCCAAGTTGTTTGTTTGTGGTTTTACGGCTCAAAGACTACAATGGTCATGCTGCGCCGGGACCTACTGTTTTCCGAGGAATCCGAACCTCTGGACCTACAATTTTCCGAGGAATCTGAACTTCGTAAGGCTTAGAGAACCAAACCCCGGACTACAGTGAGCATGTGATCTTTACGAGATCTCTGAGTAAGAATTCTTTGCACCGTTGACAGTTGAACAGAAGTTAACGGCGTACTAGGCGAACGCGTTACCACACTGCGCCACCGTAGTGCCATTCCACGCCATAATTTCATTTAAAGTCCAACGGTTCTTTTGTTGGTTTATTCAAAATTTGTGTCATTGCTCTAATTTTTTTTTCTTAACAGAATTGTAGAATCCACATATTTTTTATTTACAACTTGAACAGAATTTTGTTTTATTTGTAAAATGTATGATTTTCTAAAATTTTTCCCTAGCCCAGCTAGACCTCTAAAAGAAGCGCCTTAGCTCCGCTAAGCTGCACTAAGTCTCGACTACACCCTTGGATGCGACACATTGCGATGGAATTTTATATATATAAGCATAGACGTATATAGTCCGTTCGCCGAAAATTGGTCAGTAGTACCGTTAGAATTCAAGGGAGCTGACATCGCAGACGGGTTGTTTTATTGCAGTAGAGAGAAGGTCATCTTTCAAAACTGTTTTTTTGCTCGCGAAACTGGGCAATTTTCCGCGAACGGACCATAATCTGGGGGAGGACAAACCTCCAAAACTGGGGGAGTAAAAAACCTAAAATTGTACGGGGAAAAAGTACGATTTTGCCTCTTTTCTAAAAAAAATGGGGGGAAGTGACCCCCCTGCCCCTGACTGATTACGCCTATATAATATAGGCACATATGCAGGGGCGCCCGAGCATACCTCCATTGGTGGGGGAGAAGCACAAAATGAAAAAAACATACATACATACACAGTAAACTTCCCTTAACGACCATCTCCCGTAACAACTATTTTTTCTGGAAACGGATTTGCTTCCTCTCCCATAGACCCAATGCTAAATTTACCTCCATTCAGAGAGCACCTCGCTGAGCGACTACTTCTTTACGGAACCGACGGTGGTCGCCTTAGGGAGGTTTTTTTATATATATATATATTTAAAGATAGAAGTTACTGTTGAATAAACAAAAAAATCCATGATAACAGACATTGAAAGCATTTAGCGTTTTACGACCCGAGCACCGGCGTACTCAGAAAGTTCGTAAGTGTGTGTGTGTGTGAGGGGGGGTTTATAGGCTCAATGGGGGGTTACAGAGCTACAACTCACATATTCCTATGTTAAATATACAAAATTTCATTGCAATGGGGGTTACAACCCCCATCAACACCCCCTGCGTACGCCAATGGACCCGAGAGGAACTGTTTGAACCATCTGCCCGCTCCCTGTACAGATACAGCTGCAAACGGACCCTCTAGTTTCACAGCAAGTTTGAAAGCCCAACACTATGATCAGTTGAAAATTGGATTCAATATAAGGAACACCCGGGAAACCGTCCTGGTTTCTTCATTGTGGCACTTAAAATAAGGGTTAAATGAAAAGTGGAAGAGGCCAAGTTCTCGAATCTGTGGATCTGGTGCATTATCAGTTATACAATATACCACAGATGTGGAAACGGAAATAACTGTTAACAAAATGGGCAGTTATAATCGCAAAATTTTCCGACCAACGAAAGCAAAGAAGTTGGCCTCTTTCTCCAAGTAACTCTCGATTTTGCTTATGTCGAAATTTTTTTCCAATTGTCTAAAGTTGAAGAGTAAAAAAAAAATTATTCCACCTTCCCTCCCCCCTCCAAGAAAATCTAAATTTTCGCCAAGTTGGCAATTGAAATTGCATGAATTTCCAACTACCCAAAGAATTAATTATTCATCCATTTTTTTCGAGTTTAACAAGATTTTCCCAACTTGGAACTCGATTTTTCCGAATGGGGGAGACTCTCGTCCCCCATAAGGACGTCCCTGTAGATATGAATATATGGAGTTATAGCTCTGTAAACCTCAGGGGCGGATTGGGCCGCCGGCCAACCGGCTCCCGATAGAATTCTCGCCCTTCGATAATCCAAGGTATGTGCCCTTTGAGAGGACCCAGTCTTTCCTTGGTAACCCCATTATGAACGTTATGCGTACGGCTATGTCCCAGTTCATTTTAAAGCAAGAAATTTACCTTATTTGCGCGATGAAAATAATGGAGAACGGTGACAATGGAGAATGAACACTCTATACTTAATACGCAAAAGGAAGATGATGCAGAGAACTCTAGGTGTAGCAATTTAAAAGTCTTGGAGGATTGAGTAGTTTCATGGCAGATCATGCGATTTGGCGTTAAGCAGAACCATAGGCGCAGAAAGTTCGTAAGTGAGGTTATAGGCTCAATGGGGGTGGGAGGTGTTACAGAGCTACAACTAATATATTCCTATATCAAATATACCAAATTTCATTTCAATGGGAGTTTACAACTTCCATCAACACTTCCCTGCGTACGCCAATGAGCAGAACAATATAAATCCTTATCCAATGAGGGGGGGGTTTGAGTTTTTGATCTCCCCTTCTTCAGGGGCGGTTCTACCGGATGTTCAGAGCGTGCGTCACGAAGGCAGCTAATTTCTAGGGCGACAGTATTTGATTATGTACTTCTATAGCAAAAACCTACTTTTTACAATTTCAAAAAATTCTTTAAAAAAACATACATACAAACAGCCACTTTCTGTTCTGATACTGTAAATAGCGGATTGCACTTCAGTACAGCCCCAGTAAAATCAGTGCCGTATTTCCCAATAGGCTTTACTAGGCTATAGACTAGGGCGGCAAAATTTTGTGTATTGAGTCTGATATAACAAAATCAATGCCATACGACAGGGGCCTTCAACCTTTCTCAGTCCAAGGACCAATTTTTTTTATTCTTGTTGGCTCGCTAGCCGCACTACTGCATCAGCAATACTCGTATAAGGACTGAACAAAGGCGTATCCAGTATAAAGCGAAATCAAACCTTTTAGTGAGATTTTTGGCACTGCTTCTTATTAACAAGCCTGCCAATATCACGTCTTATTTTTGATTTTACCAATTTTATTCTTGAAGAGGGTTGTGCGCAGACCTAAGTGCTTCTGAACAGTGACATCGTTTTCAGAGCATGCACTCAGATGGTTGGGAGGACATTCTTATTGGCATATTTAGAATAGAATTCAATGAGTTCTAAGTTGATTTTTTTTTAATCACCGTTGCACTGCAAATCAATAAAACTATCTTTACTGACCCTATGCGCTGGAAAACTAAAGTAAAACACGATTGAGGGAAGACCTCGAGTTAATTTAGTTCTATAGTGTTTTAAGATATTTATTATGAAATGTGAAAATGACAACAGAATAATAAAACACATAAACTTAAGATTCAGAGGGAGCAAAAGGAGATTACTTTTGAGCGAAACAATTTATATTTTTTTTTTATAAGCCAGAGGGCCAAAAAAAACAAAAAACACAAAAACACACACACGCGGATTGGAGATCACTGCCATACGATGATATAATTAGACGTCATGCTCTCTATTTAAGTACTAATGTTTATTTTTTGCTAAAATTAAAATTTATTTCAATAAAATTGAATTTGATTTATTATATACAAAGAAGAGATAATACTTCAATATAAGTTAATATTGTTTAATGTTTATGTTTCAATTTGTGAGTTTGTTTTTCAACATACTTATTATGTATGTCAATACAAACGTTTTCGGCGTATATTTAATATAATAATTTTTATGTTCTTACTACTCACTGGAGAGACGGACGGAAGAAACGTCAAAAAAGTAGCAGTGGGGCAAATATAGTGGGGCAGTGGCACAAAAATAGCATTAGGGCGATAGAAATAGCCTAGGGGCGGCAAAATGGTAAATCTGCAATTGGGGGGCGGCGAAATATCTGTGGCACGCTGGCGGTCAACAACCCAGAACCGGCACTGCCCCTCATCCTTACGCATCTGCCAAGACATATGACACCAGAGCTCCTCTATAGGAGCCTTATATGATATAATCCGAGACCAGCCGTTCATAAAATCGCATTCCCTGCACACCGTTCATTTTTTGTGACTAGTACAACTTGACCCGTTCGTTCATGAACAACACATATCAAATCCTTAAAGCTGATATTCCAGGAATCGCAACCGTCCTTTGATGCTGTAAATCCTATCCCATAAAATGTGCTGATAAGTAAATTTTGGATGTGTTATGCCGTGTGCTTATGTTTCCATTAATTTCCCCGGAACTCCAGAACATCAGCATTCCAGAAGTTCCTCTCCTGAGTTCCTTTGACGTCAGAGCCTTAAATTTACGATTATAGCTGCTACTTTACGATAAATGACCTACGAATTATATTTAGATATGTAACTGGATGGTTGCTGTGTGGTCAGGGTAGGATTGTATCACATAATGGCCCGGGATTTGATGGCTATAGACTGTATTCAAACAAATATGGTGCGTTTTTAAACATTTTATATAAAAATATCGAATTCGTTTTTAGTATACCAGCATGGTTGATATACTATTTTTTTTAAATGCGTTTTTAAGAGAGTTGTATTACATTCTTGGCCCTTTAAATAAGATATTTAAATATAAAATAATTTTTCGTTAATTACATTAATTTATAATGGGTTTTTGAGGTTGTAGGAATATAGAATTCAAATTTTAAAACATGTTTTGCAGTATTTACATACGTCTTGTTAATTCCATGTTTTTAAAACAAAGATCAATTTTATTTAGTACAAATATTACATTTATTTTGAATTTAAAAAGCCTAACCAGTTAACATTTAATCATTTTTATGAATCGTGAAATTTTTTAAAATTTATAATTTCTTCATTGATATGAAAACGTTCGATTTTTCAACATTGAGTGCCTCATATTCACAGTCCACATGCGTTGTAGCATATATCTATTTCAATTCACATTTGATATGTTTTTAATCACATTTGTAATTCTATGTAATTGTCACCGGTTAGAGATCTTAATTTTCATAAATAGGTGTAACATGAAATTAAAGCTATTAACTGACATAGTGTAACTTGATCACTGAAAAGCGTGATTGAACTGCTATGTTGCTTTGTGCTTTTCTTGATTTTTTTAGTTCTGAAAAAATGGATTTAAAATTGTGAATGATAATTGATTTAGAGGTTGAAGACTTTTGTTAATGCCTGTTTTTATCTTTTCTTCTCTTACTGTGCTGCATAGTTTTTTTTTTTTGCAGACGTAAGCAGGAATGCATTTAATTGTAATTTATGATTGACTCAAACTTTCATCATAGTCTAGTGAATCCAAAATTGTCAATTTTTTCAAATTTGAAATTTTGGGACAATTTAAACTAAATTTATAGTTACTTGAGTTCAAAATAACAAAGCTTGACTGTATTCGAGAGATTTTTCAATGCATTTGTGTTTTTGGGGTTGGAATGAAGCTTTTTATTCGATCTAAAAACTTCGAAGAGACAGATTGTGTTGTAAGCTGGACTTGTGAACTGGTAAGCTTTTGGATTAGTGAGCCAAATCTGTAGCTGTTGAAATGTTATTGTGCATGATTTTTTATTTTAGATGGTTCAAATTTGAGCCTAAACTTATGACTGATTTGAAAAAATAATTTTGGTTTATTTTTATTTTTTTTTTTGCATTTTTTCCATTGATAAATGAGATCAGTGATAGATTGAGGAATAGATGTTTTCTTGTTTAGTTTAAATCAAACTATTCATATTTGTGTATTTAATTTATATTTTACTTATTTTATATGTCACTTAGCTATTTTATATATAACAATATATTTATTTTTCATATAACATTTATGTATTCTGTATGCATTATGTATTTGTATTAAAATGTAAAATTCTCACCTTTTATCAGTTTTCCAATTTGATCAAGCATGGATTTTATTTAGTCATTATTAATATGAGAATTCACAAAATATATCAGTTATAATATATATCCTAAATGTAGATGTTTTGCAATAAAATATTAAAACAATAAAATTAAAACAATGTATGGGCCTATTATTCACAGGCTTTATGCATATAAGAATATGTAATAATTAAATTTTCAGGACTTTTATGGCTTGTATGCTTAAGTATAATTGGTTTATTACAGGGCTGGCAGGTTTTTGACACATGATAGTTTTTGATCGTTTTAATCATGGTTTAAACTGTCATGTCAAAAACTTCCATCAAAAACTGTCAGAAATCCTTCGTCAAAAAACTTAAATATTGCCTCGCAATATAAAAATTCCTTTTGAAAATAACATACATTATGTGATGTTTAAAACAGGGTTGACAGTTTGATATCAAATACTAGTTTTTGATATGACGATGGTTCAAAATCTAGTTTTAACCAGGTAAAACAGTCAAAAACTTAAAACTTCAGGATAAAAGGATTTGATTTGAAATTAGTGAACCCTCCATATTGTATTATCAATATCACTACTATCTGCATATTATTAGTAGCACATGTTAGGCAAATGTTAAGCAATACAAATGCATTTTTTCGAAACATTTATTTTCTATAAAAACACCATAAAAATGGAGAAAATGAATGCTAGTTACGTTTTAAATGAATAAAGATACCAAAATTATTCTGAATTTATTGAAGAAAAGTAAATATGAAAACAAGGTTTCCCAAATTCTAATTCATTAAGATTGCATAATTCGTTTTAATATTCTAGTTTGGTGCAGCTATGTAGCATTCAGTAGCATATTACAAGTTTGGAGCTTTTTAGAAAGAATAATTTTAGTTTAGAAGAATAATTCCAAAATTAAAAAATATTCTTTCAATAGAAGCAGAACTGGGGAGTTGGGACAAAAGCATTATTGTTAGTTCTGAAAATTCAATAGAAAATTTTAATAGAAATGCAGAAAACATTTGTTGGATTTTTTTTTTTTTTATTTCAAGACAAGAATTTATTTAAAATTCATCAAAAATTATGTCACTAAAAGACGTTAAAAATTATTAAAACATTGTTTTTTCTTCCATGTTTTAATACTTGTATCTATATCGATATTTAGGCTATATTAGGTGAATAAATATGTGAAAGGGAATGGTGTGAATAATCTGAGAAGAAATTGTGTATGTTGTATATGAGTATTCAATCTGAAGTGCTCTCCTTAAAAAAGATATAATGCTTTTGATTTTTCTATTAATTCACAGTTTAAGGTTTGATTTCCTAAGAGACAGAGATTCCTGTTTTGGGTGTAATATTATATTAACGGTGAAACTGTATGATTTGTCACATGCCTACTATCTCCTGAACTTTTTTCAGTGTTACCAAAACCAATTAGCAATGGGTGAAGTCACCTTCTGCCATGTTGGAAATATTGTTGACAGCGTTTTTTGGGCATTCGTTTTTTGGGTTAGTATTTACTCTTTGCAGAATTCATACCTGGAAATAAAGTACTCTTACCTGCATCAGAGAAGGGTTAGTGGGGGAGACCCCCTCCACTTCATGCTTCAGTCCTCTCTGCCCGTTTATATAATCTTCGAGGAAATCTCTCTGAATTAGTATAATGTTGAATCACTAAAAACCTGCAAATTCTTAATTGAAAATAAGACTAGAAGCAAATTACAAAAGTATTTCCTATATAATTTCACTGCAACGAAAAAAACAGCTTTGAGAAACGCGAAGCATGTGAAAATGACATTAAGAACTCAATAGAAGCACGTAAATATGACGTTATATAACGAGACGTAAATATGACGAGAGAAAACGACGTCAGAAGCCAATCTACTGTAATTTTTCATAAATTTCAGGAGGAGAGAGAAGGCATATAATGGACTGTGCAGTTAAACCCAAAAACTATCTTTATGCCACAAAATTAACTCTATTATACACTATTGGTGGCAACTGTTCCAATTTGCCCGAAAGGTTTCTGATTTTTATTGACCGTTTTGATCTTCTGGTTGGAAAACAGTTTCTTCCAATTTTCAGAGACTTTGTTTAAAATCCAGTTTTTGTTTTTTTTAAATTTTTTGTTTCTTACATATTTTTCATGGTGTATATTCATTTAAGTTTTTGTACATGTGTGTATTTAAACAATCATAAATATGAAAGGTGAAAAAGCGAGAAAAAATCTTCTGCCTTGACTGTGCGTGTGTGGCTATTGACTACAGATTATTTACTTCTAGAAGTTGGCACATGTGATATGTGCGCACTGCAATATGTTTCTTAATAGCTGTTTTCTTCTTTTCAGCCATTTTTAGTGCTGTAAACAATGACATTTCTATATTACTAATGGCGAAACCTACCAAAATGCATTTTGATAACCTGGGTGTATTCTTCGTAAGTTTCGAAGAATAACTGCTAAGAGCATCTTCTTGCTTACATGGTTGTATACCGGAAAGAAGTCAACGACTTGGACCCGTTAACAGGAAACACGGCTGCACAGTCAATTGAAGAGACATCCAATGAAGGGGAGAAGACTACAAACTCTGCATCGCTTATGGGCCCTCGAGCCATCTTGACATCGAGGCCCAATTCCCATCCATTCCAGGAAAGACACCTGATTCTTGACCAGCCCATTAAAATTGGTAGATCTGTAGCTCGATGTCGGCCTGCAACAAGTAATGCGATTTTTGATTGCAAAGTTTTATCTAGAAACCATGCTTTGATATGGTACGAGAATGGGAAGGTAATAACATTACGCAATATATCGTTTTTTAAATAATATGCCTGAACAATCACATTCTGTTGGATGGTTCTGCAAAAAAAAAAATACATACAGACAGTCGAGTCTCTATTTAACGAAGTGCCATCGTTCCTCTGAAAAACTTCGTTATAAGGAAAATTCGTTAAATAGAAATTAACCCTTTGCACTCGAGAGGTGACTCTCACTCACCATTTAGTATTTAAGAAATCATCTTCTTAGACCTGTAAAGATAGATAAAATGTTAAAATATAAAAGTTTTATACATTAATTTGTCAGTGTAATCGTTTTAAGTTAGAGGTAAGAAATTCACCAAGAACATCGAGAAACGTCTCGAGTTGCTGGTTCGCCCGAGAGAAAAAGCCTCGAGTGCAAAGGGTTAACATAAATGTTGAAACTTAATTTCGATAAAATGAAAAAGGTTAAATTTGGACAGTAAAGACTAAATTCAGTAGACTCTTCTTTTTCAACGAATTTAAATATTTTTCGTATACAAGTACGCACAAATTAATAACAAAAGTAAAGACTGAGGATTACTTTATATCTGTATGATCCTCATACAGTGAAAATCGTTTATAACGATGTGGTATATAATGACTAAAGTTGCTATAATGACGGTGATTTTGTTGTAGTCTACGTAGATTCTAACTAGGGAAATTCGTATCGGATATAACGACGCGACTTGACAGTCATAAATCAGAACCACGTGGGTTAGTTATTAAAATTTAAGCGTTATTCTAATCTTGTTTATTTACAAATGTCTGAGAAAGTTTTATTACTGCTAAACCTGAATATTAAAGATAATAAACTTAAAAAACACGTGATTTATTAATTGAATATCACGAGGGTCATATTCTTAAGGAGTCCATTCTATTTTTGAAGCGTGGGGCCCACAAAACTCTTAAACCGGCACTGTTCGGAAGTCATTAGTATAATATAATAAATATTATTCATTAGATTTGTTTTCTACATTATATACTTTAGTATTTTCTACAATTTTTTCAATTTAAAAACTAAGAAAGTACTATGTGTGGCTATAAATATAAACTGAAATTAAATTCATTATAATTATGTTTTTATTTAATTTTGAAACCAAAAAGTTTAATACTTTTTACTATCAAAATAATTTATAAAACTCTAGAGTGTATTGCTAGACGCTACTACAATTTAAAAAGATATCGGTTATAACAACCGAATTTGTACGGTCCCTTGGAGGTCGTTATAACCGATTTTCACTGTATTTGAAACAGAGAAATAATCACTAATTTTGCTTTGTACAGGTTTCTTATAAAAAACATTTCGTTCATAGAAATTCTCACACTTTTGTAAATATCGGAACACGTCATCTATAACATTTTCTTCAACAATGCAACACGTATGTGCGAGAAGCAAATTTCGTGGCTTAGCCACACCTGCAGAGTGATACATCCCCGCTGCTTCGAAGTTCCCAGTTTAGAACAATAGAATTATTTATCACAACTGACCCTATGTCTACTATACAGAAGGGTACCTCACCTCCGTCTTTTTGCTTAAAATCCTCAACTATCCCTTCTACCTAACCATCCCGCTGAAAAATTGTAAAAG